>JAMPIV010009194.1:0-219196 GCA_024509875.1 Oreohelix idahoensis | reverse complement strand
GTAGGGATCGAAGAGGGAAGGCAAACCCAGTCCCAAAAAATGCCGTGCTGAAGTCGGATGTGTCGGCCGAAAGGCGCAGATATCGCAGCTCCGGTGTAAACAGACACAACGTAACCAACTTCCTTTTCAGGACGAACGAGGAAGAAGAAGAAGTAAAGGGATACTAAGGCAGATAGTGCAAAGGTTTACATCACCATGTAAAATTGCAACAGAAACAACTTCTCCGATAGCATATGAAGTACTTTGGCACAGATTTCGTCCAGCGGGAACCAACTATTCGTCTCTTTCCATGATCCGAGTAAGCCAAAAATGGACTTGACACTATTACAAATAGCAGGACTAGGCACTATTACAAATAGCAGGACTAGACACTATTACAAATAGCAGGACTAGGCACTATTACAAATAGCAGGACTAGACACTATTACAAATAGCAGGACCAGGCACTATTACAAATATCAAGACTAGACACTATTACAAATAGCAGGACTAGGCACTATTACAAATAGCAGGACTAGACACTATTACAAATAGCAGGACCAGGCACTATTACAAATATCAAGACTAGACACTATTACAAATAGCAGGACTAGGCACTATTACAAATAACAGGACTAGACACTATTACAAATACAAGCAGGACTAGACACTATTACAAATAACAAGGACTAGACACTATTACAAATAACAGGACTAGACACTATTACAAATAGCAGGACTAGACACTATTAGAAATAACAGGACTAGACACTATTACAAATACAAGCAGGACTAGACACTATTACAAATAACAGGACTAGACACTATTACAAATAGCAGGACTAGACACTATTACAAATAGCAGGACTAGACACTATTACAAATACAAGCAGGACTAGACACTATTACAAATAGCAGGACTAGACACTATTACAAATAGCAGGACTAGACACTATTACAAATAGCAGGACTAGACACTATTACAAATAGCATACACATTTTCTTGTCTTCCTGTTAAAGATGTATTTCATCATCATCATTGTCTCCCTTATTCGCTCTTTATGGAGCATAGAGTCACCACTACAGCTAGCCCCTTTATGGAGCATAGAGTCACCACTACAGATGACCCCTTTATGGAGCATAGAGTCACCACTACAGCTAGACCCTTTATGGAGCATAGAGTCACCACTACAGCTAGCCCCTTTATGGAGCATAGAGTCACGACTACAGCTAGCCCCTTTATGGAGCATAGAGTCACCACTACAGATGACCCCTTTATGGAGCATAGAGTCACCACTACAGCTAGCCCCTTTATGGAGCATAGAGTCACCACTACAGATGACCCCTTTATGGAGCATAGAGTCACCACTACAGCTGACCCCTTTATGGAGCATAGAGTCACAACTACAGCTAGACCCTTTATGGAGCATAGAGTCACCACTACAGCTAGACCCTTTATGGAGCATAGAGTCACCACTACAGATGACCCTTTTATGGAGCATGGAGTCACAACTACAGATGACCCCTTTACGGAGCATAGAGTCACCCCTACAGATGACCCCTTTACGGAGCATAGAGTCACCACTACAGCTAGACCCTTTATGGAGCATAGAGTCACCACTACAGCTAGACCCTTTATGGAGCATAGAGTCACCACTACAGCTAGACCCTTTATGGAGCATAGAGTCACCACTACAGATGACCCCTTTATGGAGCATGGAGTCACAACTACAGATGACCCCTTTATGGAGCATAGAGTCACCACTACAGATGACCCCTTTATGGAGCATGGAGTCACAACTACAGATGACCCCTTTACGGAGCATAGAGTCATCACTACAGCTCGCCCCTTTACGGAGCATAGAGTCACCACTACAGATGACCCCTTTACGGAGCATAGAGTCACCACTACAGCTAGCACCTTTACGGAGCATAGAGTCACCACTACAGATGACCCCTTTACGGAGCATAGAGTCACCACAACAGATGACCCCTTTACGGAGCATAGAGTCACCACTACAGATGACCCCTTTACGGAGCATAGAGTCACCACTACAGATGACCCCTTTACAGAGCATAATCACCACTACAGATGACCCTATTATGGAGCATAGAGTCACCACTACAGCTAGCCCCTTTATGGAGCATAGAGTCACCACTACAGCTAGCCCCTTTATGGAAACCTACGCCAAAACACAAACTCTTACAGTGATGGTTTCTGCAACAATTTCCTTTACATGTTGAGGTTGCGAGCCCCAGGAACAACAAACTTCTATTAGTCGTATTTTACCACATGTCTGATGGAGCAGTAGTCTTATTCTCTCTTTGTCTCCTCAGAGAACCCTGGGAACTAAACGGGCAAGGATGTACCTGTCAAACAAAAAAACACGTACACTAATTTAAATTTTAAAAATTGTAGACGTCACGCGCAGTATAAAACATGGATATAAAATTGCATATGGCACCCCTTAGACTCAGCTTCGTTATCAGATCAATGTATGATCTCCTGCCATCGTCTGCATACCCTGTGAGATTGGGAAAGTCTGATATGCTCAGTGCCTCCTGTGCCATCAGATGCAGACACTTGAACATGTACGCTCAGCTTGCACGGTGTCATTATGGTAAGGGCGATACACATGGTGCCGCTACAGAGTACTAAATGAACTGTCTGCTACAACCAGACCTGGCAAGGGTGAAGGTGAACAGCAAAGCCAAACCGAGTACCGCAAATACACACTATCTAGGAGCAGGAAAGTCAGCACATCCCAAGCCAAGTAAACCAAGTAGCAGTCTACCATCATTGCCTGAGTGTGAAAATGACTTGGAGATCGCAGTAGATCTACATCTACATGGCCGAGGGACTTATCCAGAAAGTAACAGAAGATCTCGAAGACGGCCAAATATAGTGTTACATTCATCATCATCACACCAGATTATAATGATTGAGCTTATCATGCCGTTTGAATCCAGATTGGATGAGCAACCCTTGTTCAAAGTGCCCAAGTATAATGAACTGGTCACCAACTTGAGACACGACAAGTTCACTGCAAGGGTCATGGCTGTTGAGGTAGGTGCATGAGGTCTAATGGCTGCCTCAGTGTATGATCTACTGAAACTGTTGGGTTTGAAAGGACAGTCAATATCAAGGGCACTTAAGAGACTCAATGAAACTGCGGAAAGGGCATCGTGCTGGCTGTGGAACAACCACAACGGGTTATGGAATTCAGGACAGTAATTTGTTTTCAACATAAGGGTTACTTTCACAATAGCCTCCAGCTGGCAGAAAAACTGGAGTGAAGTTGAAAGCTTCAACCAAGGTGGAGTGGGTTAAATTCTCTGTACAAGAAAACAGGAGGCTGGCACTTGGGAGTCATGACTCATGTGGGCCCACCCTAGTCCCTCCCCTTTGAGTGTAAAGGAGATTAAGGGGCCGAAACACTTGATTGAGGGGGGACTCCTTCGGTTGATCAGATTCCATCCCGTTGTACCTCTTTGTATAGAGTTTGCTATCATCCAATTTTTCAGTTTTTCTGCTTCGTATCATGGCAAACTTGGATTCATGGTGAACACGATCAATAACGTGACGGCTGATGTGACTGCCCAGACTTACTGGAACATCAAAAGTGTAACCAACGGATACGTCTCTCTTCTCTGTGGTATGTAATAAGTACTGTGTTGTAAACCACTCAATAAGATAGAAGAATTCTAAAAAAATTAATCAAATGAAATATGCAGAATATTACGTTTATGTTTTTTTTAAACAAGAATTATTTAATTGAATGTGGAATGTGTCACATTCATTCATCAGTCAACTATTTTGAACACTTTCATTTCAATATGGCAAGCCAAGCCCGAACAGAGCGTTAGCTGTAAATGTTACCTCACAGCTATAATATAAACAAAGATGGTTTATTTCTAATCTGTTCTCTAAAGATTTGACTAAGCAAATTACAACTTTACCCCAGAAATGACAAAAAATATTTCACATAATAAATTCATTAATACTATTCTCGTCCTGCCAGTCTATCTCATTATTACTTTTTTTTTCAGGAGTGTCGAGTTACATACCAAAAAGAAACGAAGTGATCTTGTTTAATTTTACGAGTTGGGGCCCCAACCCCTCAGATGAGACAGGATGAACTTCATACACATCCATATGAACTTGCAAGCATCAAATGTCATGATTTGTATTTATTCTTAATAACACTTTTTTGAATGGTGTATGTCATAATCTCATCATCAGAAGTAAACATGTTATGTAATCGTGTCGGTCCTTTAGCCTTTTTTTTAATTCTGAAAAAGTCATTTGGGGGAGGGGGTTAGATGGAGGGGAATATTGTTCACTTGCCTTTATTTCAACACATCATAGACATACATATTGTGTTGTTTCTTCTTCCTTCCTTGTTCGCCCTGAAAAGGGCGGTGGTTGCGTTGTGTCTGTTTACGACTAAGCTGTGATATCTGCACCTTTCGGTCGACACATCCGACTTCAGCACGGCATTTTTTAGGGATCGGGTTTGCCTTCCCATTGCGATCCGCACTCGCTCAGCCAGACTGCACTGCTGCAGACTGTTTCCAGGACCACCACGTTTGTGTTGTTTAAAGATGGCATCTGATTATAACGAAAATTGGCACCAAACGACTTAATCTCTCGCTTTTGGGGCATATATTTGTACTTGTACAACCTATCTAACCTTCCCACTTGAGGCAGACATATACAGATATAACTAGTCTAGCCGGTGTGGACGGTCTATAACTCCCTGAACTCTTGCAACACCACCTATAAAAAAAAAATCTAGGGTGATAATCTCAAGAAAATGACCAATTAATTCATCATCGGTAGGAATAATAATAATATTTTTAAGTGCTTTGACTTGAAAAACTTCTTTTCATTTTTGTTTAAAGTGAATTCTACTTGTATACCTTGAAAATTGTGTAATTTTGCTACCATGTTCTCATATTAAAATTTCACTTGTATACGTAATAAAAAGCTCTTTTTGTTGTAGCTTTGTTCTGTGTAATTGTATGTGTTGACGTCGCTTTAAATTTTCATAATAGTTCTAGCAATGTGTTTTTCATTTCGCATGTCTGTTATCTTCTATTTGTTAGATGTGTTCTAATATATATGTATTTCAAATATTTTGTTCGTAGGGAAAAGGTTTTTTGTATGTGGTTTTTTAATATGTATCAATGCGTCTTGCGTCCTACGTGTTCAAATATGTAGATGAAGGGTTACTAAAGTATACATTAAAATTTTTTTTTTTGGTCACCTCATGTCGTCAGATACAGTTAAAAACAATGTAATGTTTGTACTAGATAACTGAAGAAGCTTTTGTGACGGTTAAATTACTACTCATATACTCCAGTCACACCACCGATCTATTTTTATGCAGTTGTTCCCCAGCCATCTGTCATGTTGTTTTAAAGTGGAAGTCATATTTATTCATCATGACCTTTCAACTTCCCAAGGAACACAGGCCTTCAACAAACTAATGCCAAGTCTTCCTGTCACGTGCCATCCGCTCAAGGTCGTTACATGTCGTCTTTACCCCTGTCATATATGTATCCAGTTCTCTTCTCCGTGTGTTCTTTGGTTTTCCGATACCTCTTCGCTGTCTGAGTTGTCTCTCACATTTCTTAACCTACTTAGTTCTTCCGGTAATGTTCTGTCAACCTTTTCTCTTTCTGTCGTTACGTCTCATTACGTTGTACATCTTCTTCTTCCTCCCCCTCTTGTATTTCTATTTCTATCTTTCTTCCCTGCACCGTCCTGTCTTCTCTCTCCTTTCTATCTTCTTCCACCTGGATTCTCTGTCTATCTCTCTCTCTCTCTCTCTCTCTCTCTCTCTCTCTCTCTCTCTCTCTCTCTCTCTCTCCTGTTTGTCTTTCTCCAACCTTCTCTCCTGTTCCTCGTGTTTATTGTGTAAATCGTTCGAAACTCCAGATCTTTGGTTTGGGTTTTTCTTGTTGTTCATGCACTTCTGCTCTGCTGACTACCTGACTTCCTCCTGCTCCTGGTGTATATATGACTCTTCTGGAGAACTTTCTTCTGATGTAATGTCATCCATCTCTTCTGGTATCACTACCCAATTATCTCCCTTGATGGTCCAATCGCAGTCTTTTTGTGTTATTTTCATCTTGTGTGTAACTGAGGAGACGTGTATTATACTACTCGTCAAAAGTCAAGGGCCACCCTATTATTTTCCATACACTTTTATATAAGCGCATAGAATGATTAAATGAAGGAAGTTTTTAGTTAAAATGTGTGCAATATCTTCCTCTGACAGTCATCTATGCACGTTAAGCATAAAAACAACTCACCGACAACCATGGTGATCACGTGCAATTTGGTTTGCTGACCATAAATTCACATTTTTAATCTGTTTTTTCAAACTTCCGTACAACCAAACAGGTGAAGTAATCGTGCTGATTGACATTCCACGTGCAATGGCGACTTTTCGTGAACAGAGTTCACTCTTAATTTTTTTTTAGAATCAGCAGACTTAAGGTAGTTTCATCACTTGCAAAAACCATGCCACCGAGAAGAAGTCTTGACACCTTACAAAGAATGAGGGCTGTAGCTTGGGTTGAAAGTGGTTTATCTGTCCGTGAGGTTGCTAGATGGCTTGCAGTGTCACACTCTACTATCCAAAGAATTTTGGAGAGATTTCAGGCCACAGGAAGTGTGGAGGATCGCCACCGGCCAGGTCGCCCTAGATGCACCAATAGACATGATGACCGGTACCTCTTGTTGTCAGCACTGCGTAATCGAACAGTGACTTGTTCCACTCTAAGATGTCAGCTGAGACAAACTGTAAACGTTAATGTCAGTCAAAGCACCATTACAGACGTTTACATGAATTTGGACTGGCTGCTCGACGTCCTGCAGTCAGAATCCCTCTTACTCCTGCTCATCGCAGAGCCCGTGTTGCTTGGTGTCGCGAGCACATCCGATGGACAAGGCAACAATGGAGTCAAGTTCTCTTCACTGATGAATCTCGCTTCACTGTGTCATTCAATGATGGCAGGATTCGAGTTTGGAGACGACCAGGAGAGCGATTTACTGATGACACAATTCGAGAGGTGGATCTTATGGTAGGGGTTCTGTCATGGTCTGAGGAGGCTTCTACAGACACGGCAGGACCCCACTCTACATCATCCAAGGCAACTTGACCGGCACAAGATACCAGAACGAAATCTTGAGACCAATTGTTCAGCCTGCTCTGGAGGCCAAAGGTGGTAATACCATCCTCCAAGATGATAACGCTCGACCCCATCGAGCTCGTGTGATGAATGAGTTTATTCAGCAACATGGGATCATCAGGATGGCGTGGCCAGCTCATTCACCTGACCTTTCTCCGATTGAGCACCTCTGGGATGTCCTTGGTCGAAGATTGTCAACAAATCACCCCCTGCCAATGGATGTTGCACAGCTGACTGCATTTCTGCTTCAGGAATGGCAAGCTGTTCCTCAGGATACTCTTTGGAACCTTGTGGACTCGATGCGTCTACGCTGTCTTAAATGTCTTGCTGCAAACGGTGGTCATAACCGATTTTGAAATGTCTATTTGTCCAATATCTATTGTGTGACTTTTGAAAAGGTGGGTGACACACTTCACGGCTTCATTGCGTTTGAATTTGTGTTTCCATTTCTTTACGTGACATGTCAATTTGGTATTCAATAAATGCCGTTTTGACTGATACCAATTACGTTTATATCAGATTTGTTTTATGGTTTCAACCAAGGTTTTTCTAAGTGGTCCCTGACTTTTGACGAGTAGTATATTAGATTGTTTCCGCCCATATGTATAGCAATGCGTATTACTTGGCATCAGTACATGCTTTTCCTTTCTGTTCTTCCTGTCTTTAACATTGTGCTTCTTCACTTGTTTTTGTTTATCCTTCTTTTTTTCACATTCGCTTTTGATGTTCCTTTGTGCCCTTGTATGTATTTCGACGTTTATGGGCGTCTCTGTTTGTATAGCGACACTAACAATCTTCTTATGCTTTCCCTCTGGTATTTTTATCTATCTGGGTTGCATGTTATTCCCAGGGGTGTGTTTGTCCTATCCGTATTTACTAAATTTACTTCTTGGTATCTGTTAACTTTCCTTCCTGACCTTATTCGACCTATGTGTGCCCTCCATCCATCTTCTGTTGTTATATGACACCTTCGTCCGTTTTCTAATGCCACGTTGTTTACCACCCATATCTTTCTGTTTCTGATCTCGGCAATGAAATTCCTTACTGCCATTCCAGTCATTCTCCTATTCAGGCTGTTCCAATATCCTGATCTTTGTTGTCTGTTGAAACGTGGGAGTATCTTTTCATTTGTGTGTTTTCTCTTAGTTCCCACCACTCTTTCATACATTTTGTCTTGTTGTATTGACATTTGTTGTACTCTATTGCATGCATCTGTTGTTGTAAGGCTTTTTATTCGTATGCAAATATCTGCGGTATGGCTGTTTAATCTCTTTTTGCACTACCTCTATCTTGTGCATTTGGTCTAATTCTCTTAATGGTCTACGACAATTGTTCCTCGTTCTTATTGTCCTTAAACATGAGCTCGGATCTGTATTGTATGTACCGTTCACTGTTGGTACATCATTTTTTGTTTCCTGATCATATATTTTCTTCCAGTAGGTACCTGCATATTGTTTTGACAAGCATGTGGTGGTCTCCATGCACAAGTACTAGCTCTGTGCCCCCGCTGATGGCAATTGTAGCATTCATTGTCTTGCACCCCTCGGCGGTCTGTTTGTTGTCTTCTTAATTGCATAAGCCAGGCCTAACATTCAGTAGCTTTACCGGAAAAAGTGTTAGCTTTACCGGAAACAGTGTTAGCTTTACCGGAAAAAGTGTTAACATTACCTTTAACATTGGTAAACTTACTGTTTTTGTCCAGCTTGGCCAATGTGTCTGACACTTGACGTAACATGTCTACAACTGTAATGGTACTCTCTTCCATGTCTTTGAATCTAAAATCTGAAACAACTATTCTATTAGTGGGAAACTTTCTTGAGGTTCTGAAAGGAAACAAATTGTTTCGGTTAATTGTCTAGTCCAGAGGTTTTCAAACTTTTTTGGCCAGCGGCTCCCTTGACCTGTGCATAAATCACCGCGGCTCCTCTCCATACTATATATATGTATATATCGAGCTCATAATACCGAGCCCAACACTTTTTCCAAGCCACCGCGACGCCCTTAGCCGAGGGCCGCGACGCCCCTGAGAGCCGCGACGCACAGCTTGAAAACCTCTGGCTAATCCCTGCAAGAAAACAATTGTTATGCACAGTAGATAACCACAGACAATTTTTTCAAGTAAACAATCAATGCATCTAACCGATATTAACAATTAATTTTAGTAACTAACTAACTAACTATACTAGCCGCCATTAAAAACGCATCGCATTAGTTTGTGAACCAGAACCCGTTGTGCTAAATTTAAAATACATGAAACCACGAATTTCTGATCCATTTACTAACCCAAATTTGCTGTATTATTAAACATGAGACAATTCAGAACCGGCTCCTAAGCAGTTGTCAACCCTAGGTGTAAAAACAAAAGTCGCACTCACTGTCATTCAGTCACAGCCATCATCAATACAGGCTTGGCATCGGCGTCTCATGCTATTGTAGAATGAACTGCTGTCTGAGTTGCTGTTTGGAAGCGGATGCGCAGATGTAACAATAGAATTTGGCGATCTTGAGCTAGTGTTGTTACACGAGGTTGACCAAGCCTGGGACGGCCATTGGTGGTACCTGTCGCCCGAAATCGCTGGTTCAGCCTCACTATAGTGGACTGGTCACAATTAAAATGTCTGGCAACTTCTCTGTTCGCCATTCCACTGCAGTCGAGGCATGACAAAAACATTAACAGACTTTCTTTAGATGAAAACAGATAATGGCTTTTTACTCGCTGAAACTTTCACTAATGCGTGTGCCAAATTTCAATGTGATTCGACTTTTAATAAAGCCAGAATTTATCACGCAAGATTTGAAGTAAACATCACATAGACAGTAAAATGGGAATACATGAACTTCATCACTTGCACACTTTCGAGGTTTGAAAATCGCTCACTTGCATAAACATTTCAACAGTGAAAACATGTCAAGATTTCGATGCGTTTTTAATGGCGGCTAGTATAATTACTCTATTTCTTGTCGTTGGTTCCTGATGAAGGTGTATTTTCCGGACCGTTGGTATAAGTGTGCACACTATTTTTCTGTTCTTTTTTCTAAGTTCTCTCCTGTGTTGTCAGAGGAGGTTGTAGATACTCGAGTTTCACTGTGCGTAATGGATCACCCTGGTGTGATTATAGTTAACCCGTTGACCCGATTGTGGAGTTAAAATGTTATATACATTGTCTCTTACTGTATTTTCGTCACCGTTGACTTGAGTTTATGGGTTGACCTTCTTTCCGCTGAGTTGTTTGTCTGTCTGGTTGACGTGACCTTGTCTAACTTGGCTGCTCTGCCCTCGACTCGTCACGTACATGAAAAAAAGTGTTGCTGCATTCAATATAAGTTGACTCATGAAGACGAACATCTGACGGCAAATTTTGAACAGATGCAAACTGTGTTGTGTTCCTCAGTAGTGCTTCTCGAAAAACTGGGCATGTGTACCGGCGCGTATCTGTCTTGTTTACGCTGTCGACCTTGATGTTGTCACTCATCACTGACGTTCTGACCAGTGGTCATGTGTAACAAACGTAATATTTACACAAGTGGTTGTCGTAAATTTATTTTGAGAGAAAAGAGTCGTAGAAATAGTGGTCCGGTTTAGAGTGGAAAATGATGATGGAAAGCTCAGTGATAGAAAATGTAGAGATTTAATAGTTACTTCACAGCGTGCTGGAGGAGAGTAAAGACAGACTTATTTACGACAAATCGTGTCTCTCAATCTTCTCTTTCACTCTCCTGGTCAAACAATTATTTGCCAGTTTTCCAGACTCGCATCTGCGCGCTCACCGATTTGGTGTTTTCAAACACACACACGACGTTGATACAAACTATATTAAACGAATAGGGGAAATGTTGGGCTTTGGGTATATCCAACACACAGAACTAAATGAGTTTAGGTGATTTTATTCACTTTAAACATCAATTACTAAAAATATCAGATATTACATAAATTATCATAAGTACACAAATGCAAATAACAAATTTGGGAGGGGTGAAGAAGATTGGTATCGACTAAGCCCTTCCCGCTTATTAGACAAAGACAAACCCAGTCCAGAGATAGATAATATCAGGAACACGGGTACGTTAACCTAACAGTAAAGTTAATTACTCTGAAAGAGGTGTTACCAAGTTAGGTATAAGTGATAGAAAAAAAAAAACCTGTTCTTCCCAGCTGTTCTTCCCTTTACTAAGCAAATGGAAAAGAGGTGGTTTTAAACAGAGTTAACAAATTATCAACTATCCCACTTAAAGGAACAATGTAGGGTATACAGAAAAGATATATGTTACCAGGTAAGCAAGTTAACAAAATGGTCACACAAAAGAATTAATTTCCTGTCATTCATACACGCGCTAGCAAAGGCCTTCACTCATCTTGCTCTCACTTACCGATTGTGAAAAAATCTTGCACTCCATAGAATAACACAACAGCAGTTACACCTCAACTAAATGTATGAGTGTTTGTTCAAGTTCTAGCCCCAGATTAGCGGGTAGGCGGTCAGCACATAAAAGGATCCCGTAATCGCTGGAAAATGAATCTGTAGTTGTGTCTCTTTTCTTAATAACAGTTTCTATGGGAGGGCACGGTCTCTGATACCGGGGTGAGGATGGTGTGGTCTATTTGACTATGCCGCGGATAATAAAATTCTTACGCGTGCTGGTACACTTTATCCGTGAGGTATGGTTTAAGTCCCGTGAGAAAACTAGTCACATCACTGTTCAGGAAATTATGAATTATCTCTCTGTGTCAGTAAACTAACAAAGCTCGGGCCAGTGTTCTTCTTCCCGTTACGACTTAAGTTGTTTGATGGTGCGTTAAATTTGTCTTTGGGTGTGCTTTCTTTGCTATAAGTTAGATAGCGGAATTCCAAACATAGAATCGCCTCAAAGATTAAAAATTTACACAGTCTCAACAAGTTCTGCGTCAGGGGAACTCTACACACTGTTTATGCTTTGCTTTGCTTAGATTGATTTCTTTATTGCTTTCTTAATGCTGGGATCGCACAGGTTACGATCACTCTGTATGAAAGAAAAAAAAAGACATGTAATATACCGAAAACAAATAACCTTCTAAAGCGCGATGAATTTCCCGTTAAGCCTATAATACACTCGGTATTTAATTATGTATTTAATAAACACTGCGCGAATTCTAGTGGTTAAAAACCCACATCTATAAAACTAGGACTTAACTGAATTTATTAATTATAAATTCCTTCGCGACTTTAAAAGTTAATTTAAGCATCTATTATCTTTTGAAATAATATAATAGATAGATCATTATATTTACCACTGGAACTATTGAGATGGTTTAATTTAATAGATTTAAATTAACACAAAATCCATTGAAATAGAATGACTGAACTAGACCACTGATCACTTTACACAATATATATTACCGCTTTGCACAGAAATAGAAATCACTGCAAATATATATAAAATCCAGGGGAAAATCTATAACAAGATTTCAATAAAGCTAGTGCTTCTGTAAAGGTCTGGCCAGCGAGTGATAACGTGTCTAGTTCTACATGGTCTATTTAGCTAAAATGAAATGTAAGTTGAGTGGGACATGATAAACTTGACAACTTATTTGATCTCACGAACTTTTGGGGATCTGACCGCCAAATCAAGAGAAGAAGCCGCCCCCTGGTCTTCGTATCCGCTCGCTGCTGCCCGTTTCGCTTTCCCCCGTTCGCTCGGTTCCTCGATTGACACCGAGACGCGAAATTAGCGGCAAGCAACTGCGTCTCGTATCAGGGAAAACTACTGTCTTTGATCTCGTCGCTGTATCCTACATGAGTCCCGGTGGAATGCGTTCTGGCAAACGAAAAGTTACAACAAATGTTCAGGGGTTCTAATGTTATGAAAAGCTAAAAGTCCCTTTAAATCATCCATCATATCAGGGAGAATTCACTTGTCAAACTAGACGTACGTCACAATCGTCCCCACTTTTAGACATGAAACCATTTTTCATGTTTTCATTTTTTGACAATGGAGGTGACCTGATTGGTGATTTTAGGATGAGTGGTATCTTCAGTTTGCTCTTCTTCCTCTGTAGACCAGTTTCTACTCAGAAAATCAGCCCCGACATTCTGTCTTCCCGGAATATATTCCACTTTGAAAGAATAGACGCTTAGAAGGAGGGCCCAACGCATGATCCTAGCGTTAAATTCTTTATTGGCACCAAGAAATGCTAACGGAGCGTGGTCTGTTTGCACCGTGAAAGATGTACCATAAAGAAACTCATGATGGCGTCTGATACCGTCAATCAGAGCAAGACATTCCCTTTCAACTACGCTGTAGTTCCGTTCCGCTTTATTTAATTTCCGACTGCCATAGGCAACTGGAAATAGCATGTTCAGGTCACTGTCATCGGCTTGAAGCAGTGTTGACCCGATGCCCTGACCTGACGCGTCGACTCTCAGTACAAAAGGTTTCTTGAGGTCAGGCAACCTCAAAATGGGGTATGCAGACAACTGTCCTTTCAAAGTGCTATACGCGTGTTCGCACTTTTGATCCCATATGACCTTATCAGGACAACCTTTCTTTGTGAGGTCAGTCAGAGGTGCCGTCAGTCCGTTGAAGTTCTGGATGTACTTCTGATAGTATGCACATAGCGATATGAAGGAACGTACGTCTTTCTTCGTTCGGGGTCTTTTTGCTGCCACTATTTTCTCCACGTTCTTCTTAATAGGCCAACTGCATCCGTGAGAAATAGTGTGCCCCAGGAAGTCTAACTGTTCAAACCCGATGAGACATTTGCTAGGTCTGGCTGTGAGACCCGTTTCCTGTAGTCTCCTGAGGAGCATAGCAACCGTAGCAATATGTTCTTCATAGGTTTCCGATGCAATTAAGATGTCATCCATGAAATTATGGATATGGGGACTTTGCAAAGGTTGTAGAAGCTTCCTCATCATCCTGGTGAACACTCCTGGTGCGTTATGCAAACCGAACGGCATCACGTTAAATGTGTAATGTCCTTCACTAGTGCTGAAAGCTAACAAAGGTTTAATTTCCTCCTTGACTGGTATTTGATAATAACCTTTACTGAGGTCAATCTTGGAGAAGATCTTAGCTTTGCTGAGCTTGGTGAACAACTCAGAAACAGTTTGGAGAGGTTCGGGCTGGAATTCCGTTACAGCGTTTAGCAACCTGTAATCAATGCACAGCCGAACTTCCTTATTGGGCTTCTGCAACAGCACTACGCTCGAGCTGTAAGGAGATGTAGACTCACTGATAATTCCTGCCTGACGCAGCTTGTCTATTTCTCCGCGAAGTGCATCAGCTTTAGCGTACGGGATGGGGTAAACTCTGGTTTGAACAGGGGTCTCGTTTGTTAATTTCATATCAAATTCAATGAGATTTGTTCGACCAGGTACATCCGTTAAAAACTGCACTGTACTGTTTTAGTAGAGCCCTAGTTTCTGTTTGTTGTTCTGGTGAGAGATTGTCGCCGAACTTGACATCTTTAAAGGATTCTGTGGGTTGCAATGGATACTCCATGCAACCATCATCATCTTCCTCGTCTTCCGTTGCTATGGCGACAGCCAGGAGATGCTCGGAGGATGGCACCGGTCTTTCCAAATATTTCTTTAGCAGATTTATGTGGAAGACCTTCTCCTTTCCTTTGATGGAGATCTTGTAGTTGGTACGTGAGATCTTTTTAAGGACGGTAAACGGTCCTTGCCATCCGATGCGAAGTTTATTGCTTCCGGTTGGAAGTAGCAATAGGACTTTCTCCCCTGGTTGTAGTTCTCTCTCTTTTGCAGCTTTGTTGTATCTTTTAGTAATTT
This sequence comes from Oreohelix idahoensis, assembly GCA_024509875.1. Lineage (NCBI taxonomy): Eukaryota > Metazoa > Mollusca > Gastropoda > Stylommatophora > Oreohelicidae > Oreohelix > Oreohelix idahoensis. The sequence goes on along the minus strand of JAMPIV010009194.1, from coordinate 204,245 downwards.
TAGCGCGGGCTTTCTTAAGGTTGGTAGTAGCTAGATCCCATCCTAGCTTTAGCCTTTCCTTAAGCTCAGATACATACTTGCTTGCAGAGACGACTGTCTCGTCAGCCTTCTGGTCTGTCAGGGACCGAAGTAAGGCTTCTAGTGGCCCCTTAATAGGTCTGCCAAATAAAAGTGTAGCTGGCGCAAAACCCGTAGACGCTTGGGGTACCTCTCGGTAGGCGAATAAGGCAGCCGATATATATTGGTCCCAGTCTTCCGGTTTCTCCTGACCCAGCTTACGTAACATCATGGTGAGGGTACCGTTAAAACGTTCCACGAGCCCATTTCCGGCCGGATGGTAGGGACTTGTGTGGATATGTTTGGCCCTCAAGATCTTAAAGATCTCCTCCATTAACAGGCTACGGAATTGGGATCCATTGTCCGTCAAAACTTGTTGAGGGAATCCCAACCGTGTAAAAATTTGCACAAGGGCTTCTGCGACATGCTTGGAATTAGTGCATGGTAGCGGTACGGCTTCGGCCCACATAGTGCAAGTGTCAACTAAGGTCAGGATGAACCTGTTCCTTCTTTTGGTCTTTTCCAGAGGACCAATAATGTCGACAGCAACCCGTTCAAATGGAGTCCCTACTATTGGCATTTGCCCCATAGGTACTGGGGGTGTCAAGTGCTTGGGTGCTACCCGTTGGCACTGGGCGCAGGATTTCACGTACCTGACAATGTCAGAGTTCATTCCTGGCCACCAATAGTGGTTTTTTATTCGCTGAATAGTGGCGTTTTGTCCCATGTGTCCGCTAAAGGGAAGAGAGTGCCCCATTTCTAAGATCTGGTTTCTGTACTGCGTCGGTACTAGGAGCTGGTTATTCCCCGTGTCCGGGTTGCCCGTTCTACGATACAATACACCATCCTTAGAAAAGATGTCTCCGTTGTGTCTGGGGTCCTTAGCCATGGGCAGTTTTTTAAAGCAGGGCGCCAGAGTAGGGTCCTTTTGTTGCGCCTCCTTCAGTTCATTCGGCAACAAGTTTGGCGCAGGCTCCCTCTCCTTCTTGGCTTGCCCTCTTGTGGTTACCGCTGCCACAATCGGCTCCTTAGGTCTCCCAATGAACACATATCTACATCCCAGGATAACTGGGTAGATCGGATCATCCATTATGGCCGCTTTAATAACTCCTCTGACAAAGTCAGAGTGTATTTCTACCAGTGCGATAGGAAGCGTCCTGGGTGCATCACTCCTGAAAACTCCACTAAGTTTGACGGTTTCCTCTGTCTCCTGACCGGGTTTGACTAGGTGCCTAGCGACAATACAATCAAAACTTAATCCAGTGTCAAAAAGACAAGTAGTAGAGGTACCGTTCAAAATTACAGTTCCTCGAGTTGAGGGTCGGTCCCCCTCAGGTTGAGAATCACTGACATTGACTCTACCTTTCGAGGCTGTATGCAAACATCCAATGCGGTTTGCACCGGTTTGTTTGCCCTGATCAGACGTTCCTGGTGTAGGGGTCTTCCCTTTTCCTTGACCTTGGTGGCCGCGCTGCCACGTAGGCTTGTTGGGTTGATCAGAATTTTTGTTGGGGGGGTATCGGGTTTTGTAGAATTTCGATTTTTCCTGGGGAGGTTTCTGGGTATTGTTATCTCGTTGGTTATAATGTTGAGAGGAAGTGGAAGAATAGGATGCCTGTTCTAGATTCTGTTTTCGAGATGGCTCATCGGTGGGTTTACGTTTAGTGCTGGGAAGTTCGGCCATTGCATTGCTATAGCGTTCGGCTTTATTGAGTATGTCTTCAAGCCTGACTGCCCCCTGTTCCGCCAAAAATCTACGTGTTTCATTCGACAAAGTGGATTTTATCTGCTCCACGAGAACAAGTTCGAGGAGTCCCTCATATGAAAGAGGTAGGTCAGATAATTCAATGCACTTTGTCAGATAACCCGTGAGACGTGAAGAGAACTGTGGAAATGTTTCCGTGCTCTCTTTTCGGCTGTTTCTGAACAACTGCAGAAACTTTCGGGCAGTCATCTCAAACTGCTGTAGTAAGGCCTTTTTCAACATGTCGTAATCATGTTGATTCGGTCCCAGCTTTGTGTACACGTCATAAGCATTGCCTTTCAGTGACGTTGAAAGTTTGAGCGCCCAGCGGGTACTCTCTAACCCATAAAGATTCGCGAGTCTCTCGAATTTTTCTAGGTAGCTGTCAATTTTTTTCGTTAGGGCTAGGAAAAGATTCTAAAGAAAACGACATAGCAGTTAATTGGGCAGATTGAGTACTGGAGAGGTCCATTGATTGAGACTGGGGCGAAGACGGCTCTCCGTTAGTCGAAGTAGAGGCGCCCCGACTCTCTAGAGCCTTAAGCGCCAGTTGATGCTGTCTTTCCTTGTCTCTCTCTCTCTCTCTCTCTCTCTGCGAGTTTCCATCTCTGCTTCAATTTTCTTCTGTTCCAAAAGACGTTCTTCCGCTTCTTTCTTATCTGCCCTCTCCTGGGCTTCTCTCCTCTCTGTTCTTTCTTTCTCTTCCTTCCTCTCAGCTTCGGCTCTCTGTTGCTTCGCCTTCCTCTCAGCTTCGGCTCTCTGTTGCTCCGCGTCATATATTTCCAATTCCTGGTTAATAAACGCGTTTGCAGCTTCTGCATCTAATCCTGCCTCTTTCGCTTCCAGCCTCAAGATGGACCTCATCTTTATCCTCTCTGCCATTGTTAAAGAATAAGATGAAGTATGCTTAGAGAACTAGTAAGAAGAAACGCGAAAGGGAGGAACTCTGAACCGCTACGAGAAAAAAAAAAACACAAGTACAAATTTACCTGTGTTACCTCCTACCTGTACTGTGCAAACTTATCGCTGCTATTATCTGGCAATTAAGGCTCTAAACGCAAGCGACTATGCCACTAAATGGTAAGTTACACTGGAAAAGAATCTACTATTACTAACAGTAGAGAAAAATTTATATTAAAACAATTTAAAAGGAAAAAAAAATTTCCCCTAAATTTTTAATCTCTGACAACAAACTCCGTCCCTAAAGTCAATTATTGAGATGAGACGTTGTTAACTTAATTTTTCAAAATCAGAACAATCCGTCTTTAGCTAAGCTCAACTCTTTTTGACTTCAAAAACCTTAGTGACTGTAAAACAATCACGCAATCCCAGCAACTTTTATAAGAAAGAAATATAATTATCTCCGCCAGAGGATAATAAAATAGCAAATATATTTGTTTATCTGTACTTTCTACTGCTGTGGAGAGAAAACAACCTGTAAATATGCTGTGTGGACAACCCAAATACTTAAAGAACGTTTGTCTAGGGGTGTAATTATTTATTTATTTCCCTAATTCACAAAGACAAATCATTCACACTCTACCTAGTTAGACCCAAACTAAATCAGACTCAAAATATCTTTAACCCGGCTATGCGATTGCCTCAAATGTAGCTCAAGATCCCAGAACCAGCCCACAAATATGTGTGCATCAAATGTATCTCAAAATTATCCCAGACGAGCCAGCCAAATATTGTCGTAAATTTATTTTGAGAGAAAAGAGTCGTAGAAATAGTGGTCCGGTTTAGAGTGGAAAATGATGATGGAAAGCTCAGTGATAGAAAATGTAGAGATTTAATAGTTACTTCACAGCGTGCTGGAGGAGAGTAAAGACAGACTTATTTACGAAAAATCGTGTCTCTCAATCTTCTCTTTCACTCTCCTGGTCAAACAATTATTTGCCAGTTTTCCAGACTCGCATCTGCGCGCTCACCGATTTGGTGTTTTCAAACACACACACGACGTTGATACAAACTATATTAAACGAATAGGGGAAATGTTGGGCTTTGGGTATATCCAACACACAGAACTAAATGAGTTTAGGTGATTTTATTCACTTTAAACATCAATTACTAAAAATATCAGATATTACATAAATTATCATAAGTACACAAATGCAAATAACAAATTTGGGAGGGGTGAAGAAGATTGGTATCGACTAAGCCCTTCCCGCTTATTAGACAAAGACAAACCCAGTCCAGAGATAGATAATATCAGGAACACGGGTACGTTAACCTAACAGTAAAGTTAATTACTCTGAAAGAGGTGTTACCAAGTTAGGTATAAGTGATAGAAAAAAAAACCTGTTCTTCCCAGCTGTTCTTCCCTTTACTAAGCAAATGGAAAAGAGGTGGTTTTAAACAGAGTTAACAAATTATCAACTATCCCACTTAAAGGAACAATGTAGGGTATACAGAAAAGATATATGTTACCAGGTAAGCAAGTTAACAAAATGGTCACACAAAAGAATTAATTCCCTGTCATTCATACACGCGCTAGCAAAGGCCTTCACTCATCTTGCTCTCACTTACCGATTGTGAAAAAATCTTGCACTCCATAGAATAACACACCAGCAGTTACACCTCAACTAAATGTATGAGTGTTTGTTCAAGTTCTAGCCCCAGATTAGCAGGTATGCGGTCAGCACATAAAAGGATCCCGTAATCGCTGGAAAATGAATCTGTAGTTGTGTCTCTTTTCTTAATAACAGTTTCTATGGGAGGGCACGGTCTCTGATACCGGGGTGAGGATGGTGTGGTCTATTTGACTATGCCGCGGATAATAAAATTCTTACGCGTGCTGGTACACTTTATCCGTGAGGTATGGTTTAAGTCCCGTGAGAAAACTAGTCACATCACTGTTCAGGAAATTATGAATTATCTCTCTGTGTCAGTAAACTAACAAAGCTCGGGCCAGTGTTCTTCTTCCCGTTACGACTTAAGTTGTTTGATGGTGCGTTAAATTTGTCTTTGGGTGTGCTTTCTTTGCTATAAGTTAGATAGCGGAATTCCAAACATAGAATCGCCTCAAAGATTAAAAATTTACACAGTCTCAACAAGTTCTGCGTCAGGGGAACTCTACACACTGTTTATGCTTTGCTTTGCTTAGATTGATTTCTTTATTGCTTTCTTAATGCTGGGATCGCACAGGTTACGATCACTCTGTATGAAAGAAAAAAAAAAGACATGTAATATACCGAAAACAAATAACCTTCTAAAGCGCGATGAATTTCCCGTTAAGCCTATAATACACTCGAGTATTTAATTATGTATTTAATAAACACTGCGCGAATTCTAGTGGTTAAAAACCCACATCTATAAAACTAGGACTTAACTGAATTTATTAATTATAAATTCCTTCGCGACTTTAAAAGTTAATTTAAGCATCTATTATCTTTTGAAATAATATAATAGATAGATCATTATATTTACCACTGGAACTATTGAGATGGTTTAATTTAATAGATTTAAATTAACACAAAATCCATTGAAATAGAATGACTGAACTAGACCACTGATCACTTTACACAATATATATTACCGCTTTGCACAGAAATAGAAATCACTGCAAATATATATAAAATCCAGGGGAAAATCTATAACAAGATTTCAATAAAGCTAGTGCTTCTGTAAAGGTCTGGCCAGCGAGTGATAACGTGTCTAGTTCTACATGGTCTATTTAGCTAAAATGAAATGTAAGTTGAGTGGGACATGATAAACTTGACAACTTATTTGATCTCACGAACTTTTGGGGATCTGACCGCCAAATCAAGAGAAGAAGCCGCCCCCTGGTCTTCGTATCCGCTCGCTGCTGCCCGTTTCGCTTTCCCCCGTTCGCTCGGTTCCTCGATTGACACCGAGACGCGAAATTAGCGGCAAGCAACTGCGTCTCGTATCAGGGAAAACTACTGTCTTTGATAGCGCCGATAGTCTCCCCTAAGATCCTCAGTTCGTCTCTTTGATCTCGTCGCTGTATCCTACATGAGTCCCGGTGGAATGCGTTCTGGCAAACGAAAAGTTACAACAAATGTTCAGGGGTTCTAATGTTATGAAAAGCTAAAAGTCCCTTTAAATCATCCATCATATCAGGGAGAATTCACTTGTCAAACTAGACGTACGTCACAGTGGTCACGGGCACCAGAATAAATGTATAATGATCACAAATTCTAGGTTCTTGGTTTTGAGGGTGGACGCTTTATGTACTGACCCTGTTGTGCGCTCGTTCTTAATTAAACAATGATGATAGCGATCAGTCTTTGTTCTTGTGTGCGCTTCTCTGTTACGTTAGTTATTGGGCTTGTCTTGCTAATGTGACTGCTGAGTGATACTTGACCAGAAAACTGTGATGACTGCAATGGCTGATCAACTCGGGGCTGACATCAAATTCCTTTATTGTTGTCAATAACATATTTACAGTTGGCCATCTCCGTGCCTGATTATAAAGATAACAAGAATACAGATGACTTATACGTTGAGACTTTCATATAGCAGGAAATTCACTGGTCAGGAACTAGTTCATTCACGCTTGACCTCTGCTGACTACTGCAACCCTGTCTACCATTCTATACTTGATAATGGGCTTCTCAATATATTCTATTTGGCTTCGAAATATTAGCTGGGTCACCACCAGTGTTGAAAACTTCTTCTTAGCCACTAGAACTGATCCTCATAACGTCTGCCATATGCGTCCGACACTGGACCACTGCTTTTAAACACTTGTTCTCGACTATCTGCACTTGATAAACTATTCGAGAGTTTTACCTACCAATGTTCTTGAATAAACTGATGGCGACATACTTGGACACAGCTCGGCGTGGACTCTACTTGTGAAAACATCTTTCCTCCGTTTTCTTTTCTGCAGACTGCAGCGGTGCAGAAGATACAATGGTACCTGAGCTGGTCATTACTTTACAGATGGTCGCTACGGTTAGTCTACGCTAATCTGCTCACAACTGGTTACCTGAGCAAACACGAAGAGTACTCTCCTTCTTCTTCTTCTCTTTCGTCGGCTATATAGCTGTTATACCCTGTTCAACCAAAGCGGTTATAATTGGGGTATATTGTGCGTTAGGTTATTCGTTGCTAGCCGTGAAAAGGACTGGTCCTAAGAATGACCACTAGCTGACTGTCTTGATTCCTCTCGTTGTTGTCTGTTCGTGACATCTTGGGGTGTTCAGTAGTGTATTTCGCCTCCAGTCTTGCTCGTTCGGTGGCAGCACTGAGGAGGGCTAGTCCTAAGAAGGACTACTAGCTGGCTTGTGTGGTTTTGTGTGTTTTTAACCTCCTCGTTTCTGTTGCTTGTGTCTTCCTTTTCTCCTGTACCTGATGTAACGCTTTTTCTATTATTGTGGGGAGTAGCTTTTCTAGCATTTCATCGATGACTTCTTCGTTTGATTGTTCGTTCATTTTAGTTTCTCGTGTGTTGTTAGATGTAGTTTCCTCAATGACCATTCTTTCTGCTTCTATTCTTTTGAGTAGTTTTTCGTTTTCCTCTTTCAGCTCTTTCAGCTTCTTGACATCTGCTTCTACCTGCTGCTGAATTCTTTTCATGTCTTCCGTCATATTTCTAACGCTCCGTAGGTCTATCACGTCTTCACCACTGTCGGTTTTATCTTCGGGAGTCTGCCTGCTTCTGTTCTCGACATGGAGTTTTAGTTTTATTTCTTTGACTTTCGCGGTCAGCTGATGCAGCTGTCTACTATCTGTTGTGCGCTGTCTGTTCGCGACATCCGCAGCCACTATGTGTTTTCTCTCTCTGAAGGGGATTTTTTTTTTAATACCGCTTCCTTCAGTATGCTCTTAGTTTCTTGGGACACAGGGCAGCCTCGGTACATTGCTCCATGGTTTCCGAGACAGTTTGCACAGGTACGGTTTGTGTTAATCGCTTTGTAATTGTGGTCCTCCTTCACCCTGGGGCAGTCGCCATATTGGTGGCTTCCCGCACAATACCGGCAGACTGTATCTCTCCTGCATGTTTTCTTGGTGTGGGAAAATTGCTGGCAGCTGGAGCACTGCATCACCGGAGAGATATAGGCTTCTGTTCTTTTTTATGTATCTTTGAGTGTCAGTCTTTCAGGTCTTGTCGCTCCTTCAATAGTTACTACCACCAGACTGGTATCTTTTTATTCTTTGTCTTTAACCTTTCGACTTGTATGATTTGGGCATTTGTGTTTTCAGTTTGTAGGCAACTTTGGACTTCGCTTGCGGACCATCTGGTATCGACCCCTCTTAGCACCAACTTCTTTGTTGTCTTGCCGGTCTCCATCACTACTTTTATCTGGTGGGGCAGCATGAATTCTTTCGGTCCGAACTCCAGTTCTGTCATCAGCGAGGTTGTTTTATCCGTGCTGTTGAGAGAAAGCACGACTCCCTTTTCGTGTCTCCCTACTTTAGCGATGCCTCTCCTGCCTGTTATAGCTTCCAAGATACCGATCACTTTATCGTCGGGTAGGGCCCTGAGCGAGGCCTCACCTGCAGACAACTGGGTGATCATAACAATCCTCTCCTGTAGTGTCTTGTGAGGACCGGCATTGCTTGGCTTGCGCAGGTGACATGCTCTGATTTCCGTCTGCGTTAGAGCGTGTGGTGTGTGGGACGGTCTCACGTTCTGATTTGTTATATGCTTCTGATCACGTTCTGTGGTTGTTGCCTGATCAATACACAATGGAGCCTCTACTACGACGTCTTGCTGTGGTGGTGATTTTGCCGTCATCGGAGTTTGGAGCAGCTTCCCTGGAGTAGCCACAGCTGTCGACTCGGCATCGTGTGGTGGTGGCTTCGGGGATGTTTTCTGGGTCGTAGGTGTTGTAGTCTTCTGACTTTTTTCTATATTCTGGACTGTCATCGGGGTTTGGCGCAGCTTCTCTGAGGTAGACATGGTTTCTGCTGTCGATTTGGGTACATGTGGTGGTGGCCACATGGCTATAAGCTCCTCTCTTCTCTTCTCTCTTCTTTCCTGCATCTGTTGTAACGATCTCAAAATGTCTTCAAGTTCAGGGTCTTCATCCTCTAGGTCCCCTCCTCTGCCCCGCCAGGTGTCGGGCCACTCAGTTGGGCCGCCACCCGTCACAGCTAACTCCGTCGTTGTGTCAAGAGTTGCATTGTTCGGCTTCTGAGAAGGACCGGTCCCGGCGCGATTACTTGGGGCAGTCTTGCTCTCTGTCTTTGTCCTTTCAAGGCTCATGTTTGCCGTTAGGTGTTGGCGGGCTTCTATAGATTTTTTTCTCTTTTTGGTTTGTGGCTTGGTACGAACAATTTTAGTATATTGATGTCAAACGTATCGTTGCAAAAGTTCAGAGGAACGACATAACGAAGAGATCACTCTCTCGTCAACGCACAGATTTATATACTGCTTGTGACGTATGAACCCAAGTTTCCCCCTATCCACTAATGATCCCTCGTTATTCTAATCCATTATCTCCCTTTTCTATCACACTGGCCATTATACTGCGTCTTAACACCTGCACGCCACGGCCTAAAAACCCAACCCCTGCAGACCCAAGTAGAGCAGTCCCAACTAAGATGGTTTAGGGTTTAGCTATTTCTGTAGAATGGGAGAAGATCGGCTACCACGACAAGCATGGGAAACTAAGAGCCAGGGATACAGACCTCCAGAACGACCCAGAGTCCGCTGGGAAGACAGCATTAGACAATCTTTGAAGGACCGAGGACTAGAATGGAACCAGGCCATGAGGAAGACAGCCGATAGGATATTATGGCGCTCTCTCATCCAAACCTCTATACCCCACGGTAGAAGATGAAAGACCAGTGGTGGTTCCAGGGGGTTGTCACTGGGGGTGCTGCACTGTTCATCCATTTAAAATACTATACGGTACATAACACTCACAAATTGTGACCACTATGTAAAATATCAACCCAGACACAAATGATTAGTGTCTTATCTCATCTAAAATCTGTCAAGAACATCTGAAAAGTTATTTTAAAAGTTTACTGCAACTAGGAGTAATCCTTGTCAGTCGAAGCAGTTTCCCGAGTTTCAAACCAGGTTACACAGACATTTATGCTGCTATTTCTCGTGTTTAAAATTTTCATTGTAACTTCCCTTTAATTACAGTTTTTGTTTTTTTTTTTAACCAGCGGCACTTGGGCTTTCAGCCCTTCGGCCCAATGACATGTCATTGCGAGGCTGGGGAACCTGAGGACTTTCCTTCCAACCCGGTCAGGAGCTTCGCTCCTTCCCATCCACAGAGGGTTTATCACAGGAGCCGTTCAGGTTATTCAGTCAAATTTCCGGTCGTAAACATTCCTTCAAACGCTGACGCCCGGGTTTGAACCATGAACACCTGGTCGCCAGTACAACGCCGTAGCCATTACACCAGCGCGGCTCCCTTTAATTACAGTTCATTGCACTTGGAGCTGTCTTTCGTTGCAGCACTTGTTAACTCTTTGACTCCGCAATTATTTTTCACCCTGTGCCGTAATTTTCATTCGTGATAGTCTAAAAACCACGCTCAGAGCGTTGTTCCGGAGTCAAAGAGTTAAATAAATTCAACCCAAACGCAGCTGTGTATAACAAGCATTCGCTTATAAGAGGTCAAGGTCACTTGAACTGTAATCGTTCGCAGCACTCAACGATACGATCTTAGATAATTTTTTTTTGTCTTGTGTTCAAGTTAGTCAACCCTTCCGGTGTAACCTCAATTTTTTTGGTCTGTCCGGATTACGTTAGTAGAGACAGTATGCAGTCCTTTTTTTATAGGGAGTGCTGCAGCTCAACAGCACATTAAAGAAAGCCGCCACTGTGAAAGACCAAGTAAGTAAGTTAACATCTGCACACAATCTTCCTGAGCCACTCGACAGTTGACTGCCTACTTAACACCCTTTTATCGTTTACCCCGATGTTCATTATCTTACATCCTTATTTTCTTATAGTTATACCTTGCTTTGGAAAAATATACTAATGAAAACAATCTTCACAAAGTCTACCTTTATTTAGCCTTTAATGGTGTTTGATCTTTTTTATTTTACTTTTAACTTAATAAGTAGTCTGATGTTGTAATACACTCGTTGTCTTTTTCTCAGTTTTACAGCGACCTATTATTCGAGAACAAATGTCTTAGAAAACTCATGAACATCAGTTGGAAAGAATTCAAGACTAATCGACAAATAAGAGAAGACTCTAGGCAGAAATATGTCTCCGACTATATAAGGAAAAGACGATGGTCATATATCGGTCATGTCCTACGAATGCAAAACAACAGAATACCACTACAGGCGCTCACTTGGGTTCCTGAGGGTAAGAGGAAAAAAGGAAGACCAAAAGAAACACTCAGAAGAACAATAATAAGAGAAGGAAGAACGTTGGGCCTAAATAATGTGCAAGAGCTAAGAGGAGTGGCGTCACAACGAACAACCTGGAGAGCACTGGTTTCTGCCTTATGCGCCGTGTTTGGTGCTTAAAGAATTTATTATTATTATTATTATCCCACACTTGGCTACTTCATTGATTCAATTAACGGGGTCAGAGGTTTTCGGGAGAACAAGACATTCTGGCATATCATTGGTGTTGATGGAGTTGGCAGCACGGAATGTGGTAAGTGACTGGTTGAACGTTGGCTCATACACAAGAAATATGGTGTTTATCCTATGCATGGAATACTCGCTTCAACTCCATGTGGCTTATAATTAGGGTATAAGTTTTTGTTCTTATTATTTTCCAGTAACGCCATGAAGCGGAGTGGGGAGCTGAAGTTTGCGTTCTTGAGCCAACTGTGTCGCCTTGTCTGCTGTGAGCCGTGTTGTTGTAGGATGTCTGTGATGTTGTCTATTCATCTGCTTCTTAGTCTTCCCCGTGCTCTGAACGCAGAATTACTGTTGTAGGCGCGTAGTGGTAATTTATCTGGCTCCATTCCCATGAGAGCTGACAAACCACTTGATTGTTTGTGTCTTTATATACTTGATGCAGGATGTAGTTCCTACAATTTTTCTGATGTCATCATTTCTCATTCTTTCTCTCCTGGTAATGGCTTTTCTCATAAAATTGTGTGATTTTCTCCTCCTGTGCTTTGCTCAGGGACCATGTTTGACACTGACAGCAAAGAGTTGGTAAGAGTATACTATTTATCAGCTGTCATTTAGTTACCATACCGATAGTCTGGTGTTTGAACAATGGTGGCAGTTGATAAGTCACTGCACTGGCTTTATGACATTTTGTTTCAATTTCTCTCAGGTTTTCCATTTTCAGTAAAAATGCTTCCTAAGTATTTGAACTGGAACCGGCTTAAGCCTGATGTTGTTGACATGTATGTTAAAGTGTGCTTTGCGATTTGCGAATCTGCCTAGTTTCTGTCTTTGATGAGCTATCTTCATATTGTTATCTTCCACAGGTTTTTGTTTGTAAAATAGCATATTACATTTGCAGGATTACCAACATTTGTTGTTATGCTTTTTTTTTTTTTAGTTCTTTCACGCTGAAAGTTCTCTGACGTTTCATAATTATTATAGTGTATATAGCAGGGTTCCTCAACCCAGAAACTTTTGAAATCTACTTTAGTAATATTTAGCCCTCTAAAGATCTCTAATATATATATATATATATATATATATATATATATATATATATATATATATATATATATATATATATATATATATATATATATATATATATATATATATACTGTATGTGTGGGGCAGAGAAAAAAAGGGGGGGGGGGGGGGAGGTAGGGGGGAGAGAAGATATGATGAGCCTTACAAAGAAAAGATAGCGTTCCTATCTCATGCAGTTCACCAATATATTTTAGTAGGCCAGCTGGGGAGTTTTTATTGGGAATGCAGGGACACCAAGTTTTTAAATGCCGACGGGAGAGGTCTAGTCCAAATTGTAAATAGTTTTAAAAGTCTTTCCATTTTTTTCCTCCGCAGTCTCCTAAAGAGCAACCACATCATGCACTGGGATCTACCAGTAGATCGAGATTCCCTGGTATATAGTGTACCCCTTTCACTGTAATTTATCTCTTTACACAGTATGTGGTATCACTTTACTAGTTAAAATTTATATCGACATTAGCACCATCATAAACCGCAGCAACTGAAACTCACAGGTCAATTTTCTTCTCTATTTCAGGTGTTTCAAGTTTCATTCCAACCAACAGCGATACCATTTTGTTTAATTTTACTACATGGGCACAAGCAGGATTTGATTACTAGACCTGCGGAAGAAATACTGGTTTAAATGCCAAAGAAAGGGTATTAACATGACAATTCAGGATTAATAAAACAAAAAAAAAACAAAACAGTCTTAAATGCTGTATTTCTCTTTATGTGTTTGTTCATACCAACTTATAAACCAATATGTAATGAAGAATGAAGACACAAATTGAAAAAAAAATTGTTAATCGTAAACGATAGCCTAGGATGGCACATTTTCAGAGGTAGCAACTTTAAAGATAGAAACAAACCTTTCAATTACAGCTGTGCAAATATGCCGACTGATACAGAAACATATATCGTTAAAAATTACATAATCACTTTCTTTGCTGCGCAGAAAGAGGGAAGGAAGTCAATGAATTTGTAAAACATCTGGTTATGTTAACCAATACAAATACACAAAATGAGTCCAAGTAAAAAGCTCAATTTTTCCATCTTATGGAGTCAACTAAAATATGTCACTGAAGTGAAACTAACATCTACTCACAGGACATTGTTCTATGTACCACCCTCCAATTAAAAATAAAATGGTAGGCATATCTTTTTGACAGCACTAGGTGAGAAGGTTTTGCCTTAACTTAATGAAAAAATGCAGAGGATTTGAGGCTTAAGACATACAAGGATTATTCAGATATTTGTGTATGAAAGAAGAATAATTCTACAAATCATATATCAGTTACCACCCAAAAATTAGATCCACACATAAATGTAGACAGTATGCTGTATTGAAAAATCTTTGCTTTTATATTTGTGCTGATTATATTTATGTTAGTGCTGATCTCTGTTTTGTTTGTAGGCTCATGAAATCATTGTCCACTTTGCTCACTCAGTCTGTGACAGACATCACTGCTTGCTAATATAATACTAGATACAAGATTTATGTTTTAGAAGGTTCTCATTTTCTATTTTGATTGAAGTTAGCTTGATGAAATTAAGGGTCATCATTTTAGCCTTTGTCTGCTTGATTATATGGTAGACACATCCTTGGTGTGAGCGGCCCTGGGCCCATATCAGTAGGGAATCGGCAATTGGTACAGACAGATACCTTCACATGCCTAGGAGGCATGGTAACACCAGACGGCGGGGCGGGCAAAGACATCGGCATCAGAATGAATGGGGCAGGAGCGGCCTTTTTTGGCCTTGGCAACATCTGGAGGTCCTCCCGATACAGCACAGGCACAGGATTGGGATTATATCGAAGCTGTGTGCTTTCTGTGCTTCTTTATGGTGCGGAGTGCTGGAGAGTTACAGAGAAGGAGGTGTCGGGATTGTCCTCCTTTCACACAACATGCCTGGGAAAAGTTTACCGAATCTTTTGGCCGAGTGCCATCGCTAGCCAAGATCTGCTTGCTCGTAGCAAGCAAGAGGACATGCACACCATCGTAGCTGGCAGACGCTGGAGCTGGGTTGGTCATGTCCTCAGGGGGGACCCCGATGCCATCACAGGGGCAGCTATGCTTTGGACCCCTGGGGGAAAGCGAAAGAGAGGCCGACCGGAAACAACCTGGCGGAGGACTGTGGAGGCTGGGATGCGGGGAATGAACCAGAGTTGGGGCACTGTACGAAGGATGGCCACCGACCGAGCAAGGTGGAATCAATTTGTTGTTGCCCTACAAGACGCCACTAGGCGTGATGGCCACTGACTGCTTTGACGGTCGGCGGCTAAGGATCAAAGAAGAAGAAGAAGACATCCTTGGTATTTTGTGGAAGTGACAAATGTTGAGGTGCTGTCCTTCAAAGAATGCATACACTGCTTAGACAGTGCAGACTATGCTGGCTTTAGCTATGTCTGCCGCATGGAAGATGGTTACATCACGAAAGATATCTTCTACGAACAACTGGCAGATGGTAAAAGAACAGTTAGGCGACTGCAGCTGAGGTTCAAAAATGTAAGCAAGATAGACATGAGGGCACTGGGCATAAATCCAGCAACATTTGAGGATGATGCTGCTGATGGCACCAGGTGGTGATGCTCTCTATGGCACCTCCTCAGAAAAGCTCTCACAACAAGCAAAAAAGAAAATAAAACATCAAAAGGAACGCCAGGTGAAAAAAAGCAGCTGAGGGCTGTCACCTCAGGGGCACATTTCTGTCGTTAGGTATGACTGAAGGGGCTATTATTATTATTATATGGTAGACAACTAAGATCCTAAAACCTTGTATATTACTTTTTTAAAACTTTTATGACATCTTATAACCCGCAGAACTGACACCAATAACATGAATCACCAAAACTGATGACTTAAGACACTGAATTTCACCACTCCATCTCAACAGAGACAGCCACTTCACGTTAACTCTCTCCATCCTTTAATTCCCATCACACCAACTGTCACTGAATACTCATTTCAGCATATGATAAAAATTACTTTATTAGTGCATGATATGAATGGATTATACGGTTTATAAATATCAGCAAAACAAAACAGAGATTCCTTTTTCCCATCCATGATTTCGTGTATTTTTAATACTCAACTCGAGCTATGAGGAAGAATTAAATTTATAAGTAGCGGAAATGTACAAGAACAAACTCTTACTAAGATCAGCAGATTTATTATGAATATCACTGAATCTCTCAATGAATATCACTTAACGATTTATATGCACAAGAAAGAAAGACAGACAGAAAGAATAGAGAGGAAGAGAGAGGAGGGAGGGCAGGTAGATGGGAGGGAGGAAAGAATGTGATCCACATAAGGATCGCTACTGAAAAATATCTATCCCATCCACGCATCTGCCTGGGTAGAAACAACATATTTGACTAGTGGCCCAAAAGATCAACAATAATGATCTGGCCAAGCAATTATATAACAATATGATGATAGAATATGTGAGCAGGGAAAAGAAAAGAGACTGTACAAATAATTTGTTCATACTGAGCATTGTAACATGCATCTTTCATATATCAGGCTAGAGCTACATAATGATGGTTGTTCGTCCATCACGGGTGATGAAGACCACTCTGTTCATCCAATTATTTAAGAATATGTTAGGTTAGTCTATGGGTACGAAGGTGACTGAAGAGCCCGATGCGGGCCTGGAAAGATCTTGGACAGTGTGGGCAGGGAATGTTTGCTTCATGTGAAGGTTTTATTTCACGGTCCTTTCTAGCTTGTCTCCGCTGTTCCGCTGCTGCTCTTCTGGATGATTCGCATGCTGCTGCACCTTTACGAAGAGATGTGCGCCAAGCAGTTCAGTCTTGCGCAGCAGCTTCCCATGTGTCTGGGTTTATGTCAAAGGTTTTCAATGACGTCTTTAACGTGTCTTTGAAGCGCTTCTTTTGGCCACCATGGGAGCGTTTACCCTTCTGCATCTCAC
Source organism: Oreohelix idahoensis (assembly GCA_024509875.1). Lineage (NCBI taxonomy): Eukaryota > Metazoa > Mollusca > Gastropoda > Stylommatophora > Oreohelicidae > Oreohelix > Oreohelix idahoensis. The sequence goes on along the minus strand of JAMPIV010009194.1, from coordinate 187,960 downwards.
CATAAAAGAGTATCTTTGGCAGTCGATGGTCTGGCATGCGGACTACATGACCTGCCCAGCGAATTTGTGACTGCATCAGAATAGTATCAATACTAGGGATACCAGCTCTGTCAAAAACGGTGGTATCCGGGATCTTGTCTTGCCATTTGATGTTCATTATCTTCCTGAGACAGACTGTATGGAAGTGGTTTAGCTTCTTTACGTGGCGCCTGTATACAGTCCATGTTTCACATGCATATAGCAGCACTGGAAGCACCACAGCTCTGTACACCTTCAGCTTTGTCTGTAGACTAATGCCACTTCGATGCCAAACGTTGGTGTATAGTCTGCCAAATGTGCTGCTGGCTTTGGAGATCCTGGTGTTCACCTCATCATCAATGACAATGTTCTGGGATAGTGTGCTACCAAGGTATGTGAATCTGTTCACAACATTCAGTTTCTCACCATTAACCTTGATGACTGGCTCAGTATAAACTGTGCCAGGAGCTGGTTGGTACATAATTTCTGTTTTCTTCGTGTTGATGGTAAGCCCAAAGTTGGCGCAGGCTTCGGAGAATCTATCCACACTATGCTGCAGATCAGCCTCTGAGCCAGCATTGAGGGCACAATCATCAGCAAACAGAAGATCTCTGATGGTGTGTGATTTGACCTTGGTTTTTGCTTGAAGCCTCCTAAGGTTAAACAATTTTCCATCAATACGATAACTAATGTCGATTCCTGTGTCCCCGTCTCTAAAAGCATCAGTCAGCATAGCAGAAAACATGATACTGAACAGAGTCGGTGCAAGTACGCACCCTTGTTTAACTCCATTTGAGACGGGGAAAGGCTCTGATAGCTCACCGTTTTCCTGAACTCTAGCCTGCATTCCATCATGCAGTTGCTGCACTATTGTGATAAATTTCTTTGGGCAGCCGTATTTTGCCATGATCTTCCATAGACCCTCTCTACTGACCGTGTCGAACGCCTTTGTCAAGTCGATGAAAGCTGTGTACAGGTCACAGTGCTGTTCTTGGCATTTTTCTTGTAGCTGTCTTGCAGCAAACACCATATCTGTGGTTCCACGTTCTTTCCGGAATCCACACTGACTTTCAGGTAAAAGACCTTTGTCAAGATGAGCCGTAAGGCGATTCAAAAGGATTCTGGCGAATATCTTCCCAGCGATTGATAAAAGAGAGATGCCTCGATGATTGTTGCAGTCTTGGCGATTACCTTTACGTTTATAAAGATGTATAATTGAGGCATCTTTGAGATCGTGTGGGATGGTTTCACTCTGCCACATTTGCTGGAAGATCATATGAAGTTTCTCTATCAGAACTGCACCGCCATCTTTATACACCTCAACAGGAATTGAATCGGAGCCAGGGGCCTTTCCACTAGACAGTTGACGAATCGCTTTTTTAGTTTCCTCCAGAGTTGGTACATCATCTAATGCTTCATTTATAGGAATTTGGGGCAGGCGGATGATGGCTTCGTCGTTAATAGATGATGGCTGGTTCAAGATATTATTAAAATGTTCAGCCCAGCGTTGGAGAATTTTTTCCTTGTCTGTAATTAGTGTTTTTCCATCTGCATTAAGGAGGGGAAATGATCCTGATGATGTTGGACCATAGACCACTTTGAGTGCAAGGTAAAAGTTTTTCAAGTCATGGCTGTCAGCAAAGCCTTGGATCTCATCTGCTTTATTACTCAGCCATGAATCCCGCATCTGGCGTAGTTTATGTTGGACGATTCTACGCATGTTGTTGAAAGCGTCTTTCTTGGATGTAGATTTTGGATCATTTAAATATGCTTTATGGAGATGGTGTTTCTCAGCCAACATCTGCTTTATATCATCTGAGTTCTCATCAAACCAGTCATTTTGTTTCTTGGTGGAAGGACCCAGGACCTCTGTAGCAGTGTTGTAGATCTGCTCACTTAGGGCTGCCCAATTTGTTTCCACACTTTGGCCGTCTAGCGAGATAGATTTGAGACGGTCTTCTAAGGTGTCAGTAAATGACTGTTTGATTTTTGTCTTCTTTAGTTTGGTGACATCCAGCCTCTTTTGAGTTTTCTTCCCCTGAGGGCGCCTGGCTGGTTGGATACGAATTTTAAGTTTCAGATATGACATAATGATACAAATACATTGAATGTGTGATGAAGGTTTAGATTATTCATTTGTAGCTCAGTCACTATTGACATCTAACATCATGTGAATCCTTTGTACTGGTATGAAAATGAATCAGGCTGCTAAGAGGTTTCCTGTCTATGTAAATATAAAAAGACAATGATGCTTAGTCCCATAAGGTCAAACATCCTTCAAGATACACCACCGATTTCTGGCGTCCTTGGTTCTTAAGCTTTTCTGGATTATCAATTATGCCAGTCCAACAGAAGTTGCATAATAATAATTCAACAGTACACCCCTGACCCACTAATTACACACCTACAAGGTCTTTAAAGCATCATAACTGCTAGATACTTAATTAAGGAGCTTTCATTGCATTGGGAAATATACGGAGATCAAGAGAAATCGGATCCAACACGAAAATAAGAATCTTCAATTCAAATGTGAAGTCAGTCCTATTGTATGGCTCTGAGACATGGAGAACAACAAAGACAACAACCAAAAAGCTACAGACTTTCATAAATGGGTGCTTGCGTAGAATAGAGGGATTAAAATGGTATGACAAGGTTACCAACGTGGAACTGATGACAAGAACTAGACAAGTGCCAGTGGAACAAGAGATGAGAAGAAGACGATGGCGATGGATAGGACACACACTGAGGAAACCTGTTGATAGCATTACAAGGCAGTCCTTGTTCTGGAACCCCCAGGGCAAGAGAGGCAGAGGAAGACCAAGAAGTACATGGAGAAGAGAGTTGGAAACAGAGGTGAAGGTGATGAGGAGAACATGGAAAGAACTTGAGATGATGGCACGGGACAGGAGGACTTGGCATGTGTTTGTTGAAGGCCTATGCTCCTTTGGGAGTGGAGGGTTATGAATGAATAAACTGTAAATTAAATGATGAAATGAAATACAGGTACATTAGTATAACTGATATATGTTCACCAGCAATAATGAAACAGAATTATTAATTCAATATAAACTTATCTGGTGGTCACAGGAATTACAATTGCCATCTTGTAATTGTTTCCAGATTAAATGAGGTGCCAGATCATCCATTCCCGGAAAACTGGTGGTGTACTTGTGGTTAAAAATTTCCATCACATACAAAAACTGCCAGATAGAGTCAACCAGTCAGAACATTCCCTTCGCTCCTTGAGATACACAAGAAAATTATCACACATTTCCAATCACTTCATCTCTGCTACTTTCACAATCTTCAGTCCCTCAGTTCTGTCAGTCCCTTTTCTACTCTCCCTGATTTTTTTCTTTCTCTGGTGTGGTACATTTCCGTGTGACAAATTACACTACACGTCTGTCTCCTCAGTATTGGCTGAAAGACTGCCCATTTTTTTAAATCATCTTTCTCTTCCCATTCTCTCTCTCTCTCCTTCTTATCTTATCACAAAAGTAAGCATACACTAAGGATTTCTAGCTGCATGATGAAGAAAAGTCTTAATAAGGACGATAACAATACATTGATGAATCCTCGTTTACAGCTTGAGATTCTCTAACATATCAGTCTTCGTTTTTTTTTTTCTTGAAATTGCATAAACTAAATCAACAAATACAAAGTAACATTATTATCATAAACATTAAAGTACAGTGTTCATTAATTATTATTATTTGTAATTCATGGAAGTATAAATGAAACAAATGTTAAATTAATTAAGCACTGACATGAAAATTAAAATACGCACTATTCTTTGGCAGTGATTATAAATACATTATGTACAGTGTAGTAAGCTTCTTAATAAACATCACACACATGCTTGAGATTTTCTCAATGCTTATGAACTATAATTTGTTATGATAATGTGAAAATGGATCTGGACTGTCTGTGCTCTGGAGTTATCAGTTGTGATATGAATAATGTGGTACATATAACAATGAATCAATCATGACAGTTTTAGCACTGTGTACACACTGTTTCTGAAGACAGTCTTAAAATGTGGGCCTGGATTTTTCTTCAGCTCAATACATGCTGGCTGCTTTCCTTGGTTCTGAACATCCTCAAGGTCCCAGATCTCAGGCATTGAGCACCCAGGTCTGGCAATACAAGAAACAATAAATGACAAACTTCATTATGACATGAGAAGATATTACTTCTGACATTTTTGTTTCTCTCATGTATGCCAAAGAAGGATATAGGTAGACAGAGAGCAGTTCAAAAGAACAGCAAGTGACGAGAAATTGAAGATAGAAAAAATGATATGACAAAGGGGGATAAGAAAATGAGAGAACTAAAATGTGCTTGTGCAACCTAATTTTACATGGGCCATTTTAAACTGACTGTTACAGAAACGTCTACTGCAAGAGCACAGAAATTCTCTGGCCCAGGATTCTTGTCAATGTGCCAACTGCTGTGGTGGTTCCATGCTCCTTAAAGAGTATCAAAATATTGAAGAAGAATAGGAAAAGAAAAGTAAAAGTAGTCTCATAGTAGGTACTGTTACTGTGGAGTGAAGTATAACAGACTTCACATATACTAGGTACTGTTACTGTGGAGTGAAGTATAACAGACTTCACATATACTAGGTACTGTTACTGTGAAGTGAAGTATAACAGACTTCACATATACTCTAGGTCTCAGCTTTATGTGGTGGAGTAACCAGTTCTCTACCTTGCTGTCTTTACCTTCCCAACAAAGGGCAGAACTTTAAATGGGCCTGAATGCCCAAATCTCAATCCTTTCAAAATATAGTTCATTTGTTTTTTCACTCACTCAGAGGAAAAGAAAGAATGGATAAAATTCTGCAGTATAAAACCCCACAATGTGTGTGTATGTGTATGTAAACATTGGGGGGGTGTTTGGGTAATATAATGTTACAGGTATTCATACATGCCACACCTCAGACATGAAAAACCTGTACAACAAATCCAAAAACCCTGTACAGAGACCCGCAAAACCTGTACAGACTGAAAAACGTAACAATAGAGTTAATTAATGTACAAATATATTCAATTAGATGGTTCTGCACCATCATAGTGACATGCGCCCTTTGCCTTTTTAAGCATGTCTTCACTTGCTTTAAAACCTAAACAACAAGAGTTAGAATTTATTTTGTACCGGTATTGTAGAAAAGCTGTGACTGTATCATCATTTAGTCTATTTCTGCAAAAAAAATTAATACAATTTATGGTGGAAATGAAGAACAGTTTGGTGTGTGTTCTATAGTGCCTTATAAAAGTATAGATCTAAAGAGACCAGTAATAAGCGTTAGGCCTATGGGTTAGGTTTAGGAATCTTAAATCAAATATATATATATATATATATATATATATATATATATATATATATATATATATATATATTTTTTTTTTTAAAGCTAGCAATGAAAATATAAACTGGCGCAATATTATATATTCTCTACCGAACTTCAAAAATTGGAATAGCCGTTATACCCATACGAATTTTAGTGTCAATCAAACATTGATAGTAATTAATTATTTAATAAATATAAATCATTGGATGACCGTAATGATGATCACCCAAGGCAAAATCACATTGTTTTTTAAAGAAACGAAATTAAAACTAAGAAGAGAAGTAACTCCAAATAAACTTTTCTCTGACCTGGTTAAGATGCAAATTTGCCTTGCTTTTGTGGGTTTTTTTTTTTTTTCAGTTTCATAATTTGGTCATATCGGAATGACGGTCGCCGAATGCTCCGCATGTATTTTCGTACCATTTAGATTTCGGGTTAACCCTAACCCCAACTGTAACCCTAATCCTAACTCTAAATGGTACGAAAATACATGCAGAGCATTCGGCGACCGTCATTCCGATATTAGGCCTACCCATAATTTGTTTTGTATTATTATTCAAATTTACATTTCTTACGCACTTTCTACCGTAAACCTAACCTCAACCTTAACTCTAAATGGTACGAAAATACAAATATTAAACATACTCGACGGCAATAAAGGTAAAGATTACCAGAATCTCAGTAAAAAGAGTTGTCAGAATCATTCAAGTTGAATAAATTCAACTCAAACAAGAATTTTCGTGCTCTTTTTCCACAAAATGTTTATGATTCGGCGGTATGGCAGCGTCCATGTTTGTAACTTTCGCTTTTGTAAAATCACTATTATCAGTTCTACCGTATTCGCTAGCAGTAAAATATTTTGTTCGTTTCAAGCTTAGTGGCCAGATTTTTCAATGCTGAATCCGATTATGCCCAGCAATTGCCGATACGATTGTAAACAGAAGAGTTCTGGTGCTTTTAAAATAGGACGTACGTTTTATAGGTGTATGGGAACGAGGTATCGCACTACTTCCGTGACGTACTCGGTACGGCACAGCGACAAAAATTGTCAAGATTTATGCCGTATGGCGTACGTCATAATGGTGCTGAAAGGGTTAATAATTAGGCGAAAAAACCCGTACAGACCCGTGTACGGCCCGTACACATCTGAAAACGCAAACACCCCGTACAGATTATGGGTAAACCTTTAAGTGTGGCATGTATGGGTATTTAAAAACCCTTGAAACTAATGTGTGATTAAAGAATGAGCTACATTTTCATGTGCAGTGTTTCTGAAAAGAATGGCTAGCATAGTTCTAATGAGCAACAACTGTACAAATAAATGTCCAGGTCTTACATGCAAAAGGTAATACAGGATGTATATGTTTTTGTTGAGTTTGTTTGTTTGTTGTTGTTTTTTTTTTTTTTTTTTTTTTTAAGAAAAGAGCAGGACACACTCACACATACATTCATACAATTTTACCTCTTTGATTTACTCTGTTTGGACTGAGTGCAGTGGGAGATGATGCCATATTTTGAAGTCAGAAATCAGAATTATTACATTGAATTAACCACACTATATATCCTAATTATAACTCATAATGGGTTGAACATAATTTTTTTTTTAATAATAAAAAAAAAATTATCCCTCAACTCCATGAGAAGCAGAGGCCATCACTAAATTCCTGCCAAGTGTTCCTGTCCTGTTCAAAGCTGAATCTAAGCAATCATGAATCTGTCAATAACAGAGAGAAGTAGAGAAAGGCTTTACCTGTGTCCAAAAAAATGTGTTAAAATAATAAATGTAAAAAATGCTGAAGATGTTTAGATAATAGAAGCTTTCTTAGTCTCCTGTGTTTCTTTCAAAAGCAAGCTACCATATCTAGCATTGCTTTTTAGTGCAGACTAAATCTAACTGTCAAGCCTGAACAAGCTGTACTCACTTGCTTCTGTTTGTGCACCACGAGTCTTCTAAAATTGCATAATGAACTCCTAGACGTTTTAGATTAGCCTTCACCTCTGTTAGAGGTTTGCGACTATACATGCTGTAAACAAGCTTTGTTCGTGCCCTGAAAAAATTAGAAACAAGTATTTCCTGAAACAGGAACTGATGAAAAAAAAATATTTAAATTACAAGATTAATTTACTTTTGAATGAAATGTCATGTTTTTCTACCTACACTGCATGACATAAATAGCTTTAAAAATAAAAAAAAAAGAGCTTAAATGCAGTTCACAAATATTCAGTATTCCTCATACAGCACATCACTAATAAAACTACAGAACTCATTAAGTGGAAACATCAACAACTCTCATTATAATTATAAGATAATCACAAATGAAATGTCTAGGACACATGAACAAATCAACAGGAAATAATCTGTAGAAACCAGTGTACAGGTAAAACTACTAGAAAGTAGAAACTGAGTAAATAACTCTGCATGTTTAGAATATTCTATAATGAAGAAACAAGGATTTATACATGGACCATCATCACCACACATTAATCTAAAGGCTACCTTGATAAAAAAAACATCATCAACACCTGAATCAACTGTGCCTTACAGTGTAACATTTATCTTGAACATCTTCCTTTATAATCAGCTTGATCAACTGCACTTTATAATGAAAAAAATAAAATTGTTTAATAATTCTGTGTTACCATGCTTTGGATGACCTTCACTTTACTTACTTACTTATTCTTTCCCCTTCTACTGCTAGGTGTAGAGGTTTGGAAGAGAGAGAGCGCCAGACTATCCTATCGGCTGTCTTCCTCCTGGCCTGGTTCCATTCTAGTCCTCGGTCCTTCAAAGATTGTCTAATGTAGTCCTCCCAGCGGACTCTGGGTCGTTCTGGGGGTCTGGATCCCTGGCTCTTTGTTTCCCATGCTTGTCGTGGTAGCCGATCTTCTCCCATTCTGCAGACATGGCCAAACCATCTTAGTTGGGACTGTTCTACTTGGGTCTGCAGGGGGTGGGATTTTAGGCTTTGACGTATCATCTGGTTGCGGACCATGTCTCTTCTTGTTACTTCAACCACCTTCCTCAGATACCTCATTTCTGAGGTTTGGATCTGGCTTTTGTAGGTTGTAGTCATTGCCCATGACTCGCATCCATATGTCAAGACTGGGTCATAGGTGGAGTGGTATACAGCCATCTTCGTGTTCTTACCAACCTCTCTCTTGCTGAGGAATCCTCGATTTATGGCCTAAAAAAGTCTCCCAGCTGCTGCTTTTCGAGTGGCCAACTCTTCTTTGATGCCTCCCTTTCGGTCTATAATAGCTCCGAGGTATTTAAAGTGGTCGACCTGCTCTAGGACCTGTTCTCCCAGCTTAATCTGATGTCTTCTTTCTTCTCGTGATATCACCATGGATTTTGTTTTAGACCATCCCTCTCTTCTCCAGCTCTTCCTTCCAGACTTGCAGGTTGGATTTGAGATGTGCCTCTGTTTTAGCAATCAGGGCAACATCATCAGCAAATGCCAGCTCTGAAATACAGACCTGTCTCATCTTCTAGTACCCCACTGAATACTTTCTTGATCTCTCCTTACATGCCTTGATGACATCGTCCATGAGGAGTATGAAAAGATAAGGTGACAGGATATCACCTTGTCTTACACCAGTGGTGGTCCTGAACTCTTCTGACTTATGGTTTGCTGTTCTCACATAATTTCTGCAAGACTTGTAGAAGCTCTGTATAGCATGAATCAGAGGTGCTGGAATGTTCTTCCTTGCCAAACAGTCCCAAAGTTTGCTCCAGGGGACCCTGTCAAACGCCTTTTCCAGATCTATGAAACAAAGATGGATCTCACTCTTATACTCAAGGGCCTTTTCACTGAGCTGTCTGAGTGTGAAGATTTGATCTTGAGTACTTCGGTTTCCTTGGAATCCGCACTGGACCTCATCCAATTGTGGCTCAGCTAGGCGCCAGTCTCTGCTCTAGGATTCTAGAGTAGATTTTACCAGGGACACTGAGAAGGGATATGCCTCTATGGTTTCCACATTGTCGATTGTCACCCTTTTTGAAAATTGGTGTTATGATGGCAATCTCCCAATCCTCTGGTATGGTCTTGTTGCACCAAGCTGCCTGTAGGACCCTTAAGAGTAATAGGTCGCCTGATGCTCCCATGTACTTAACCATTTCTGGTGTTATACCATCAAGCCCTGGCTGCTTTGCCCATCTTGATTTTCTCCAGTGCTGCCTTCAGTTCTTCCATCTTTATGTCATCTTCACCATCATTGGTTTTTCTCTTCTGTGCTAGTGGTTATCATTTCTGATGCTTCACCATGCTCACCACCGGGAATTCTGAGAAATATTCTTTCCATCTTTCCTTTACTTCCTTCGGGGCAGTAAGCAATTTGCCTTGCTTGTCCTTTATAAATTTGAGAGGGCATTGTTTTTCCTTCCTCGTGTTCTTTAGGGTCTTATAGAACAATTTCTGGTTTTCTTGTGCATCTTTTTCTAGCTTTTCTCCAAATTCTTTCCAGGACTTCTGTTTTGCTGCTAGCACCTTGTTCTTTGCTTCTGTTCTGAGTGTCACATATTCTCTATATTTCTCCATTTGTCCTGTTGTGTTTTTAGCTCCTAAGTATTGTTTCCATGCCATTTTCTTCTCTCTTATTTTCTCTTTGACTTCCTCTGTCCACCAAGGTGTCCTCTTTCTCTTGTTCCCAAGTCGGACTTCACATACTTCTGCAGCAGCTGTCTTTATGATGTCCTTGAATTTAAGCCAGAGGGTTTCCAAGTCATCAGGTTGTTCTGTGTTTCTCACCGCTGTAGCAATAAGCCCCTGATATCTGGTATTAATTTCTGGCTCTCTCAGCATGTAGGTCTTAATGCTCATTTCTCCCGTTCGTTTACTTGGTTTCTTGCGTGATGTTGGGCAGTTCCTAGGCTGAGCAACTCTTTCAGTTGTTGTACGAGGCAGAAGGTCAAAAAGTAATGCCCCCTATTTTTTATGTATGTAAATACTGCATCGGTGTGCAATTTGTAAATTTAGCAGGATTCCTCAAACACTCTTCTGCACTGTATAGCATTACCAAAAAGTAATGCCTGTTTTTTAGTAACAGGTGGCACCACTGTAACAGTTTAAAAATGGCTGCCAAAGACGTTCGGTTAAAACAAAGTTATGTCATAGAATTCCTCAATGCTGAAGGCGAGACCCCAATTCGCATCCACGAACGTTTGAAGAATGTTTATGGAGATTCAACAGTGGATGTTAGCACTGTCCGACGTTGGGTACATCGCTGTGACGAAGCTGAAGTAGGTCAATCCTCAATGGCTGATGCAAAGCAGACTGGCCGTCCGTCTACCACAGTGACTCCACACAACATTCATCGAGTTGATGGCATCATTCGTGGTGACCGTCGGGTAACACTGGATGAACTTTCTTCCATGTTGTCCATTAGTAAAGGCAGTGTCCAGAACATCATTAAAGACCTGGTTATTCAAAAGTTTGTGCACGGTGGGTACCCAGAATGTTGACAGACAGACATAAAGAAACAAGGAAAACCATAGCCATCAACCTCCTGCACCATTACGAAACTGAAGGAGAAGAGTTTTTATCGAATATTGTGACAGGTGATGAGACTTGGGTTCATTTTTTTGAACCAGAATCCAAGAGGCAGTCAATGGAATGGCATCACACAACATCGCCGACAAGAAAGAAGTTCAAAAGTTCACCATCTGTAGGGAAAGTTATGGCCTCCGTGTTGTGGGATGAGAAGGGTGTGATTCTTCTCGACTTCTTGGAACAGGGAAACTTTGAAGAAGCTTAGAGGTCGTCTTCGGCGACTTTACCCATTAAAAGATCAGAGAACTGCACTACTGTTGCACAATAATGCCACGCCACACACCGCTAAATGCACCATTGATGCGATTGCAGAATTTAGCTGGACATTATTACCACATCCCACTTACAGTCCCGATCTTGCACCTTCTGACTTCCATCTGTTTGGACCACTGAAAGAAGATCTTCGCGGACATCACTTTGAGGACACCGAGACCCTTAAACGCGCCTTACGCCAGTGGTTTAGGAAAAAGGACACCAATTTTTACCGTGCGGGGATACATGCCCTTGTGAGAAGATGGACAAAAACTGTAAGAAATAACGAAGACTATACTGAGAAATAAATTTTTGAAGTTCAAACTTGGGGCTACATTTCAATGTGAATTTTATCTGTTTTCTTGCCTATTGAATGAAATTAAAAATTACGAGGCATTACTTTTTGACCGTCCCTCGTATGTGAAGGCATCTGTCTGTCCCAGTTGCTGATTCCTTACTGATATGGGCTCAGGGTTGCTCACATTGAGCGTCAGGACCTCTGTCTTCTTTAGGTTGATGTTCAAGCCCACCTGCTGGCTATACTTATTAAGTCTATCCGTTTTTTCCTGGACCACCTCATCTAGCATGGTCATTTCCAACTCTGGCATTGAAATCTCCGTGGATGATAATTTCATCTAGGCAGTCATCCATTGTCCTTTGAAGCAGCTCGAAGAATTCCTCCTTGACCTCTGCTCTCTCATCCTCATTTGGCCCATACACTATGACCAGGTTGACTATGGTTTCTCTTTCTTTTAGTTTTACAACCATAATGCGCTCCAAGACAAAGTTCCATCCCTTGATACTATCTTTTTGGTTTTTGGCCACAATGCAACCCACGCCCCCTTTAGCTCATTCAGATGTGGGTACACCACTGTAGAGCAGCATGTCGCCATCGAGATCCATGACTCCTTGTCCCTTTTTCTTTGTTTCCATTATAGCCAGGATTTCTAGTTTTGCTTTCCTCATCTCTTCCACCAGCTCCTCTTCTTTCCCATTTATACTTCTTGTGTTCCAAGTTTCATAAGTCGTAGTCCGTTCTAGTTCGTCGCCTTTAGAATCAGTCCGGTTTTCTCTCTTGTAGTTCTCATAATCAAAAGTTTAAAGCAAACAGGTGATTGGCCTGTTGTGCCTTTGCATGGTGGAGGGGCTGCCTCCTTACGGCCTCCATGAAGGCCGCACTCCTCCTTTTTCAGCCGGGCTTGGGACCGGCCTAGGCGGAGTTACTTTCACTTTACACAGTGTAAAATTATCGTGGAGATCTTCTTTAACAGAATTACAGTGGAATTTATTTGATCTTTCTGTGCAGTGCTGACTTTCATAGGTAATCACTTCTCCTCAACTTTCAGCTAGTATTCTCATATTTCTGTCACTGATTTTTTCTTCCTCCTGATGCGGCACAGGAATCTGGATAATTCTTCAAGCTTACAACATTCTGAGCTGTTTTCTTTGCCTCATTCCAGGTTATTTTCACTCCTTTCATATGCTCAGCTTTAACCTTAGCTTCTCTGTATATAGTTTAGTTGCTACAGTTTCTAAGATATTAATGTTCTTTTTCTTGTTCCTTCCAGTCTTGCTGGCCACTTTTCCCAGGCATAAAATTTTCCATATGTTTTGTACACGGACTTCATTAAGCAAATCAAGTGTCAGCTGTGGTACCAAGACAGTACATACAAAGCATGAACTGATAAAAAAAAACAATATACCTTAGACCAGCATCTTCATAATGTGGATGATTAACTATCGGCCGCAGCGTACACAGCTTCACCGTAGCCATGGTAGGCATTGCTCCCGCAAAGACAGCATCTACGGTGTGAAAAACACAAAGTAGTTTTCAAGTAGCATAAACACAGAAATCTAACACAGAAATCTAACACACCAATAGATGTTGTTGAGCCCTCTTATTTGACTCATCATGTACCTAGTCAACTTCCAAGAATCTTCATTCCCTTTTTACAGAGCAGTTTTAAATGTTGAGCCCAGTCATTTCTCATATGCAGTCAAACCATACATTTTACAATCCTCATCTACTTATCATGCCTGAAATCTTTTCATCGCTTATCAATTGTTCTAATCCTCTTCCTAGTCCACAGTGCACCATTTTCGTTTTTTATAAATCTCTAATGGTTTCTTTCAACAGCCAGCCATTTTCAAGCATTTTTTGTTGGTTTGACGATTTTTTTTTTTTTTAAATCTCAGCATCCTGCTGTCCCATCTCATGGGTTAATTTATATCTTACAAAACATGATGACACCGACTGAAATAGTGTTTGAAGGAAATTGTCCATCTGGGTACTTAAATTACATCAATTAATAACAGTTGTGAATACAAGCCAGTGGTTCCACCCTGGGAGATCAAGAAACCAGAAATGGACTACCACCTAGCAGAAATACTTAAGAAAATAAATAATATAGAAAATATTAAAAACACAACCAATAAATATATACGACTATCAAAAGACAGCAATACTGTATGCACAGATGGATCCAAGGGAGAGGATGGCAAATTGGGGAAAGGAAAATATATTCCAATATGGAAAATGGCAAAAGAGTATAGTATCACAGAAAATACATTCATTTTCACTGCAGAGAAGGTGGCAACACTAAAAGCACTAGATATATTCTCTAATAACCCTCCCACGAAACTAACAATTTTAACTGACTCTCTTTCAACAATTCAAGCACTTACAAACTTACGAGACTGCAGTAGACCTGATATAGCAGAGGAGATATTTCTGGCTACTACATACTTATATTCCAGAGGATGTTCAGTCTTAATCGCTTGGATCTTCACATGTTGGCATAGAGGGAAATGAAAAGGCAGATAAAGAAGCCAAGAAAGGTAGATCTGATAAAAATCTAATAAATGTTGGGATGAGTAAATCAGAGATTAAGAGCTTAATTAAGTATTTAATAACAGATGAATGGAAAGCAGAGTGGGATAAAAATCTGAAAGGAAGACATGCATATATGATGTTCAAATTCCCAGTAATAAGAAACTTCTCAGACAACAGCTGGGAACAGGCTATTTCAGAATAGAAAAACCTTACTGTGCAGGATGTCTTCAAGACAATAATATAGAGCATTTCTTGTTAAAATGTAAGAGGTATGAACAAATGAGAATACCAATATTATATTATTTGCAGGCATCAAATTTACCTATAAATTTAGAAGAGGTGTTAAGATTAGACAGACCTAGGGAACTGCATAATAAAATCAAACAGCATTTAACAAGTACAAAAGTTAATATATAGTAATTGGGAATGTGAAGGTCTGATGCTGTTCTTACAATACATATGACTTTTAACAGGTGAAAGTCAATTAAATATCTGTTAAAGTCAGTTACCACCAGGCCTTTACACCCCTCCCCCTTAATATTATTCTTGTTTGGAGTTTTTGTTTGATTCTGTTCAGTTTTATCTGGTTTTTGTTTGTTTGGATTTTTTTGTTTTTTAACACATTAACTACCGCAAGCCGCTGTCAGCGGCTCACAAAATAATCACATTTGGACCGCAAGCCGCTCAGAGCGCCAATCTAATTTTAGTAATAAAACGAATTAAAAATGTACTGAAACACTCTCTGATCTGGTTCGAGATTTTAAGTTGCCACCAGAAAACAAATTCGCAAAGCATGGTTGTTGTAGAACACTGGAAAATTGATATTATGTTCATATTTTTCAGCATTTTGAGTTAGTTACCAAGTCTTGTAAAACTGTTTATCGTGGCAACTAGTGATAGGACTACAAAAAATGCGTGTACATCTCGTCTAACAGCTGAATAGGATAGAAACGTGTTTCAACAATTGACTGATAGATCTAGCGACGAATACAAGAGTGAAAACGGTGTGCACATTGATTGAAATTGTGATTTTGATAGAGATGGGGCGCAAGCAGTTATAATTGTGAAAATATTGCAAGTCCTCGGCCATCGGAGGGCCGTTAAATAGCAACAACCTCTATTAGAGTTATAAATGGTGCTTATTGTAATAGTACATTCATTTATCTTTAAAATGACGTGTAATTCATAAAAATCTGTAAACAATTACGAAAACTACAGCTTATTTGTGCAAACACCTACAGGATGAAAATGGGAAAAAAATTTAATTCGGCCACAGTGTGTTTTTCAATTCGGTAGTTAATGTGTTAAACATACAAGCATAATTGGTAATTGTGAGTTGCCCTATTTACAATGATTTGACAGGTGTGATGCCACTTTCCCATATTGGCAGTTGTTCATAGCATTTGGAATTGAAAACAATAGTATCCTAATTATAACCCATCAGAGGTCAAACGGGATATTTTTAATAATTTTTTTTAAAAAAAAGAGATAATAAGGTGATTTTCTTAGCCATGTGTTACAGCCGACTCCTACATAACGTAATATCTGAGATTCATCTTTTCAAATGAGGGTACGGAGTTACTGTCACTACTTCTATTGTAACAGAAATTGTTACTCCTACTGTTGCTGCTTTCCTAACTTTATTACAAATGATATCACTATGACTTCTATTTTAACTGTTATTTTGTTACTATAGTATTAATACCTTTACTCCTAGACCAGTGAAAAAACCCATTTATGCTGTCCCTCTATCATTTTTTAGAACTCTGAGTATCCTCCATTCTTCACTTTTATTTTGTGCTTCTTCATGAATTTTTAAATATTTTATTATTCTCTCATTGATGAAGACTCAGTGTCCATGAAGATCCAAACTAGATGTTTGTTTCCTCAGTTTATGTCCAACATATTTTAACTGACATTTTCTAATCCCTGTGTTTTTGTGTGGTTTTGTCCCAACATGCTTCATCTCCAACTCTCTTATACCTGTTACTTTAACAGGCAAGCACAGAATAGTTCATGAGACATTATGGAATCATATAAAACAGAATCTACAAAAATAATTACCTGGAGGTGTATTCTTATTTATCCACTCAACAAGTTCCTCTTGTGGGACATTGCTGAACTCCCCAATAATTCCTCGCTGTTTCTCTATGTTGGCTGTGCCCTGCCACATCATGCAGGCTAACAATATAACCAAGACAGCAGCATGAATATCCTTTCGTTTCATGGCAAATATCTGTAACAAGTAAAGATAAAGGTAGTCCCATAGCAGATACTGCCACAGGGTAGTAAAGTGTTTGAGACTTCACCATACTAGGTTCAGTCTTTTAACGAGGTGCGGGTGACCAGTTCCCTTCCTCACTGCCAATGCCTTCCCTAGCTCATGAGCAGAGTCAGGTACCCATTTACAGCTTGGTGATGCTTCCAGGTTTTGATCCCAGAACACAGTAACTGTGCCGCCAGACAAAAGTGCCCTAACTGCTTAGCCAATAGAGCTGTCAAAGCAGGTTAAGTAGGACATTCTACATAAACTTACAAGGATATTCTGTAATTGTTCAGTTACCAGTAAACGTGGCTGTGGTCTATTGTAGAGCATGATACAGTGCTACCAAAAAATTTGAACAATTCACCTTTACTTAACTACTTGTAACATCAATTAAACAAATAAAACCACCATAAAGGAAACTGCACTGAAATGTCAAAAGGCATATAATATATTTATGCTAAAGTACATTAAAGCCAAGGCTTACTGATAAGTGAACGATCTAAATGTACTTCCACCATCTGATCTCTAGGTTATTTTCTTTATTTCTTTCTGCGCCTGAACTTCTGTATTTCATTCCCTGCCATACAAAATTAGTCCCAATATTCTCCACAAATGTTACTGTAAACAAGTGAACTGGTTGGTTTGGTTGGTTTTTAAGGACTATCTTCACTGCACACGGACAGCTCCATCAGTGCTCCGATCTCCTCCCTTAGACCTCACAAGGAGGATCTCAGCACAGTGCACTAACTCCATAGCACCGGCAAGAATCCCAGTGTGTGTGTATAGGAATCACACATTCTATAAATTATTTTGTGGTGGGAAGGTTTCTAATTTTTAAATTTTGCCAGGGCAGCGGCATTATGGCCTACTCTTTACGATTTCCAAATGCCGTGGGATTTTTAACGTGCACAACTTGCACAAAGGACCTCCTATTTTTTCGCCCTTATCCAAGAAGGCTAGGTATCCGATCTCACTACCCAGGAGACCAGGGAGGAGTATAACATCATTAGGACCACTGGTTCTTAAAAAAATTTCCATAAATTATATTCCCTCAACTGGGAATCGAACCGAGTACCTCTAGAATTTGAGGTGGATGCCATACCTCTTAGCCACTCCGACCACAAACAAGTGAACTGTTTACCATTTATATCTAGTACATATTTTTATAACCACTAAAAACAAACACATATTTTCATAACCAATAAAAACACATACCCTTGGTGATGCTAAGAGAGATGAAAACAAACAAAGGTGAGGAGTCCAAAAGAGTTTCAACCTCATTACCATCAGAGCCATGACTGTAAACGCCAGCAACTGGAAGGTGTGGTATACAATCTAAGAGAAGCAACATAAAACTGTTGATGCTTCACCATATAATCAAAAATACATTGATGTTTCAGTTCCATACACTTTTTTTTAAAGTACAACTTCCTGTTGTTCAACACTTTAAATCTTTCATGTTCTCTGCAACAAACACATACAATCTCTATTATCTCTGTTCTTGGTCACTTCTTGTTAATTCTCACCTCAGTTCTTGCAGATTAATTACCATGCTATTCATAAATTCTCTATTCCTAATATAAAATTCCTTCTGGACTTTTAAAAGTGTCTTCAACTAATATATATCATCATCATTTTCCTTTGCACTCCTAGCTGAGATTGAAGCCAACACTGCAGCTGGTCCCCTTGCAGGAAGCTTGCACCAAGCAGTCGTCTATCTGTCCATTTGTTTGACATAATGAGGTTGCCAGCACCATGCACAATCTCATATTAATCACTGTGTACAATCTCATATTAATCACTGTGTACAATCTCATATTAATCACTGTGTACAATCTCATATTAATCACTGTGTACAATCTCATATTAATCACTGTGTACAATTATATATATAATAATACTAGCTGTAAGTATCCAACATTGCCATCAAGGTTTTCTGCACAGGGGCCAACTACAATGGCAGCTCCTTCCACCTTTGTGAAAAATTCACATATTTATCTCTACTATGTGGCTAGATTTCCCACTGCAATAGATACACATTATCTAAGACTACAATTTATATGTGACTGTCTCGTCCCATTTGCTGTCACAGCCAGGAGTGAAGTTGAGAATAAGCTCTAAATTGCATTCACATATTCCCAAAGCATGAATTTCGAATAGCCTTTCACAGCAAAAGCCCAGCTCCTGGCCTTTTTCTTGGCAGGACTGTTCATAATAACAGGAAAATGGGGAACAGTGAGTTGTTGGCACTCTAAAACCAGAAGCACTGGGGCAGATAAGATTTATGAGCCTTGGATTGCAATTCATCTAGGAGATAGCAAGTTTGATTTCAAACCACCAGTCTATAGTCTGCAGGTGAAGAATAATATTTTAAATTATTTAACCAAAGTAATCGTCAACAGAGGAAAAGCATTAGAATGCATTACAAGATACATGACAATCTAAATGTAGAGCTAAGTGATTAATCTAAGACATGGTACACATCCCACAGGAAATTTTCATAACGAAAAAAGTGTTGGACTCACCTCAGCATCATACTTGGATATCTCCCTAAAATATTTAAAAAAAGAAAAAAATTGCAGTAATTAATTCCCACCAATCTAAACTGTCTGTTACACTTCTGTAATTTTTTTTTTTTTTTTTTTACCAACTAGGAACCACATTTTAAAAAAAAATAAAAGAGAGAGAGAGAACTACAAATATCAGGGCTAAATAATTTTATCTGATGCAAACAATTAAGGAAACATTCACTGAAAGTGGTGAATTATTGCTATAAATTATGAATAATCAGTCTCCACTTATAAAGATAAATAAAGGTAATATTAACAAATCCCCAATAATTCTCACAATGTGTATCCTTCAACAACTGAATACCAGTTTTAACAGAAATTATTGAACATATTACAAGCCAAAGGTCAAAATATTTCCTGTGAGAACTCATTTATAGCGTCTGTCTTGACAATAAATTTTAATTAAAATGTCTCAAACATTGCACTGAACAAGTCCCCCCCCCCCCCCACACACACACACACACACACCCCCACCCCCCGCGGCTTGACTGCTCTCGAGTTCTCTGCTGCATACACAATTTAACCTATTTTTCCTGTTTGTTGTATTACTTATCTCTCTTTAAATTTTCTCTTTCTAATGTCATCTTTCTAAGGTATATCCATTGTATTTGTAGAAGTTCCCTTGCCCAGGTACCTCCTTTATTTTCTGCCCATCTTGACAGTTTCTGTCATTTCTCAATCTTTGAAATGACCAAACCATTTCAGGGTATTTATGTTTGCTGAAAGTGAATATCTATATAATGCAAGATTCTATCTTAGTTTTTATTCTTTTTCTTCACTGACATGTCCGAATATTCATCTTCTGATTCTGTTATTAAAATACCATGGTTGAGATGTGCACTTCTTGTTATATGCATCACAATAACAGCATAAATATTTTACAACTAATAATGTGCTGAATTGCTGTTTTTAATCGTCTATGCATTATAGTGTGTTGTATCAATGAACTATAATAAACATTTCTGTGTCGATAAAATCAACTGCATGAGAAAACAACAGGAGTCTTAGATTTAGGTTCAGAAAATACCTATGGCATACATACACTGTTGACAAAGAAGAACGTTTATTTTCAGCACCTTTAAAAGCTCTGTTGTCATTTATAACACTTGTACCGTGCAGTTCAGCTGTTACTAACTGGAAGAGAAAATCAATCAAGTGATGCATTGAATTTTCTTAAAGTAAAGATGCTGCTGCTATGCTTTAAATAAGAATTCTGTCATATATTCCCAGTATGTTATAATCATAAATTTATAAATCAAGCTGTATTTCAAATCAAGCTTACAAGTAAGATTGCATTATTAACAGACTGTTTTAACATTAATTCTATAATTACTATCATGAAAACAAAGGCACAGCTTTGCACTGAGCTTATATAGTAAACAGAATAATCTATTTCGAGGATGTGCATAATGAGTTGACTAAGCTGTCACAAAATAGTATTAAGGGAATAGTACTGTACATTTCTCCAGAAATATCTCAGAGCTATGAGCAATAATTCTCCCAATGTGTATTCTTCAATAACTGAAAACCTGTTTTAACAGCAATTATTGAACATATTACAAGCCAAAGATTAAAATATTTCCTGTGAGAACAACTCTTTTACTGCTCCGTTCTTGACAAGAATTTTTAATTAAAATGTCTCAAAAATTGCACTGAGCAAGTCCTGCTTTCCAGAACCCCTCCTCCCCCCCGGCAAGGAGACAAAAATAGAATAGAACAACTGCTTCCTCAAGCATGCTGTAAAAGGTGACTAACAAGAGGTTATGCATGGGGCTGGCAACCTCACCATGTAAAACAAATCGTTACAGAATCCACTGCTACAATAGCACATGAATGCTTTAGTGCAGGCTTCCTGCAAGTAGACCTGCTGCAGTGGTGTCTCCATGCTCTGTAAGAAGTGTAAAGGCAAATAATGATGATGATGATGATGTTTTTGAAATACTAATATAATTATCTTACATGATATGCAACAGCAACCAGTGCAAAAAGGGCACTAGGAATCAGAAGTGTCTTTATCAAACCCCAAAGTGTCTGAAAAATAAAATCTTAATCAAACAGATAATGTTAATGTGAGGTGAATTACCACTCTAAAATGATATCTCTATATAAGGTAAGTATACTGAAAACTTAACAATCTATTGCCAGAGCAGAAAAGAAAAGAGGAAACTAAGATAGAAGATAACATATAAGGAAGATGGAA
This sequence comes from Oreohelix idahoensis, assembly GCA_024509875.1. NCBI lineage: Eukaryota > Metazoa > Mollusca > Gastropoda > Stylommatophora > Oreohelicidae > Oreohelix > Oreohelix idahoensis. The sequence goes on along the minus strand of JAMPIV010009194.1, from coordinate 166,919 downwards.
GAGAAGTAGAAGCAGCTGAAGATAATGATGAGGACAGGAAAAGAACATTAAATTCTTCCTTGAAATCTACCTCTGTTTCAATGAAATCAAACTCTTTAGCACAAGTGTACAACATGGTGTGGAAGTTCTTGAAGTCTGTAAATTTGCTGCGGAAAATCTCCCCTATATGGGCCTGTAAATGAAACATCAAAGATGTTATTCCCAATGAAGAATCTTAACACATACACATGAAAAAAAAATGTCTAACTATATCATTATCATGAGTTTGTTTTAACATTATATTGAATTATTCCCACCTCAAATGATATTTTCATCATGAATGCAAATATTCACATGCAGAAAACTCCATAAGAGCTAAATCTCAGAACCTAAACCTCATAAAATAAGCTAGGGGCAGCGCCCGAGGGCCCACAGCAGTAGGGGGCAGAACCAGTAATCTATTCCTGATGGTCAGGTAGAGGCAAGACCCTTTCAGCCCAGGGGCTCAGATCACCATCAGTCTGCACCTGGGTAAGACTGAGCTGTGTGCTGTTCTAGAAGATAAGTCATCATGGTTACTGACTGGACATGACAAACAAGAAGGCAGGAAAAATGGAATACAATGGGCATTTAAAAAACAGCCAGATGACCTTCATTTTCCAAAAACTCTATGTCTCCTGTTACATAAACATAAAAACATGCAGGAAAATACAGGTGTACTACTAACAGCAGAAACAGGGTTATACATTAATGTGAATTTTTAAAAAGAAAATATGAAAAATTTCAATCAGTAAAAGATCAATAGTCAGATACATAAATAAGCAATCAGTTTTACCAACTGGGTACAGTTTTACCAACTGGGTAGCAGAAATAATAAAGAAGGGGAACCAAAACCAGAATGTCTCGGCCAGGATTAATGAAGCCAAAATTGCTTTCAACTCTTTCTGACCACTAAGGGACTCTGAAGCTTTCTCTCAGAAAATAAGACTAGGTTAACTCTTTAACTCCGTTACAGTGTTCAGAACATTGGTCAGGTTTGACACCCGTTCCAAGACAATGCCCGGCGTGATGCCGACCACATCACCGCTAGTGTGCCGACGGTCAAGATAATATGGGCCTAACACCATATTCCCAATATGCCTCAATGGGCGTGTAACGGGTTCCTTTACCTTAAACCTCTACACCTCACGGTAGAAGGGGAACAACTAAGTAAGCCAAAACAATGCTCAGGGCTTTGTTTTTAGTTTCTCGCAAATAAACCCAAAAAATTGTCCGTTTAATGCAATTCATATTTTAAAATGCGTAAAATGACTTCCGCTAAAATTTAAACCAGGGTTGTGGAAATTTTAGAAGTACCACCCCGACTCTACAGTTTTTTTTAACTAGTGATATGGCATAAAATTATGCACTTACATGGAGTTATATGCATAAGTATGGTTTGTGTGTGAATAAATGACTACGTGGCTTTCATAGACTACATTTTAAACTATTCATTCACTCATACAGTATTACAAAATAACAATTCATCCATACCTGCACACAAATGACTGTGTGCCAAACATCATCATCAGTTGCCATCTCCACAACGAAGGTTGGCTGTAATGGATCTCCAACGTCTTCTGTCTCTTGTCTTGGTGGTACACTCTGATAGACTCTTTCCCGTCCATCTCTTGATGTTATCTTCCCACTTATAGCGCTGTCTTCCCCTTGCACGTTTGCCTTCAACTCTCCCTTCTGTTATGGTCTTCTGCAAGGTGTTATACCTTTTTATGTGGCCAAAGTATTTTAGCTGCCGAACTTTGACCTCTCTCATTAGTTCTCTTTTCATACCTAGATTTTCTAGGACCTCATTATTTGTTTTCATCTCTTTCCATGAGATATGCCCCATTCTTCTATATATCCACATTTCAAGAGCCTCAATTCTTTCTTCCAAATGCTTATTCATCGTCCATGTTTCTGCACCATACAGAAATGCAGAATATATATAACACTTTATGATTCTGAGTTTTAATTTATGAGATAACTGTTTGGATGTCAGTATATGTTTCATGTTGTTGAATGTAGCTTTGGCCATTCCTATTCTCTTCTTAATTTCTGTTTCACATCTGCCATCTTCTGTTTTTATATGACCAAGATATACGTAGCTCTTGACTTGTTCCAGGATTTTCCCATTTACGCTTATCTTTAATGTGGGTTTATCGTCTGTTTTGCTAATTATCATAGTTTTAGTTTTCTCTCAATATTAATGTCGAGTCCATATTCATGACTTATACTGTTCACTTGCTTCACTAGTTCTTGTAACTCCTGTTCGCTTTCAGCTAACAACACGGTATCATCTGCATATCTAAGGTTGTTTATTGATCTTCCACTGATGTTCAGTCCTGGTATTTCCTGTATCTGTTTGAAAATTTTTTCGGTGTATAAATTAAATAGGCAGGGGGACAGCACACAACCTTGTCTGACACCTCTTTTTATGTCTATGTATGGTGAATAATTCCTTCCCGATCTTACTGTGGCAGTTTGCTCCCAATAAAGGTTACTGAGTATTCTTATATCTTTTCCATCAATACCTATGTCTTTGAGGCATTCAATTATTTTCTCATGATGTATTCTGTCAAAAGCCTTCTTATAGTCAATGAAGCACATATACATACTTTTTTGGACCTCTGTATATTTTTCTGCTAATCTTCTTAGGCAAAATATTGCCTCTCTTGTTCCACTGTTCCGTCTAAAACCAAACTGTTCTTCTTGGATTTCGCTGTCTACTTTACTTTTTATTCTTTCCTGTATGATTTTGAGCAGTATCTTAATTGCATGACTCATCAGGCTGATTGTTCTGAAGTCTGAACATTCTGTTGCATTTGGTTTTTTGGGCAATGTTATAAAAACTGATGTCTTCATGTCGTGTGGTAAATATCCTGTATTGTATATATCATTGCATATTTCTGTGATTGTATCTATACCAAAGCTCTCCAGAGCTTCTATCATTTCAATGTTTATGTTATCCATGCCTGCTGATCTTCCTTTTTGTATCATATGAATGGCATTCTCTACTTCTGATCTGAGAATGTTTGGGCCTTCATTAGAATCTGGTGATGGTTTTTTACCTCTGTTGTCCTCGAATAGTTCTTTTACGTATTCTGCCCATCTGTTTGATATGTCTTTCTCATCAAGTAATATTACACCATTTTTGTTCTTGATACAGCTTCCTCCTTGTGCAAACCGCGACCGATTTGATAATTTCTTTATTTCTTCATGCATATCTCTTGTCATGTGCTTCGCTTCCAAGTCTTCTATTTCCTTACATTTTGTTTCTATCCACCGTTCTTTTGCTTCTCTACACATCGTACGTATGTCATTGTCTATTGTTTTATATTCTGGAGTGTTTTTTGCTTTCTTTCTTTCTGCCATTTTATTCAAGATGTCATCTGTCATCCAAATTTGAGGCAAAATAGTTTCATTTTAACAATGACGGGAGAATTAACAATGTACAAGGTATATAGTTTATTTTCATTTCTTGTAAGCTTTTTCTAAATGTGCCAACAAATTTCCAATTGTGATAAAAACTTTATTTATAATCAGAAGCAACTGAAATTGTCCTATGTTATGTAAAAATGGATGTACTTTAACATGAAAGTGGTCTTAGGAGTTCGGCTTTCAAATGTTATTTCAAATTTTTTAAGCGGCCCCCTCTCTTGCATGAATCAAATGTGGATCTGCCTTGACTTCAGTCTCGTAAAATTTAGAGTTGGGACATTTTTACAGACTCTTGGCTCCACTAAAATATGACAGACTCTCTGACTCCGCAGCCGATTTAAACGACTAAATTGAGGGCAGTTAACCAGCACGTGTGCGTGTTTTGATGTTATTATTACAATTTGTGTGACGATTCACCTTTGCATTTTCCGTTGTTCTTGCTACAGAAATAGGTCAAGCTTTATATTTACAATTTCTAAGCCTCCTAAGCGAATAATTGTGTTAAACTACTTAGAAACATTGCTGACATTGACGATGATTGTTTGGTAGTCACAGTTTGTTGTCAAAATATAGAATATACCCAAAAAAAAGGGGTATTACCACATTGTAAAGAGACAGACATACACCTTACTGTTGGGCGTTGAAATTCTAGATAGGGTAATAAAATAAAAGAGAAGATTTGATACTAATCTTGGTGTCGGGCCTTCATTAATACAAGAGACTGATTGTACAGAGATGTTCAAGAGCAAACAGGCATGGAAGAAGATCATACAAGACATAAAGAAAGAATATACAAGGCATGGAGGGAGAACAAACAAGACATAGAGGAAGAGCATACAAACCAATCAATCAATATCCTTTAGCTCCCCAAGGAGCATAGACCTTCAACAAACACCATGCCAAGTCCTCCTGTCACATGCTATCAGCTCAAGTTTTTTCCATGTCTTCCTCATCATGTTCACTTCTGTTTCCAATTCTCTTCTTCATGTGTTTTTTGGTCTACCTCTGCCTCTGTTTCCCTGGGGATTCCAGAACAAGGACTGTCTTGTAATGCTATCAACTGGTCTCATTAATGTGTGTCCTATCCATCGCCAGCGTCTTCTTCTCATCTCTTGTTCCACTGGCACTTATCTGGTTTTTGTCATCAGTTCCACATTGGTGACCTTGTCAAACCTTTTCAATCCTTCTTTTCTATGCAAGTATACATATGCAGAAAAGAATATCACTTGCTCAAAATGCTTAAGGGGAGGAGCTACCCTGAAATGCTATTTTCGTTATTAATTGCTGGATTTCAATGAAAATGCACAGACTTAACCTATATCAATACTAAATACGAAAAATGAAGAGCTTTATGGCACTGCACTACTGGTTGCCATAGAAACGGTGGCCATATTGGATTCTATTGTTCTATTTCAATTTGCTAAGGCTTTTTTATTCATTAAGCTATGAATACCAAATATGAACACAATGTTTATCATTATATTTTAAAACTTTTCGATTGGTGGATTTTTGATAACTTTAATACAAAAAAAGTTGTAGGACTTTGAATATAGTGTCTAAAAAAAGTAACAAATTTTGATAAATTTTACATTACTTTTTGCAATAAATCAAAAGTTTGATCAGATACTCAAAATCCAGCAATATGAAAGTTTTAAAAGATTATGGGCAACATATGTGCCAATTTTTATGTCAATTAACACATAAGTGTGGAAGTTTTAAGGAAATTAGGATGAGAAAATTAGATTTTGAGAAAATCGCATTTTTTCTCCATAAATAGACTACAATTAAATAAGTCTGTAATATTGCCCCTGAAAAATTGCTTACTTGTCATTTAGAACATACTGGTAGCATAGCCAGCTTCCTCTGCAGCTTCCTATCTGGCTTTCTGTTGAAATTTGTGCCTATTTCCTTCCTTGTCTTAGTGCAGTTTTCTGCCGTTTTAGAGCTGAGCAATATTGGAACTTTTGTTCTATTTCAATTTGCTAAAGCTTTTTTATTTATTAAGCTATGAATACCAAATATGAACACATCATTATATGTTAAAACTTTTCCAGTGATAGATTTTTGATAACTTTAATACAAAAAAAAGCTGTAGGACTTTGAAAATAGTCTAAAAATAGTAACAAATTTTACTAAATTTTACATTACTTTTGTCAATTAACCATAAGTTTGATCAGATACTTAAAATCCATCACATAAAAAGTTTTAAAAGATTATGGGCAATATATGTTCCTATTCTTGTCAATTAATACATAAGTGTGGAAGTTATAAGAAAATTAGTATGAGAATAATGATTTCTTTAAAATCATATTTTTCAATATAATTAGAATATAATTAAATAAGTATGTGATACTGCAGCAAAATAAAATAACTTACTAGTCATGCAGAACATACCGGCAGCATATCCAGCTTCCTCTGCAGTTTCTTGTGTGGCTTTCTGTTGAGATTTGTGCTAAATGTCCTTCATTTTCTTAGTGCAGTTTTCTGCCATTTTAGAGCTGAGCACCAGACGTTTAACGCTTTCTTGCTCCTGCCAGTCGACAAGCCTCTTTTCCACTGTTCAGCCCCAGGACTTTCTTGAAAAATATAGCAGCCGCAGGTCCTTGATTAAATTCAGCAATATTAGGGACATATGGTTTAATTGCTATGATCTGATTGAATGCTTTGCTATCACAATCACTTTACACGGTGTAGCAAAATATATGTCGCGTCAGATAACAGCTTCACAAATCACTACCTGCCTCAGCTTCCATTACACTTGAACTTCCTAGAAAGAGGTAAATGTTTACATTAGTTAAAATTTCAAATAAAGATGTAAACAAGCATTAATAAACTGTGTCTTAAAGTACAATGGAAGCAAAACAATACATGTAAGTCATGAAATATGTTTCTAAACTTGATATTTATGGAGATCAAAATAAATTACATGAATGTCTATGCTTAGGCAAGGGGAAACTTAAAGTAAGTTTCAAAAGTAAATACCTTCAAAATGTATATGACAGCCTTGCTTCACTTTCTATTTGATGAAGTTTCCAATCTTTCTTCTGGTACCAAGAACCGGCTGTTGCACATGTCTGGCAGGCATTTTTTAAATAACACATAAGCATCTGTGACAAGACATGTCAATAAAAATACACAAGAAACAAACATTAAATTGAGGAAACAAATATGCACTATGCTTACAAGAATCATGATAATGTACTGAATTATGAGAAGTCACCCGTTATTCTGTAAACTCAGGAAAACATGATGATTTTTAATTGACTGTCTACTACTCGTAATAGCTAGTTCATGTAACTCCCTGGTGGTTGAAATGAAGCACAGTGGGCCGCCTTCTTTGATGTCATTCCAGTAAGTAGCCAACGTCGTAAGGTTTAGGGTTAGGTTAAGATTCTTAAACCTGGTTGAAATGAGTCACTGTGGGCCGTCTTCTTAGATGTCATCCCAGTAAGTCGCCAACGTCGTTAGGGTTAGGTTTAGGATACATTTACGTAACCATTAGCCCTTTTTACTGCGTCTCTGAATTCTAATCTAAGGAACTATCGTACAGACGGTCCTGTCTGCTTCATTTCAACCACTAAGCCTAACCCTTACTCCTGTTTACTGCGTCTCTAAATTCTTGTCAAAGGCCACATCGAACAAACGGTCCGCTATGCTTTATTTCAACATTCCTTGCCTGAGTAGTAATGTCCCAGTTTTTACCATTATATCGTCACAATAAGTACGTTTTACCTGCAGTGTAGGATAAGTCTTGCTTCCATCTCTAACTCTGGCCTATTCCAGTTGGAGGTAACGAGAGCATCTCGTTTTTTTAGGCATTGTCACATCAATAACAAATCAAAACTGAGATTCCGTAAACATGCAGCCATATTGTTGCCGGTCACGTGAACGCGAACAGCCAATTAAAAATTTAGAATCGAGGGGAAACCCTTTTTGTTGACCTGGAAATTATAAATTTCCAATCTGGCATTTGGAATCCCGAAATAAGTGACCTGCTTACAGTAAAGTGCAGATTTTGACGAATCCAACGATGTATAATATGTAGGGGTGTAAGCTTGGTTGCTATGGGAAAAACTAGGTCCAATTAGGCTTATTTTCTGGAGTTTGAGAAAATCTCTTTGTACCATACCTTTTTCAAAGTCAAAATACATATTGTTAGAGTGCATTTTGACATTTAATTCTGTTATATTTAGATTCAGGAGATGTTAAAGTATCAGAAAATGGACTAATCCCAAAATCCATCATTTTTGTATTTTGACGTTAATTTCATGCCCGCTCCTGGCCTTAAGAAGTTTACATGCTCAACAAGAGAATAAGTGTATATGCAAAAGTGATTAGGTAAAACAAACAAAAGAGAAAGATACTATGCAGTAAAATTAAGTAGTCAGTACAAATAAATGAACTTAAGTGAACTACAATCAGTTAATATAAATGATATTGAGTGATGACTGTTGTAGAGGATAAGAGAACATGAGTATGAATGAAAATAACTATTTTCTGTTTGGTAGTCAAGCTAGACCGGTGCTATCCAGTTTGGTGAAGGACAGTGGCAGAACAATTAAGGTTAAGATCATTTCCATAAAAGCAGTTTAATGAGTTACTGAGATAAGAAATTCCTTACTCAAGAGGAATTTTTTTTTAATAAGTTGCTAATTTGTGAGCAAACTGTGTATCTTTCTGATATGATCAGAAAGAGTTGTATTATAAGCCTTTATCTTGAATGAAGTCAAGGTGTAAAAGACAGTTACAACTGGATTAAGTATCCAGATAATGTTTGCTTTACCTTATGGTTGAACATAACACATTTTTAAAGCTGCAATTTTTTCCAAATTCTGCCTTTAATATCAAGGAATGATTTCACAGGTAGTCCTTCTTTTAAATAGAATAGAAATAGGAAACCACGCTGGCGATCGGGTGATCCAGGTTCAAGCCCGGGCGAGGACATTTGAACGAGTGTCATTGACCGGGACTTGGACTGGATTAATTCGAACCCTGGTGAAGACATTTGAAGGAGTGTTGTCGACCAGGGACTGGCGGCTCCTGAGCCGACCCAGCTCTAACGGGTACTCTGCAAAGATGGTGAGTATCTGCCTGAATGGCGAGTGGACACCTGTCAGTGTACAGGGAAAAAAGGGATACTCACATAAAAATCAGCCTCAGGTTAGATATACTAACCGGAGATTCTCACCTCGAGTAATAGCAGGTGTACGTTAAAAAAAAAAACAATAAAAAAACAAAATAACACTGCAAATAGAACCACAATTATCGCTGGTGCTATGGGGAATGTGCTCTGTTGCCAATAACTTCAGCTGCATTAGATGGATAAGAGAGACACACTGAGGGCAATTAATGATCGCCTATTAGAGAATGACACTGCAATCGATGAATCATCAAGGCTAAGATTGCTGGAATATGGCATCAAACGTAAGACTAGCAGGGATGGACGTTTGAGAGGATGCATCCGGTATGTACACAACCAGCAGGCAACAGGAACAGTTAGCACTCATACCCTTCGATAATTGCTGAGAGAGATTGAGCACCTATTGGTTTGCCTGGAGTGCAATGACGTCGGTTTAGATCAGGGTCGGGAACCTTTCCGTGACAAAGAGCCAAATATTAAATTATGTCTCCATTTTAACAAACTGAAGAGCCGCATGAAAAAAAAAATCCCATGGTATCCCTCATTCACTAAGAGTTAAGTAGTAGAGAGCTGAGAGCCGCATGAGATGGCTCAAAGTGTCTCAAGCGGCTTACGAGTTGCGGGTTCCCGACCCCTGGTTTTAGATCAACAATGACAATAAGAACACTATAATGAATTATCTGCCCTGCGAAGTTCCCAAGTGGTCTCTGAGGAGACAATGAAAGAACAGGGCTACTACTACTACTCCCTCAGGTAAGTCATAAAAGACAACTAATATAAGTTGTCCCCCGGGGAAGGGGAGGCGGGCTGGCAACCTCGTCATGTAAAAGGAATACCTGCAGAAATGTCCACAGCAAGAACACATGAATGCTTTGATGCAGGCTTCCTGCAGGAGGACCAGTTACACTGGTGGCTACATATTACACAAAGAAAGAAACAGGGAAAAGATGAATGAATTAATAAGTTCTCTTTGTATTCATCAGCCTTTTAAACATAAGAACTTGGAGCCCATCTATGACTGTTGCATGACTGTGTTGTACTTTCTATGTGTAGAAGAAATGAGAGAGAGGGAACAAACAGTAGTATACTTACTCACACCACTGTACAGGCATCTGTAGGTTTTGTGGACTCGAGACAAGGCAGAGCAGAGATGGGTGAAAATAGAGGATGGTGAGTAACAGCCTAATTACACACTAATTCCATTCACTCCCTGGTATTAATCAGTATACATATAAAGGGAGCCGCGGTAGCATAGTGGTTAGTGCACTGGCTTCCTAGCTCAGTGGTCTATGGTTTGATCCCCAGATGATGTGTGATTTTTTTTAGGCCGCAATCGGCTCCTGGGTCGACCCAGCCCTAATTGGGTACCAGAGCAAATTCTGGTAAGGTTAAGGCGGCCGGCATGATGCTGACCACATCACCTCTAGTGTGCCGATGGTCAAGAAAATATGGGCCTAACACCATATTCCCAATATGCCTCAATGGGCGTGTAACGGGATCCTTCTCCCTCTTTACATATAAAGGTATGCAAAATTCATAAACTTTTAATACGCTTTATACACAACGAAAATTATTCTAATTGTGATATATCTCAAAATGTACTGTAATTATCAAACATCTGATGTTTGGAAAACACATGCAATTATGATTTTCACCTACATCATCTTCCAAGTGTAAGAGTTTTCCAAGGGCAAATTTTGAAGTCAGCATGATTATGATGACAGTAGAACCTTGAGTGAACTATACAGGAAAAGAAATATAATAAACAATGATAAATGCAGTATTTGACAATGCAAAATACATAATGAAAAAATTCACCCTCATTTTCATGTCAAGAAAAACACAAATCATATATACATCATTTTTGAATGAGGCTTTATTATTACATTAACATCCATACTTCATAATCTAACAATCTAGTAGATACTCACACATGACACTGCATTTCTACACTGATCCTTGACGCTCTATTTCTACACTGACATTGGACATACAAATATTATGCACTGACACTGCAGTGTTACACTCAAACTTGACACTCCACTACTACACTCTCACCTGACACTCCACTACTACACGCACACTTGACACTTCAGTACTACGCTCACATGGTACTCCAGTACTACATTGACACTTGACTCTGCAACACTACACATGCACTGCAGCAGTAACATACTGACACTCACACAGGACTACATTAACATCTACACCTGACACTTCAGTTCCACACTAACACTTGACACTACAGTACTACACTTAACACTGAACACTCAAGTACTAAGCTGATCCTGCAATACAACACTCAAATTCATACTTCAAAAAACATCTAACACTGAAGTACTACAATGACACTTATGCATGGAGGCATATCTGGAGTCATCCTTATATGACCACCAGCTTTGCACAATGATATAGTATGTTGATTTGGATGTGAACCTCTGTCTGTGAGGCTAATTACACCCTCATTGGCTTTTGAAATCATCCACACACTTCCAGGGATTGCGCTTGTGGTGAAACATGTTGAGAACCCAGCATTACACACTAAGCTTGGAGGAGTCACTTGAGCCCCAGACATAACTCTGGCTTTTACCTAGTTGCCTGCATGCAGATATCACTATGGGCCCGATGATAAGCAGGGGGAGCTGAGGAGTGGCTTTGTGTAGGATGTGATGATTCCTTGGGAGAGTCCAGAACCAGAGCACAGTATTTTAGCTCTGCATATCTGGAGAGCCCTCTTGGATGCTGGAAAATGCACAGTATGCCACACGCTTCTTCCTCCTAGCTAGGGACTAGATGTGATGATCCTTTAAATGCAAGCCAATCTGGAGAAACTGGAGCTCATGACTTCAACTCAAGACATTGAATGGCAGAAAAGCCACAGGAAAAGCCTAGATTTACAGTGGTTGATTTGGATGTGAACTCCGCCTATGCCGGTCCCAAGCCCGGATGAAAAAGGAGGAGGGCGGCCTGCATGGAGGCCGTAAGGAGGCAGCCCCTCCACCATGCAAAGGCACAACAGGCCAATCACCTGTTTGTCTTAAACTATAATTACGAGCAATACAAGAGAGAAAACCGGACTGATTCTAAAGGCGACGAACTGGAACGGACTACGGACTACGACTTATGGAACTTGGAACACAAGAAGTATAAATGGGAAGGAAGAGGAGCTGGTGGAAGAGATGAGGAAAGCAAAACTAGAAATCCTGGCTATAACAGAAACGAAGAAAAAAGGACAAGGAGTCATGGATCTCGATGGCAACACGTTGCTCTACAGTGGTGTACCCATTTCTGAAAGAGCTAAAGGGGGCGTGGGTTGCATTGTGGCCCAAAATCAAAAAGATAGTATCAAGGGATGGAACTTTGTCTCGGAGCGCATTATGGTTGTAAAACTAAAAGAAGGAGAAACCATAGTCAACCTGGTCATAGTGTATGGGCCAAATGAGGATGAGAGAGCAGAGGTCAAGGAGGAATTCTTCGAGCTGCTTCAAAGGACAGTGGATGACTGCCTAGATGAAGTTATCATGCTCGGAGATTTTAATGCCAGAGTTGGAAATGACCATGCTAGATGGGGTGGAGTTATCGGAAGATATGGAGAAGATACTCTCAATGACAATGGAAAGCGACTCCTTAGATTCTGCAGTGAGCAGAATCTGATCATTACAAACACAAAGTTCCCCCATAAGCGCATACATGCATACACTAGATGTGAACCAACCAAGAATGAGAAGTCAGTGATCGACTATGCCATTGTTCGGAGAAGCTCATTCAGATATGTCCGAGATGCAAGAGTCTGGAGGGGGCCAGAGATTGGAAGTGATCACTACCTGCTAACAATCAAACGAACAACTGAAAGAGTTGCTCAGCCTAGGAACTGCCCAACATCACGCAAGAAACCAAGTAAACGAGCAGGAGAAATGAGCATTAGGACCTACAAGCTGAGAGAGCCAGAAATTAAGACCAGATATCAGGGGCTTATTGCTACAGCAGTGAGCAACACAGAAGAACGACCTGATGACTTGGAAACCCTCTGGAATAAATTCAAGGATATCATAAAGACAGCTGCTGCAGAAGCATGCGGTGAAGTCCGACTTGGGAACCAGAGAAAGAGGACACCTTGGTGGACAGAGGAAGTCAAAGAGAAGATAAGAGAGAAGAAAATGGCATGGAAACAATACTTAGGAGCTAAAAACACAACAGGACAAATGGAAAAATATAGAGAATATGTGACACTCAGAACAGAAGCAAAGAACAAAGTGCTAGCAGAAAAACAGAAGTCCTGGGAAGAATTTGGAGAAAAGCTAGAAAAAGATGCACAAGAAAACCAGAAATTGTTCTATAAGACCCTAAAGAACATGAGGAAGGAAAAACAATGCCCTCTCAAATTTATAAAGAACAAGCAAGGCAAATTGCTTACTGCCCCGAAGGAAGTAATGGAAAGATGGAAAGAATATTTCTCAGAACTCCTGGATGGTGAGCATGGTGAAGCATCAGAAATGATAACCACTAGCACAGAAGAGAAAACCAATGATGGTGAAGATGACATAAAGATGGAAGAACTGAGGGCAGCACTAGAGAAAATCAAGATGGGCAAAGCAGCAGGGCATGATGGTATAACACCAGAAATGATTAAGTACATGGGAGCATCAGGCGACCTATTACTCTTAAAGGTCCTACAGGCAGCATGGTGCAACAAGACCATACCAAAGTATTGGGAGATTGCCATCATAACACCAATTTTCAAAAAGGGTGACAATCGACAATGTGGAAACCATAGAGGCATATCCCTTCTCAGTGTCCCTGGTAAAATCTACTCTAGAATCCTAGAGCAGAGACTCCGACGCCTAGCTGAGCCACAATTGGATGAGGTCCAGTGCGGATTCCGAGCAAACCGAAGTACTCAAGACCTAATCTTCACACTCAGACAGCTGAGTGAAAAGGCCCTTGAGTATAAGAGTGAGATCCATCTTTGTTTCATAGATCTGGAAAAGGCGTTTGACAGGGTCCCCTGGAGCAAACTTTGGGACTGTTTGGCAAGGAAGAATATTCCAGCACCTCTGATTCATGCTATACAGAGCTTCTACAAGTCTTGCAGAAATTATGTGAGGACAGCAAACCATAAGTCAGAAGAGTTCAGGACCACCACTGGTGTAAGACAAGGTGATATCCTATCACCTTACCTCTTCATACTCCTTATGGACGATGTCATCAAGGCATGTAAGGAGAGAACAAGAAAGTATTCAGTGGGGTACTGGAAGATGAGACAGGTCTATATTCTTTCGGAGCTGGCATTTGCTGATGATGTTGCCCTGATTGCTAAATCAGAGGCACATCTCCCAATCCAACCTGCAAGTCTGGAAGGAAGAGCTGGAGAAGAGAGGGATGGTCATAAGCAGCTCTAAAACAAAATCCATGGTGATATCACGAGAAGAAAGAAAACATCAGATTAAGTTGGGAGAACAGGTCCTGGAGCAGGTCGACCACTTTAAATATCTTGGAGCTATTATAGACCGAAAGGGAGGCATCAAAGAAGAGTTGGCCACTCGAAAAGCAGCGGCTGGGAGACTTTTTCAGGCCATAAATCGTGGATTCCTCAGCAAGAAAGAGGTTGGTAAGAAAACGAAGATGGCTGTATACCGCTCCACCACCTATGTCCCAGTCTTGACATATGGATGCGAGTCGTGGGCAATGACTACAACCCACAAAAGCCAGATCCAAACCTCAGAAATGAGGTATCTGAGGAAAGTGGTTGAAGTAACAAGAAGAGACATGGTCCGCAACCAGACGATCCGTCAAGGCCTAAAATCCCATCCGCTGCAGACCCAAATAGAACAGTCCCAACTAAGATGGTTTGGCAATGTCTGCAGAATGGGAGAAGATCGGCTAACACGACAAGCATGGGAAACAAAGAGCCAGGGATCCAGACCTCCAGGACGACCCAGAGTCTGCTGGGAGGACAACATTAGACAATCTTTGAAGGACCGAGGACTAGAATGGAACCAGGCCAGGAAGAAGACAGCTGATAGAATGGTCTGGCGCTCTCTCTTCCAAACCTCTACACCTCACGGTAGAAGGGGAACGACTAAGTAAGTAAGTAAGTAAGATTTGGATGTGAACCTCTGTCTGTGAGGCTAATTACACCCTCATTGGCTTTTGAAATCATCCACACACTTCCAGGGATTGCGCTTGTGGTGAAACATGTTGAGAACCCAGCATAACACACTAAGCTTGGAGGAGTCACTTGAGCCCCAGACATAACTCTGGCTTTTACCTAGTTGCCTGCATGCAGATATCACTATGGGCCCGATGATAAGCAGGGGGAGCTGAGGAGTGGCTTTGTGTAGGATGTGATGATTCCTTGGGAGAGTCCAGAACCAGAGCACAGTATTTTAGCTCTGCATATCTGGAGAGCCCTTTTGGATGCTGGAAAATGCACAGTATGCCACACGCTTCTTCCTCCTAGCTAGGGACTAGATGTGATGATCCTTTAAATGCAAGCCAATCTGGAGAAACTGGAGCTCATGACTTCAACTCAAGACATTGAATGGCAGAAAAGCCACAGGAAAAGCCTAGATTTACAGTGTAGATAATACCAAGGACTCTTCAACTTGGTTTTGGCTGCAAAAGAGCGATAAGCTCAGCAGCCCTAGTTAAACAACAACAACAACAAATAACAACACTTAAGTGTTTTCCAATCAGGTGAAAAGTTATGAACGACAACTATCAATAAATCTAATGCAGAAAATAGGAACACTGCAACAACTTGAATAACTTGACAAGACCTCACTGTGGAATAGCTCTATAAATTTTGTGTAATACAATGAAAATTACTAACAATGACAATACTGCATGTACTAATAAACAAAGTACAGAAGTACTAATGTCTATATATATATATATATATATATATATATATATATATATATCACTTGCTTACTAGAAATGTTTACTAGAATGTTTCTCGATAGTTCTTGACACATACACCTAACTAAACAAGATCTTCTAAAAAAATAAACAATTGTATTACGTGATGTTCAATAATAAGTCTAAGAATCATAACTCTCTAAGATCAACAGCCCTACCAGACACATAAAACTGAAGTACTGCACTTGAAACTTGACACTAGAGTACTATACTCACACTTGATACTCCAGTTCTATATCTAATTTACTGGCAGTTGATACTCCAGTTCTATATCTAATTTACTGGCAGTTGATACTCCAGTTCTATATCTGATGCTGCAGTAATTTATTGGCAGTTGATACTCCAGTTCTATATCTAATTTACTGGCAGCTGATACTCCAGTTCTATATCTGATGCTGCAGTAATTTATTGGCAGTTGATACTCCAGTTCTATATCTAATTTACTGACAGTTGATACTCCAGTTCTATATCTAATTTACTGGCAGTTGATACTCCAGTTCTATATCTAATTTACTGGCAGTTGATACTCCAGTTCTATATCTAATTTACTGGCAGTTGATACTCCAGTTCTATATCTGATGCTGCAGTAATTTACTGGCAGTTGATACTCCAGTTTCCGGGGGGTCTCTTAAGAGACAAAGAAATAACAGGACCGCTGCACTTTCAGGCATGTCATACAAGGTGACTAATATGAGATTTAAATGGGGTTGGCAACCTCAACGTGTAAAACAGACAACCACAGAAACCACCGCTGCAGGAACATGTCCTACAAGGGGACCAGCTGCAGTGGTGGCTCCATGCTTCGTATGGACCACATAGGAGATTTCTGATTGATGATGATACTTCAGTACTATACTAACAATACAGTACTACAATAACACTTACACCTGACATCCCAGTACAACACTCCTGTCCACACTTGAGACCCAGAACTACACTAACACTTGGCATTTAACAATTCAACACTCCTGCAGTATATTTTTATTATTCATGACCCTCCCAACACTGATCCACTATTGTATTAACACTCATACTTCACATTCCAGTTCTACATTACTGCTCACATGTCTTCTTTTTCTTTGATCCTTAGCCGCCG
Source organism: Oreohelix idahoensis (assembly GCA_024509875.1). Taxonomy (NCBI): domain Eukaryota; kingdom Metazoa; phylum Mollusca; class Gastropoda; order Stylommatophora; family Oreohelicidae; genus Oreohelix; species Oreohelix idahoensis. The sequence goes on along the minus strand of JAMPIV010009194.1, from coordinate 150,306 downwards.
ACCGTCAAAGCAGTCAGTGGCCATCACGCCTAGTGGCGTCTTGTAGGGCAACAACAAATTGATTCCACTTTGCTCGGTTGGCAGCCATCCTTCGTACAGTGCCCCAACTCTGGTCGGCGGCCATCCTTCGTACAGTGCCGCAACTCTGGTTCATTCTTTGCATCTCAGCCTCCACAGTCCTCCGCCAGGTTGTTTTTGGTCAGCCTCTCTTTTGTTTTCCTTCAGGGGTCCAAAGCATAGCTGATCTTGTGATGGCATCGGGGTCTCTTCTGAGGACATGGCCAACCCAGCTCCAGCGTCTGCCAGCTATGATGGTGTGCATGTCCTCTTGCTTGCTCTGAGTACTGGAATGCTCCCATGTGACAATCCATTACTCTTGTACTACATTAACAAAGAAACAAGCAAATGCATGTGCGAACATATGTACACACACACATAAACACAGACATTTAAATGCGATATAGTACTCACCATTATGAGAAACAAATTTTTCACATTTCTTAAGTAGTGCTCTAAATAAACAGTCACCTGAAGAGGAAGGATCAATGTTGACCATTGATAAACTAAACCAAGATCTTCAAATAATACTACACAAGTAAACTAATGATAAATTAAAAGTAACAAAAATGTACAAATATTATTTAATGAAAAAACTTACATGATGAAATGTTACAAAGTCATAGTCTTTGGAATAATTAATACTTAAATTATTCTGATCATAGTTTATTTACTTGCAGATGAGAATGAAAAATGCAATGAGCCAAGTTAACACAGAACTCTGAGAACTGTCAAGGAACTAACATTTATTTCATACACCTCATCCCCCACCTAAAACCATCCAGGAAAAAAAATAAAATAAAAAACTGTAACGCTAAAGTCAAAATCAGCTCAAAATGTAAAGTCATTGATTCATTTTTGTAATGTCAAAAATCTCTCAACTCCAGTTACGTTAATAAGACCTTAATTGGCCTCTGACAGCAAAATCCAATAGCAAACTGACTAATTTTGCCAACAAGTACATTCTGTTAACTTCCCCATCCCCTAAAAAGTTTTTCAACTTTTTATTTTATTTTATTTTTCTAATGAAAAGCAAGTTAGGTTTGTTAAGTTCCTAAAGTGGTTAAATGGTACATTACGAAGCCAAAGTGTTAAACAAGACATAACTTACCCATGAAGCAATGAGACTGCAGGCAAAGAATGACGTCAACAACATCTCATTTCCAAACAGTAACAAATAGCTGGACATAAGACCTGCCTGTAGATAACAACATGTTCTTAAGACATTCCAGAACATTAGTTTTCATTATCATATCCAAAGATACCTGTCCTTTGGTATCCACTCAAGGTCTTACCATGCCATCTTTCTCTCCTTCACATCTCTCTCTAGTTCTTTTCTCTATGTGTTTTTTTGGTCTTCCTCGATTTCTCTTACACTGGGGGATGGGGGGGGGGCGGGGGGGGGGGTGGGGGGGGGAGGGGGGGGGGGGGGGGGGGGGGGGGGGGGGGGGGGGGGGGGGGGGGGGGGTGGGGGGGGGGGGGGTGGGGGGGGGGGGGGGGGCTGGGGGGGGGGGGGGGGGGGTGGGGGGGGGGGGGGGGGGGGGGGGGGGGGGGGGGTGGGGGGGGGGGGGGGGGGGGGGGGCTTCAGAACAGGAACTACCTTGTAAAGCTATTAGCTTGTTTTCTCAATGCCTGTTCAATCCAGCACCAGCGTCTTCTCCTCATAAAACAACTTGTCTAGATAACAAAGTGCAGCTATATGGCTTGATAACAAACATACAACAAAATAAAGACATTAAATTCAACAAATGTTTAGTGAAGAATATTAAAAGAATATATGTTTACAGCAAATTAAAAGTCCAAAATACTGAATGAAATAAAGAATACGAAGGAACCAAAAGATAAGTAATAATTTATTTATGTATAAATTTAATCTGCTATTTAAACATTCTCATATTTGTTTAGTTATACTCTGTCATCATTAATTACAAGTAAAAGAAAAGTTTAATACGTAGAAGTTCTCATTCATTCACTTATGGTATAATGGTCATGAGAAAGCTTTCATATGTTCAGTTATGACTACAGTTTGTGATGCAAAGATTAACATTAAATTTATTATAAACTTACAGTTTGTCCTAAAAGGATGACTTTAAAAGTTGTAGGTGAGATAAACTTAAAAACATATGTTCCCAGCACAGCTAGTGTCTGTGTTAGCAAAGCAAACTGGGCAAACTGAAAATATATAAAGTTATTTAAAGGATAATATGACAAACTGAAAATGTACAAAGAAATACACGATAACTTTACACTTTACTGATTATAGTGTTCAATCTTCACATAAAGACTTTAAATTTTGATGACTATAGTGTTTAGTGTACACATGGGGACTAGATTTTGCTGACTATGGTGTTCAAATATCAGGAAATGTGAAAGCAAATGTGAAATTTCTGAAACTGTACAAAGATTTAAATAGACGGTAATGCCAAAAGCATCAGATGGAAGATGCAACCTAGTACAGGTCCGTATCCTTAAATCAAAACACCCGAAAACCGAAATATTCTGAAAATCGAAAGTTTCTTTAGCTGACTTTTGGCTACTGGTTGAAATTGAATATTGTGGGACATATCTTCCATTGTGCCCGAACATCTATCGACCCAGCAGCCAATTAAGTCGGCTGCATCATTACAGTTCGCATTATAGTTTATGTTAGGTTTTGCATTCCTAAATCTAAACCCAGGTTTCTATGACATGGCTGACTTAATTAGCAACTGAATCTATAACTGTCCGAGCTAGGTTTATCACACTTAATATATTTTTCGTCAGCAATCATTACTCACCATACACCATTGCTGTAAGCAAATGACCATAAGCTCTGACGTTTTGCGCATGAGCAAATTCACTGCCCATGTGCTGTCATCTACTTCTGTAATATTGACTCCCCATTACACTATTACGATTACTATTTAACTGTAAATATCGATGATCACCCACATTCCTGCAATACGAATGCATACACATTATTCAATCACAAGTAATAATGTGCTACAAACAATCACGGCTAACAGTACACAAAATGACCATATAAACTTAACACTTATTACTGATTGCCCGCATCCTTAGTTAATGGCGGATACACTTGTTTTTAAAACCCTCTAAGAAAGCTGTAAACACACTTTCGGTATTTTAAAATCTTGTCTCACTTAAAAATCAAGCACACCTTTCTGTCCATTTTGCTCCAATCCCAGAAAAAACTAAAAATCCAACACATTACCAACAGACATGGTCAGAAAGTAGAAATTCAAAATGATAAATCACACATCTGACAAGCAGTCAAGACCAAAACAAACAGCAGGCGACAGCGTAATTGATTTCGTACTAATTTAACCAAGAGGTTTAAGAAGCTCTATTTCAGGATTTCATCTATTGACGCCTATCCCTGTGATGCATATCAAGAAACATATTACCTAATGCTAACTTTAAACCTATCCCTGTTTCCAGCTTATACACGAATAATATTATGTAAAAAACACTCATATCAGACTAAAAAACAAAAAATACCAAAACAATAACAACAGAAGATTATCACACAGACAGAATCGATTTCACAACACTGACCTTAGTAATTTACACATAGGCCTATTACAGTGTGTCACATGGTTTGTGGTTTCATTGTCAACGGTTAGAACCCATATAAACAAAGATAATGGCTAACATTAAAACAAAGATTTTCGAACACATTTTAGGCGACTTTCGAACACATTTTAGGCAACATCTGGAAACCGAACAAATCCAATTTCTCAAACACGGCTGTCCCCAAGCATTTTGGATTCAGGATACGAACCTGTAATAAAGAACGGACCTGTAATAAAGAACAGAACAGTATAAGCAACAAACAGCATTGCTGAAGATTATTAAAATCTTCTGTAACAACTTTTTGTCAATAGAAGATAGTTGAACTGAGATCATCAGTGTTATAGAGAACTGATCTTGTCACATGGACACCAACCATGGACAATCAGTAAATAAACATAAAATCAATGGCGGCAACAGATGTGCTTTTACACAGGAATATTTTGAAAACCACTTACAGCTAGAAAAACTAATGACGATGTCCTGAAAGAGGCTAGCATGCAAAGGAAGTTTATTGTTCGAAAGGGGAAAGAAGAATCTACATATGTTAGACATATTGTAAGAGATGAAAGTTACAACATATGGAGATAAAAGGCAAAATTGATAGAAAAAAGAGATAAGTGGATGATAAAGAGAGAAGACAGAGCAGTTTAACAACATGGCATGGAAGATCGTCAAGAAAAGAATTAACAAACAGAAGTAGGGATTAAATGTTGTGAAGAGACATGATCAGCTACGAGTCAGCAATGCACTTGAATAAGAAAATAAACAGGATACTTTGGTCTCATTGCAATGTTCTGTGGGTTTTAAATAAAAATTTGGTTAAAAAACAAACATTACGATAGCATTTTCATACTATTTCTTTGCTATCAGTCAGTTATCAAACATGGTCTTTAACCAAAGTGCAGAAGCAGAAGTTAACACCATGTGACAAAAGATGTCTATCATGAAGTGCAAATGTCACCATAAGTGATAAAATGAGGTGGTTAGGAAGTTTGTTATCACCCTTCAGCTTTCTCAAGGAGCACGCAAGCCTTCAAAAAACTTATTCCAAGTCTTTGTGTCCTGTGCCATGAGCTCAACAAACTTATTCCAAGTCTTTGTGTCCTGTGCCATGAGCTCAACAAACTTATTCCAAGTCTTTGTGTCCTGTGCCATGAGCTTAACAAACTTATTCCAAGTCTTTGTGTCCTGTGCCATGAGCTTAACAAACTTATTCCAAGTCTTTATGTCCTGTGCCATGAGCTTAACAAACTTATTCCAAGTCTTTGTGTCCTGTGCCATCAGCTCTCGGTCCTTCCATGTCTTCTTTATCCCTTTCATGTATTTCTCCAGTTCTCTTCTCCATGTGTTTTTTGGTCTACCTCTACTTCTCTTACCATGGGGATGCCAAAACAAGGACTACCTGGTAATGCTATCAACAGGTTTCCTCAGTGTGTGTCCTAACCATAGCCAGTGCCTTTTTCTCATCTCTTGTTTCACTGGCACTTATCTGGTTCTTGTCACCAGTTCCACATCAGTGATCTTGTCACACCATTTCAATCCATCTATTCTATGCAAGCACTAATTTTATGAAAGTCTGTAGCTTTTTCATTGTTTTGATTGTTCTCCATGTTTTGGAGCCACACAATAAGACTGACTTGACTTTTAAACTGAAGATTAGGAACTTTGATGGGAACAAAATGCAACAGCTATATGTGAGACAAAGTTAAAACTACAGGGTTAAGCATCATCAGAAGGCAGCCAAATCAGCAACCATTATAAGCCATCAACGGCAGAAGATCTGGCTGCAGGGCGAGTGGATGCTCAAGAGGAAGGTGGATAGACAATGTCAAAAAAAATTATGAGGAAACATGGTATGAGGCTGGCCGAAGTAACAAAGCTCACTCAGGAATGAAAGATGATTTTCCCCATGTACTTAATGACATGTGCATAGAGAAAATGAAATTAAATATAAACATTCTAAAGCATTGTTTTTATTCATGGTAAAGTGTAAATTTTTTTTCTTCAAAATCTGACCTCCCAATCTTTGTCTCCTTGGAGACCCTCTAAAACATTAATAATAATAGCCCCTTCAGTTATAACTGACTGGGAATGCGCCCAAGAGGTGACAGCCCTCAGCTGCTTTTTTTTTTCCTGGTGTTCCTATTGACGTTTTCTCCTCTCTTTTGCTTGCTGTGAGAGCTTCTTTTTGCCCAATCTGAGGTGGCACCAAGATAGCATCGCCACTTGGTGCCATCGGCAGATTTATCCTCCCAGATTGCTGGATTTATGTCTAGTGCCCTCATGTCTCTTTTGCACACATCTTTGAACCTCAACGGCGGTCGTCCAACTGTTCTTTTGCTATGTGCCAGTTGTCCATCTTCCATGCGGCGGATATAGCCAGGCCAGCATGGTCTGCGCTGTCTAAGCAGTGTATGACAGCACCGACATTTGTCACTTTGTCCTTCCACAAAATACTAAGGATGTAGCATAGACACCGTAGATGGAAGGTACTGAGCCTTCTTTCTTGCTTGGCATGGGTTGTCCATGTCTCACTGCCATTTAAAAGTAACTGGTAACTACTACTTCCCGTGTTGTGCAGACACCTATAGGGTGAAGCTGGAGTGTCCTCTCCAGGCGTGAGCTTGGGCACAGTTATATGGAGATCAAGCTGTTGCTCATGCAGCAAGTTCCCCCTCTCCGCGCAGCTGGTAGGTCTAAAGGAATGGCAGTAGCAGATACAATTTGGTACCAGCCACGTCACAGGAGTTGCCAGAATAATGTCGAAGCAACATTAGACTGTCTTAGGGACTCCGGATTTATCCTCAGGATTTACTCCCAAAGCCTTTCCCGTAAATGGATATACAAATCAAGGATCACGAGCCCCACCTGCCCAAAGATGTTTATTTTAAGGCACCTTCGTCAGTGGAAACTGTTCCATTAGGCTCAAATTGAGCCATACATGAAGGCCGAAAGCTGGGCCTGGTTGTCAGAGGCTATTTGAGGCACGAGGCCCCCCCCCCCACAACAAGGAGTATAATATACATAAAAAGAGTTATTAATTATTTATATTCATTACGATGTTCACGGTGGAAACGTCAGCTGTACTTGTATAATAATAATAACAATAATAATATTTATTTATGTATGCTACCGTTTACAAAGCAGTAAAGCGTAAATGCATGTACACAAAAAGACTCAAAGGCAACGTGGACATATTCAATACAACATAGGAAAGATACACAGAGATAAGTACATTTAAAACAACAGTAATGAGGGTAAACAGAAATCCAAGCCCACTCAACATTTATATTAAGAAAGATGGTAGAATGGATACAGAAATGGAAATATGGTGTCAAAAGGCTAATACAATGGCTAATTAATCAACACAATTGCCCAGGCACCCATATATCTCTTTAGAGATGAGAGACAGCTGATGTATTCATACCAACCCTTTGCTATGAACATCAATCATGGTCACTAACTAAAGCATAGGAGAAAAGATCACAATATGTCAGATAAGTTACCTAAGAAAAGCGACTGATGCACCATAACAGAAGTCACACAAAATATTTTCACTGTATATAAAAGAAACACACTAACATAATATTTACTGCAATGATTGAAAGAGAGTTTAACTGAGAGTTAAAATAACTTATAATAATAATTTAAATGAGATCATATAACTGACAGATTCATACTTCTGGCTAAAATAATAATGTGCTTCAGTTTCAATGACTAGCACCGGAAAGAATTTTCTATATGCTACTTTTATCATGTCTACACCTACCTGCCAGGACAGCATAAATAAGGTCTGAGCACAAGCAAGCAACCCAGAGTATATGTAAGACTTCTGCCTACTCCTAGAGAAACCAAACAAAAATGATAAGAAATAATAATATTGTGTCTGTAATGAACCAGTTAAATAATTATTGTTATGAATTTATTAAGAATATGTATGTATAACTAACTTTATACTCGCACAAATTTAACAAACCAAAACTTACAAAAACACTTTCAATGACCTGAGGCATAAATGATACTAATTATCAGATTACTTTCATGTATCTGCTGGTCAACATAAAAATTACTGCCCTGTGATAGGAAACTCTTAACAGAGCGATACAACAGGAAGCAATCTGATCATCAGAAGCAGTCCCCCTGTCCGACAAATGTTTCGGCCCGATATACTCCTTTACACTCTAAGGGGAGCGGGCCCACTTGGGTCATGACTCCCAAGCGTCTCAGCCTCCTGTTGTCTTGTATCGAAAATGAACCCATTTCACTTATGGTAGCAACTTTAATCCACAACTCCGCCAGCCGTGGAGGCAATTGTGAAAGTAACAAAGAGAAGACAAATTATTCCGTTCATTCCGTCGCACACACTGAGACACCATCGCGAAGCCAACGCCACTGCGCATTTGCCACTGAAATTCTGACACTGACACCTCTATAATATACACCGCCTGTCGCGTCTCAGCCACAGCCCTTTCACTAGTACACCAAAAACTCAGCGTATTGTGGACTTAGAAAAATTCCTGGTGTTTTCTGTACCGCAGCGTTTATTGTCACAATTTCCATTGCCCATTGCGGTTGTTCCACAGCCAGCCTGCCTTTTCGGCAGTTTCACTAAGCCTCTTCAGTGCCCTTGTTCTCGACTGTCCCCTCAGCCCCAACAGTTTCAATAGATCATACACTGATGCAGCCACAAGCCCTCTTGCGCCCACTTCAACAGCCATGACCCTTGCAGTGAACCCATCGTGTCTCAAATCCGCGGCCAGATCACTATACTTGGCCGCTTTGAACAAATGTTGCTCGTCTAATCTGGATTCAAATGGCACGGTCAGTTCAATCAGTATGACCTGAAGCGTTGCTGAAGAATGAAGCACTATATCCGGCCGTCTCTGCGATTTTCTGATACTCTCTGGATATGCCACTCATCCAGGTAGGTCTACCGCCATCTCCCAATCGTTTGCACAGTCAAGAAGAGATGGTAAACTGCTACCAGGTTTACTCGGTTTGGGGTGTGCTGACTTTCCTGCCCTCAGAAAGTAAGTATTTGCGGTGCTTGGCCTGGGTTTGCTATTCGTCTTCATCCTTGCCAGATCTATTGTCGCAGCAAGCTCATTTAGCACTTTGTTATGGCGCCAAGTGTATCGCCCTTGCCCTAATGATACCTTACACGCTGAGAGCACGTGTTCGAGTGTCTGCCTCCCCTGGCACAGGGGGCACTGCTCATCATCCGACTTTCCCCATTTCACAAGGTTGGTGGCCGACGGCAGCAGGTCATACATTGATCTAACAACGAAGCTGAGCCTAAGAGGTGCCATATATCATTCCATGTCAAGGACCTCTGCAGGGCTCCTTCCCATGTAGTCCATTGGCCTTGTTGGACCTGCTGCACTGCTTTTTGCAACCTCTTATCATTCTCAGCACCTCATATCTCCTGAACTACCATGTCTCTGCGCTCCCTGCTTGATGCCTTGGACCACCAGCGGATGTCTCCATGACCAAATCCCCGTCTATTCGTTTGTGTGTATCCAATTACCTCCCTCAGTTTGAGTGACTCTTGGGCAGCATCAACAGCTTCTTCCACTCTCCACTTCCTTCCCGTTTTCAGTGTGGGCTGAATGGACTTAACCACGTCATCAGATGACTCGCGTAGCATCATTGCAAGCCTTGCCTTTCCAACTTTGTACTCTTCAACAACTGACCTGAAAGGAAGCAGAAGTTTTGACTTTTTGCAGTACAGTGCTACATCTGACAGACCTGGTGGTACCCCTAGCCCCTTTCTCATGAACTTGTTGACCTTCTGCTCTATAGCTTCCACTGTACTTGTGCTTATTTCATATATAAGCAGTGGCCACAGCAACTTCGGTATCAACATGAACTGCAGGCACCATAGTTTGAACTTTCCCAGGAGTCTGCTTTGGTCTATGATCTGTAGCCCTCTGTCTGCCATTTCTATTGTCTGTTGCACTGCCTTCGAGTCTTTTAATGAAGCATCGTACACCCTGCCAAGACTTTTAACAGGTTCCTCAATGACAGTAGGGATTCTTTGGTTGGAAACCATGAATATGTCCTCTGCTATCTTCCCTTTCCTGACTGATAGGCTTCTCGACTTCTTGGGTTTGAAGCTCATTCTACACCAGCTGACTAGTTCATCCAGGCGTGCTAACATCCTCCGGGCCTGATGTTCATCTGATGTCAGAATTGTTGTGTCATCCATGAATGCTTTGAGCGGTGGCATGTGACACATTCCACAGAGCTTTGGACCTATAGCCATTCCTTCAGCCGCATTGAGGATTACCTGCATAGCCATCACGAATAGTATCGGAGAGATGGTACACCCCATCGCAATTCCAACTTCAAGGCCAATCCACTTCGTTGTGTACTCTCTGGTTGAAAATCTGACAGCAAACCCTGCGAAATACAGCTTCAGCATTGCTGCAATCTCTTGTGGAACATGATACATTTCTAGGGCCTGCCACAACATCTGGTGTGGAACGGATCCATAAGCATTCGCTAGATCCAACCAGATTACATGGAGGTTTGTTCTGTCAGACTTTGCCTTTTGGATTGCTGAAAATTGTCTGAAATTTAACATTATTTTGATTGATATAAATTCTGATCTAGTAAAGCCTTGAAGAATATAAGCTTAATGCAGATCAGGAAATGCCTGTATCCTCCTGGGTGTATCTTTTTCAGAAAGTCTTCAGGAAGGAAGTTAACAGACTTTCATTACATTCGATAAGGAAACTCAAAATTCATAACATGAAATATTCAACATTCATATTCTTCTTATTTGCCTGTTAACCTAACCAAAAAAAAATGATGATTTCAGACCTGATAACATAGGTCACTATGAACATCTGCAGCACAAAAAATGGGTAGCCAAAGCTTTCTCTTAGCGGTGGTGTCCACATCACCCGTGTACACTGGGGATTCAAAATGTACCAAAGGTAACAGGTAACATTTAATAAGCATTCTATCATCATAATTTTCCTTTTCGCTCCTTACGGAGCATGCAGCCACAACTGCAGTTGGTCTTCCTTGCAAGAAGCCTGCACCAAGCATTCACATGCTCTTGTAGTGTTGGCTTCTGTAGCAATTTGTTTTATATGATCAGGTTGTTAGCATCATGCACAACATTATATTAGTTGCCTTAAATAAGTACTTATTGCTATAATAATTTATATGAAACAAAGCAGTACCATGAACTTAAAAAAGAAGAACAACAATGATTAGACAAACAAAAACTGTTCTGTCAATTTGTAAAATAAATAAAACAAAACTTTAAAATTCCTAATAGACTTAAAAGTAAGCTTTATTATTTGCAGTTCCCTTAGATCTGGATGGACATCAACAAAAGCCATGCACGTCTTTTCTTAATGCAAAATGTTCCTCACTCTCTTTCAATTTATGATGCTTTCAAAAATTTTAAACATTATCAATCACAAATAAAACTTAATGAATTAATCAGGGTACACAGTAAAAGGTTTGGTTTGGTTTTTAACTGATTCTGTACGCAAGATCTTTTAAAAGACGCAATGGCCGACCGCTGTGACCGCAAGATCTTTTAAAAGACGCTGATTTATTTCGTTGTTTCTTTCTATTCTGATATTTTATACTGCCCGGAATTTATCTCGAACGGAAGTAAACACAAAACTAGGCAAATTTCAACAAGCTTCAACGTCTTTTATTTGCGTTTGAAGGGATTTTTTCACATTTATCTTCATCTTTAATCGTGTTTTGTCGTATCGCCATAATGGCCGAAAAACACACAGGATATGTTACTAATATGTGAACAGTGAACAAACTGTGTGATCAACCATAACTTTCTTACTTTTTCTGTGTTTCTAAATGGATTACCTGCACAAAGAGAGCAGTGAAACTGTATTGTGATAACAATTTATGTTACAAGCCTTACGTAAGTCGAAAATTTTGTTCAAAATTTCAAGTTATCTTTTTTCCGTGTACATGTTATCTGTTATAACATAAACATAACATAAAATTAGCTAGAAAGGCATATGGATTTATATTGTTCATCCAATGTACTTTAATTTGATATATAATATGTTATACTTAAATTCATGATTAGACACACATTGTCAGTAAACGTAAATTATGTATGTATACATTTTTGGGGCTTAAAAATAATTCCGTCCAGAGCTGAAAATAATTACGTACGGAAAGAGTTAAGGACTATCTTCATTGCACACGGACAACGCCATCAGTGCTCCAATCTCCTCCCTTAGATCACACAAGGAGGATCTCAGCACAGTGCACGAACTCAGTAGCACCGGCGAGAATCCCAATGTGTGTATATAATGTATAGGAATCACACATTCTATAAACATTTTCTGTGGTGGGTAGGTTTCCTAATTTTTAAATTTTGCTAGGGCAGCGGCCTGATAAGCCTACTCTTTACAATTTCCAACTGCCGTGGGATTTTTAACGTGCGCAACTTGCACACGCCACACCTCTGAGCCACTCCGACCCGCTTAGTAAAAGGTATATCCTGAGATAACTGGCAAAGGACATTTGAAACAGAACTCAAAACTGAAATAGAAACTATATTCATCGCATCCATTCATCACCCCTCAACCACTCCCTACAAAGCATAGGCCAATCAGTTCATCCCAGGGCTTCCTTTATGTGCCATCCTTTCAGGGTTTTTCAATATCTTATATATATTTTAAGTCTGTCTTCAATTCCCATCTCCAAGAGAACTGATGACAACAAGCATCACTGCCACACTCCGGTTAGGATTTGGGAGGGGGGCGTGTGGCACTGGGATGGAAAAAGGAAGGAGAGTGGTTAGGGTTAGATCTATGTCTGCATTTTCATTTCCTAAAAAATCTTTAAAGTTTAGGGTGTAGGTTTAGGGTTATGGGTCACCGGTCGATAAATTAGGTCATGTGTCTCTGTGCGGCGTCATTTCAATGTGGTACTTTTGCACGTAACAGAGATTGTCGTGAGCATAATTTATTATGAAATTAGAAATGAGAGGCATTACATATCCTAACTGTAACCAATCAGAGGTTGAACAGAATATTTTTCCTTCACTTGCCAAAAAAAAAAGGTGTGAATGAGTTGCCAAAGTGCGTGCATGATTACTTTTTCCATGTAAGTTTGTACAAGATGGGGTTTTCAGCATCATGCCCAACCCACCTTAGCAACTTCTATGATATGCTTGGTAGGGTACAGTGTTATTATTCTTTGCCTCCCACTCAGACAATGGAAATTTGTGGGTGAAAAATTTAATGAGAGTGCAGAAAAGAGTCTAATGACCAGAGTATCTGTCACTTCTTAGCATTCCATGTGGACATAAGACTGCAAATTTTTCTTCCCACCAATTTTTATTTTGAGCTGTCTTTTTCAATTCTGCCCATGATAGCCACTGCCTTAGCTCCTTTGAACAGGTTTTTGCACTGCCTGATGTGCTTCTCACGGCTGTTTGTACCCTATACCAGAGCGCTCTTTTAGTTTCGGTGACAGGAATTCTAACACCGAGTATAAAATTTTCATATGCACCGTAAACGACTACTGAGGGTTTTGGCGGGGAAAATCAGCTGATGTGTGTGTAAAATATAAATCATTTCACACTCGTTCTGGATAAACACAGCGCTAAAATTCTTTTGTGTACTATAACTTTGTTCTGTGTTCTATTTTTGATTGCATTTTTATTTGATTGAAATTATTTTTGACGGAGTTACAGACTTTTGAAAACAGTGTCATCATTTGAGGAAATTCATAACAGAAGTAATCTTTTTATTAATGTAATATCTAAAAATCGGCCCATTCGTATGAGTTTATAATTATAAAGACTTCTCGAAGGGAAGCTAAAGATTATTTCCATATACTTATTTTTTTGGTTTCATATCTTGAGAATGTGTGGTAGTCAGTTTTGTGAGTTTGGCATTACAAGAACAAGCATATTGTCACCAGATTTTATAACATTTAAATCACTGCAAACGCATTCCTGATACTCGCAAATCTTAAATAAGGTTGTAAAAAAAAAGAACTTTTTGTAAAGCACCATCTGTTTTTGCATTTTCATTCATTTATAATGATACTTAACTAGACGTATATGAGCGTCAGAAAACATGTAAAGCTATAGATAGATTACTTCCACATACTTTGATCTATCTTTCAAGTCTTGTTAATCTTGTATTTATAATATGAATGTCTTTTTTTTATTGTGTGAGATAAGGACTGTTCCATTAGTGTTCTTTGGTAGACAATCCTGTGCACACGACGGCTGCCAAAGAATTCTAAGTAACTGTTTGTATATCTTCTTTCATTCACAGATAAAGCATTCTGCAGCCTTGTGTTAGACTTGATACTCCCAAATATTCCATTATCTTTATACATACACAAGTAAACTATACTACATAACAACGAAATGGAACATACTTTTTTGCATCATATGAATTGTGCCAGTGCACTGCGCAGAGCCTGTGGCAAGAGAGCATTAACTTCCAAAGCAAAAAGTTCAAATTATAAAGCACTAAACTGTTCTAATTACGTTAATGATCTGTTCTTTGTGTTTGGAATTAACGTATCAGATGATAAACCCACAGAGCATTCGACTATATTTTGTAAGAAGTGTTACTTACGAATACAAAACTCAAAAAGGAGGCATAATGAGAAGTGTCTTGAAACAGCCAAGTTACTATTGGAAAATGCTGGAAATGATAAAGTCATTCCATGACGGCATGAAGGGAACAGTCCAATATGCTGGAAGCACGTCACAGCCCTTTGATATACGAAATGGCGTTAAACAAGGCTGTGTTCTGGCTCCGACCCTCTTCGGAATCTTCTTTGCCTTACTCTTGAAACATGCATTCAGAGATGCAACTGAAGGAATATGCCTTCACACTAGGTCAGATGGCCGTCTGTTTAATCTTTCAAGGCTGAAGGCAAAAACAAAAATCAGAAGGGTCACTATAAGAGACTTGTTGTTCGCTGATGATGCTGCAGTTGTCACTCAAAGCCAACAGGAGCTTCAGAGCTTGATGAATCGCTTCACTAAAGCATGCAAGGACTTTGGCCTCACAATAAGTCTAAAGAAAACGAATGTGCTGAGTCAGGATGTGGGTGCTGCACCAGTTATCACTATCGATAACTATGAACTGGCAGTGGTGCACCACTTCACATACCTAGGGTTTACCATCAATGACAAACTCTCACTGGATACAGAAATCGACAGCCGCATTGGCAAAGCTGCAGCTACCTTTGCCCGCCTCACATCGCGTGTTTGGGGAAACTCTAAACTCACAATGAAGACCAAAGCTGCGGTATATAATGCCTGCGTCACCAGCACACTCCTATATGGCAGCGAGACCTGGACGACCTATGCTAAGCAAGAAAGAAGGCTCAATACCTTCCATCTGCGGTGTCTACGCCGCATCCTCGGCATCTCGTGGAAAGATAAAGTGACAAATGTCGAGGTGTTGTCACGTGCTGGCCTTCAAAGTATGTATACTCTTCTTAGACAGCGCAGACTTTGCTGGCTTGGCCATGTTCGCCGCATGGAAGATGGTCGCATCCCAAAAGATATCTTCTACGGACAATTAGCAGATGGCAAGAGAACAGTTGGGCGACCACAGCTGAGGTTCAAAGATGTGTGCAAGAGAGATATGAGGGCACTGGACATGGATCCGGCAACATGGGGGGATGAAGCTGCCGATCGCACTAAGTGGCGATGCTATTTACAGCGCCACCTCAGATTGGGCGAAGAGAGGCTCACACAGGAAGCAGAGGTGAGGAGAAAACGTCGAAAGGAGCACCAGGAAAATAAGCAGCTGAGGGCTGTCACCTCTGGGGCGCATTCCCATAGTCAGTTATGACTGAAGGGGCTATTATTATTATTATTATTACTATTGGAAAACAGTCAGCACATCTGGAAAGACTATGACCATAATTTAACTATAAGTGAATGTCAACTGTGCAATTATTTTGCAAAGACATCTTTTGGTGTTTTGAAAACAAAAAGCTGCTCTATCCCCTGTGATGTTTTTTCTGACCCCTCCATGTCTTGTCAGTCAGTTAGCTGTAGTCAGGATAGCTCTGTACAGCAGGAGGTTGATGTGCCTGCTCACACTAGTGATGATATGGTTCAGCTGGAGGTTGATGGGTCATCTCACATTAAAGGCGATACCATTATTCATTTGGAGGTGGATAACACTACTCACCCTAGCATGCCAGTTTTTGTTGCCACATCTACACCTACCAAGTCAGTTATACATACGAAAAGTACATCCACCTCGCCTGTCTTCAAAAGCAACATCACAGTACAACAGTTACTTGCTAAGCCACCTTCACAACTACTAACACAAGAGAAAGAAACCCTATTCACATCCATTGTTAGAAAAAAAACTAGAAACAGCAAAATATAATATCATAAAATGCAAAAACCAGAGGACAGCCTATTGTACTACAAAAACTAATTAAACATAGAAGAGAAACATCAGTCACCAGAATGCCAACAAAACGTAAGCGATCTCAATTTCTCCACACTGTTAGGAAACATATTGCTGGAACATCAACTGACTCACTAGACCTGCAGCAGGCACATGAGCTACAACGCTGCTCAGAAACGTCACGTCAGGAAATTTGCAGGAAAGCAGGCATTGAAAGTAGAGTTAGAATATCCAAAGAATTAGCAATAGCCATGAAGGAAACAATAGGTCTTACGTGGGCACAGGAGAGAAAACAGAGAATTTTGAAAGACGCGCCAGCGGTATTAAAAATATAACTTCACAATTAAAATTTATAATGGAAACTCATTTGTTAAAAATTTCTCCATCTGTGAATGTACAGATTCCTCCTATAAAAAAAAGGAAGCGTGAATGATAATTGAGCGAAATTTTGGGGCTAGAGCAAATTATGGCAGTTGTTGCGTGAGAGTGACAGAATTAACAGAGTGTGGAAATCATTCAATAGGTGTATTGTTTTATTTATTAAATTGAACATTTCGTTTTACTCATGACCATACTCATTTTTACATGACCATCGTGATGTATGATTGAGATAATTGTTAGCTCTCATGTTTTGGGGACAATTGGGTGTGTTATTTTAAGGTAATAAATGTGGACTTGCAATTTAATGTTTCAATAATTAATGTTTGACGCATGAAACCAAAACAAAACTATGATATCCATTTTCTGCAGGTTTTCTACTTTTGATTTCTGTAATTTGTTATGCATGTTGATTGTGACCGTTTTAGTGTAAATTGCATTAGAAACAAACCACAACAAAATATTAAAAAAACATAAATTTTACACTATTTCAGACTATTATATCTTCTGTTCTAATTGTGATAAAATGTTTGTTCTTGTTCTAAAATTTACTCTAACATTTCTAGTCTAGCTTTACGCAAAATTAAAGCCAGTATTTATAATAATAAAGTAGCCTAAAAGCATTAATTAAGCCCTATCAAAAGTAAACACCGCCACATTTTTTTCCCGTTAGGAAGTTGACCACGTGACCTCTGTCACGATAGCTATAAATAGGGCGGTCAGGAAAAACTAAAACATCGCTCGCAAACAGCCGTGTTCTAGGCAAGACAACTGATAACTATGAAAGCATAAGCAGATGGTGAAAAAAAAACAAATGCTGTGCTGATTACCTCTCCATGATTAAATAAGAAGCAAGCTACTGTAAGCAAACCTCCAAGAACACTTCCACTGCAAAACAGAGTGCATTTTAGGATAATTTTCAAGTTAAACTATATTAATTTAAAAATAATCAATAACACACTTTCATTTACAAGAGATATAAAATGAGAATCAACTTTATTAAATGAAGTAACATAAACTTTGTAAATTACAATGAAACAAACTGCATTAAGTGAAATAATTATAACACCACGAACTGATATGACATGATTTCATTATTTAAAGTAACATAAACATCATTAACTGACATTATATAAACATAATTAAAATTACACAAAATTCAGTTGCATGAGTTAACATGATGCTCCATTCTTCTTCTTCTTTGATCCTTAGCTGCCAACTGTCAAAGCAGTCAGTGGTCATCACGCTTGGTAGCGTCTTGTAGGGCAGCAACAAACTGCTTCCACCTTGCTCGGTCGTCAGCTATCCTTCGTGCAGTGCCCCAGACTGGTTCATTCTTTGCATCTCGGCCTCGACAGTTCTCCGCCAAGTTGTTTTTGGTAAGCCTCTTTCACTTTCCTTCAGGGGTCCATAGCACAGCTGTTCTTGTGATGGCATCAGTGTCTTTTCTGAGGACGTGGCCAACCCAACTCCAACGTCTGCTGATATCCCATTAACCAACCATTAAACAAAACAACTGTCTTTTTGTCCCCAATCACAAACTACAGGGCAGCGACATGAATGAAGTGATATAGTATTACACTTCTTTTATTTGCTTTATCTGATAGTACTTAACAATCTCTTTGTAATAAATCAAAGAAGCTAACTGTTTGAAGGAATTCATATTCAATCAGCTAGTTCCAATTATATTTAAAGGTTAAGTAGGTTACCTTAAATAAGTTGCAAACAGCAAAAACAAACCCATCATCAATCCATTCAGTAAAAAGACTGCTTCAACATAAAAATAGGAAGGTTCCCCTAAGCCTGAAAGCAGAAAAAAATTTAAATTAAAAAAAACAAGCAGCACATTTCCAGGTGGTGTATAACAAACGTTGCTTATAGTCAATAAATGATACCACAAATAATCTATGCATCTTTGCATGATTTATGAACATGACAGATCCACTGTGTACAACTAGTTTTTAATCTTTCTTATCTGTCCTACTTTCTTACACCACATAAGCAACAAAATTGTATTGATATAAGCCAGTTTTTAAAACAGATTAACATGACTGAACATTACAGAATGTTTAGGGAAAAACTCTTCATCAGCCACAGTAGCAAACAAGACTTGGAGAATGTAAACAAAAGAAACAGAAACAAAAGATAAAATACCAGTGACAGAAAGAAAGAAGAAACATTAATGAGGCACTGTCAATGTCACCAGAAAGGCACACTTCTCACAGAGGTTGTACTACAAACTCACACTCCCACTTCCTAAGATATGAATAATAAGCATGTTGGGGTCAGGGTTACTACAGACTTAATCAGATTCCATCACTTTTCCATGAAAATTTTGTGAAATTCGTTATAAATGTATACAGATGGCCATCAGTGAAATTATGAAACATTAATTCTTATAAGAAGAGGTAAGAAGAGGTGCAGATGTGGGAAGTGATCACCATTTATACTAGCCGCCATTAAAAACGCATCGAAATCGTGACATGTTTTCACTGTTGAAATGTTTATGCAAGTGAGCGATTTTCAAACCCCGAAAGTGTGCAAGTGATGAAGTTCATGTATTCCCACTTTACTGTCGATGTGATGTTTACTTCAAATTTTGCGTGCTTCACATGCAAAACAAGGTTTTTGATAAATTCTGGCTTTATTAAAAGTCGAATCACATTGAAATTTGGCACACGCATTAGTCAAGTTTCAGCGAGTAAAAAGCCATTATCTGTTTTCATCGAAAGAAAGTCTGTTAATGTTTTTGTCATGCCTCGACTGTCGTCACATGAGCGATGGCAAGCTGTTGGTATGCTCAGCAGTGGAATGGCGACCAGAGAAGTTGCCAGACATTTCAATTGTGACCAGTCCACTATAGTGAGGCTGAACCAGCGATTTCGGGCGACAGGTACCACCAATGACCGTCCCAGGCTTGGTCAACCTCGTGTAACAACACTAGCTCAAGATCGCCAAATTCTATTGTTACATCTGCGCAATCACTTCCAAACAGCAACTCAGACAGCAGCTCATACACCTGGCATTCGGAGACTTGTCAGCGCAAACATTGTGCGATGGAGACGCCGATGCCATACACGGTATTAATGATGGCTGTGACTGAATGACAGTGAGTGCGACTTTTGTTTTTACACCTAGGGTTGACAACTGCTTAGGAGCCGGTTCTGAATTGTCTCATGTTTAATAATACAGCAAATTTGGGTTAGTAAATGGATCAGAAATGTAAAATCAGTGGTTTCATGTATTTTAAATTTAGCACAACCAGCAAATCATGCTTGAGATTCCAGGAAAGGAAGAAGCAAGACTGGATAACACCAGAAACATTAAACACCATAACACTGAGAAAGGTAATGAAAAGAAAGAAAACAGAAGCGAAGTCCCCCAGGTTAAAGCAACTATATAGCGAACATTACAGTCAGCTGGACAAGAAAGTTAAACGCCAAACCCGAGCCAACAAAAGGAATTTCCTAGACGATCTTGCAAGACAGGCAGAAGAGGCAGCACTGAGAAATGAACAAAGCACAGTATACAAAATAACAAAATTCATCAGCGGAAAACGAGATGCAAACAACATTACATTAGTAAGAGATTAGCAAGGAAATCTCATCACGACAGCAGGGGCAAAGGGAACAAGATGGGCAGAGCTATTCAGAGAAACTCTGAACAAGGAACCACCAGAGACACAACTGAATGTTCCTGGGGCTGAAAACGATCTAGATGTAAATACAGACACTCCATGAAAAGAAGAAATCATCACAGCAATCAAAGGGTTAAAGAACGGAAAAGCTCCTGGCCATGATAACTTAAATGCAGAGCTATTTAAGACAGACCCTGAGCTAGCAGCAGAACTATTAGAAACACTATTTGCACAAATTTGGAAAACAGGGACAACACCATCAGAGTGGAACAAAGGAATAATTGTCAAATTGCCCAAGAAGGGAAATCTTGCAGACTGCAATAATTGGAGAGGAATCACTCTTCTCTCAGTTCCCAGCAAAATACTAGGCAGGATAATTATACAGAGAATTTCAAAAGCAGTAGACTACAAACTGAGGAAAGAACAAGCAGGATTTAGAAAGAACAGTAGATGTGTGGATCATATATTCACTCTTAGGAACATTATAGAGCAGTGCTCAGAATGGCACAGAAAGCTGTACATTAATTTCGTTGATTTTGAAAAGGCTTTTGACAGCATACATAGGAACAGTTTATGGAAAATACTGAGGGCTAATGGCATTCCAAGCTGCATAGTGTCAATCATAAAAAGCCTCTATGCCAACTTTATATGTAGTGTTGGGCAGAGCAACCTAACCTTTGAGGTGAAGAAAGGAGTACGACAGGGATGCCCCTTATCAACAACTCTATTTGTAACAGTCATAGACTGGGTGATGCACCAGACAACAGAGGGCAGTCCAAGAGGAATAAGATAGACTACATTTTCTACATTGGAAGATCTGGAATATGCAGATGACATTGCACTACTAGCACATTCACATCAACACATCCAGGAAAAAATGGATAGGCTTAATAAGTAAAGCCAGCAGGTGGGCTTGAATATCAATTTAAAGAAGTCAGAGGTCATGACGCTCAATGTGAGCAACCCTGAGCCCATATCAGTTATGAATCAGCAACTGCTACAGACAGACACCTTTACTTCCCTAGGATGCATAGTAACACCAGACGGCGGGGCAGGCAAAGACATCAACATCAGAATGAATAAAGCAAGAACAGCCTTTTTTTAGCCTAAACAACATCTGGAAGTCCTCTCAATACCGCACAAACACAAAATTAAAATTATATCAGAGCTGTGTCCTCTCTGTGCTTCTATATGGTACGGAATGCTGGAGAGTTACAGAGAAAGAAATGTCGAAATTGTCCTCTTTTCACACAACATTCCTACGTAAAATTCACCGCATCTTTTGGCCGAATACCATCACCAACCAAGATCTGCTTACTCGGAGCAAGCAGGAGGACATGCACACCATCATAGCTGGCAGACGCTGGAGCTGGGTTGGCCATGTCCTCAGAAGAGACCCCGATGCCATCACAAGAACAGCTATGCTTTGGACCCCTGAAGGAAAAACGAAAGAGAGGCCGACCAAAAACAACCTGGCGGAGGACTGTGGAGGCTGAGATGCAAAGAATGAACCAGAGTTGGGGCACTGTACGAAGGATGGCCACCGATCGAGCAAAGTGGAATCAATTTGTTGTTGCCCTACAAGACGCCACTAGGCGTGATGGCCACTGACTGCTTTGACGGTCGGTGGTTAAGGATCTAAGAAGAAGAAGAAGAATTCTTATAAATGTAGAAATATCATCTCTACCCAGGAATATCATGTTTACAGGCAGGATCCCGTGACCTACATGCAGTCCGCAGTTGTGCTGCAGCACAGTGGAATTTTAAAAAGATTTTGAGCAAACAGACTTCTTGCTAGTGGGAGGCTGTGGCAAAGGAGGGTCAGTTGCCACCTGACACCTGACACCAAGAGTATAGATAATTCTGGACACATGTGTGATGAAAGAGATCTTAGTTGAAAATTATAAGTGTGTAGATTTCCACAAATGGTAACAGAACTCTTTAATTTTGCAAATCCATAACCAAAAGTTTTAGCGCTGCAAAGTGAAATTAGCAAAAATGTATTATTGAGAACTCAACAACCAAAAATACCAAGACTTTCCACAATTTTTGTGAAAGCCCATAATTCTTTTGTTTCAGGGCTTGGACTTTATTCCTTTTTTTACTTCAAAATCCCAGAAATTTTCAAATATTCCATAACTCACAGGAATCCAATACTATGTCAAAACAGTATATAATTGTAACTTATCAGATCAAAAATTTACTTAAAAATCATATTTATGCTGTTCATAAACTGAGGACATTAATTATCTGCCCTAATTTTACGAACATTTGCAGTGAACTTTCTGTGATAAATATTCTCACCCTCACAGCTCTGTACAGGGCTCAAACTATCACCTCTGTTTACAGACCAGCATGTCTTTGTCTGATGACCAAGTAAATTGCTTACTCCTTGGTATATACGAAAAGCACAACCTAAAAACACCTGGCAAGGAACAATTCTCACGAGTTATTAGTGATAAGCTCAGCTGCCAATAAGGCAATTATCATGGGAAATGGTAACAAAAGAAAGTATGAAAATACTAGCCCAAAAACTATGTATGGAAGCCCATCTCACTATAATCAATACATCTGGTATCTCTGTTTTAATTCCTTATGGAGTACTGAGCCATCATTCCCATTGCAAGAAACCTGAACTAAATCCTTCATGTGCTTTTGCTGCAGTGGTTTATGTAGCAATTTGTTTTACATGAAGAAGTTGCCAGCTCTACAAATTACCTCATATTAGTTGTTGCCTCATATTAGTTGTTGCCTCATATTAGTTGTTGCCTCATATTAGTTGTTGCCTCATATTAGTTGCCTCATATTAGTTGTTGCCTCATATTAGTTGTTGCCTCATATTAGTTGCCTCATATTAGTTGTTGCCTCATATTAGTTGTTGCCTCATATTAGTTGTTGCCTCATATTAGTTACCTTATATGACATGATTGAGGGAGCAGACAGTAGTCCTATTCTTTCTATGTGTCTTCAAAACCCCCAGGAACTATATATAGCTCAGATTGTGGTGCCACCTTAACTCTTTCATTCCAGAGTTATTCTGCACGCTGTGCCAGACTTTTTTGTGGGCAGAATTTTATAGAGTGAAAGGTAATGTTCGCCTTTAGCCCCACCGATGTCCTATTGTAACTTTTCGTTTACTTTGTACATCGACTTTAAGCAAACATTCGTACGATATCCATATCGACTTTTTAATCAAGATTTAACGCGGGGAAACAATATGAATTTTGCGTTTCTGTCGCTGCAGCATACTTGTTTGTGCCGCGTACTTCTCGTGGCTAAGATGATGGGTTCGATTCATGATCGCGCTCCAGTCTACCAGCTGTAAATGGATACATGACTTTGCTCTTGAGTTAGGGAAGGAAAAGTATCGAGGAAGGGAACTGGTCACCCCACCTCTTGATCCTGGACCTAGTATTGTGAAGTCTCTAAGAACTTCATTCTCCTACGGCAGTATCTGCTATGGGACTATCTTTACCTTTATATATATATATATATGCTCTTTAATAATTATAATCACAGTGTTTTATACATATATTTATATATATAATCACACTTTTATTATAATTATTAAAGAGAGTCAGAGGTAATCCAAAAAAAAAAAAAAAAAAAAGAAACACACAGACAAGATAACTGGATACAGAACTGAAAAAGAAGAGGAATTCGTGGAAAGACCTCGCGCGAAAGGCATCTGACAGGAGGATTTGGCATGCGTTTGTTGAAGGCCTCTGCTCCTTGGGGAGCTAACAGGTAGCTTAAAATATTTCTGTATGTTTTAAAGTCAATACATGTCATTATCTTACAAACAAATTAATTATATTTATTTATTAATTTTGTAACGTTGTGATTATAATTATTTACTGTCGTGACCACCGGAGGAACATCATTTATGCTATTCGTATTTCGTATGAATGTTTCCTTACTTGTAAACTCCGATTCCAAGTACAAAGTAAACGAAAAGTTACAATAGGACATCGGTGGGGCTAAAGGTGAACATTACCGAGTGAAATGTTCATCTTTCAGTCTAAATTTTTTGTGTGAATTTTCCTTTGAACATGTACTTATTATATACCAAACTGTAGGGAAATTGATAGAGAATTGTAATATATAATGTCTTTGGTAGTATTAACACAAGTATGTTCGGTATACTTAAAACATTTTGCATGTAAAATTGAAAAATGCTAAAGAGTTGACTGTAGAATACGATCTTACCAAAGACAAATTACTGTTGTAGACAATAAAACTTTCTTTTTAGTCTTCAAACATCAAGTTAATCCATATACAAAGTAAAAAAAAACATGCTTATGGCCACAATTAGTACATTTAGTGTTATTCACACCAGTTTTTCCGTGGTCCTTTGTAAGAAAAAATAAATTATGCAATCGTACATTACGTAATTTTCAAACAAATAAAGAAGAATAACGTCATATAAAAACTTTTTTACTCTTGTTTAATATTTTAGTTGTATCCCTAGCTTCATCTTCTACCAAGAACTAGTGATTAGATGTTACGGTAGGTCTAGTTTTGTTGCTTTTTGATCGGCCAGAATATGACTACGCCCACTCATCAACTAAATCTAGTGTGTCTAGCTTTTCTGCACAGATTCCGTATTTTGACCAAAAACTGTGACTACCAATCACCATCACTGTCAGCAATGTTTCAAAGTAGTTTGACACAATTATTTGCTTAGGAGACTTAGAAAATGTAAATATAAAGCGTGACATATTTCTCTAGCAATAATCAATGTTACCATCATCAAGTGTCATGCCTTGTAGCACTGCCATCAATGCCCTCCACAGTTGTTTGTATTTTGAATACTCCTGTTATTCAGATATTTACTGTGTTCTTAGCCAACTTGTCATGCCAGTCCAGATTATTCCTATCTTCCTCTGCTTCTTTCACCCTTAGTCTTTCTCCCATCATCAGAACAGAGCGGAGCTTACATGACAACAACTTCCAGAATGAGAATGGAGATACAGTTAGTTACTGCAGCTCTGAAGTGACTGTCCGAGACTCCATCAACCTGTCTGATTATTCTCAATCCATACTTCGGAAGGTTCAAAATGGATGGCTAAGGTGTGAATGGAAAACATCCATAGAAGCTTCTAATCTTCAGGAACAGTTAGCATTCATAACCTTCGATATATGCTGATGGAGACTAAGCTCCTATGGGTTTGCCTGGAGTGCAATGATGTCAATTCTGTCCCACAATAATAATCCCATTATCAGCTAGTTTAGCAGGGAGTAAAGTACAATCTTAATTATAACTGGCTGCCAAGTTTTAATGAATCTGCTTTGACCACAAAATTTTAAAGAGTGTGTGTAATGTCCCATGTAGTTCGGGTTTGAAGAGACAAAGCAAGAAAAGGACTACTGCACCCTAAGGCATGTCACACTTGGTGACTAATATGAGGTTGTGCGTGACGCTGGCAACCTCATCATGTAAAACAAATTACCATAGAAACCACTGCGCATGAGCATGTGACTGCTTGATGTAGGCTTCCAATGGGACCAGCTGCAGTGGTTGCTCCATAATCCACAAGGAGCACAAAGGAAAATGATGGTGTTTGTGTAATGTGTGACCACTACATCATTTTCTTAGCTCTCTGTTCAATGTTTTTCAATCACTGTATCTCGCTCATTTTTACAAGCAATGCAAGAAAATACTAACAGATCAATTGTTTATTCAGTCCTACTTACTTCTGTATATAATATGAAGTGTTTATATATGTTTGTTTTACTAACTCGATAATTTGAGCACAAGCCATGGGAAGTCATTTTTTTTTCATCCAGTGGCTCTGGGCTAGTTGGGAAAGCTAGTTATGTATCTTCCATGTTCTGTAAGAGGGTTGGAAAGCACTTGACATTTTTCACATGATTAAATAATGTTCCTCTTGCCTTGATCTTATCTTTAGTATGTATTCCCCTGTAGTGGATTTGATGGTACTGTATGGTTGTGATACTACCTAGTGTGATGCATGAGGTCAGCTGTGAAGGCTCCTGAGATAAATGTAGCTGTGAATTTACAGAAGGCCCTTCTTGCTACCACTTACGACCTCACACATATCTTTTTTTACTAATGAATGTGGCTACGTTAAAATTCTAGGGTACTGATATGTAATGTGTTGTGGTAGTTTACATACACACACACAGATATTTAATAAGTCTAATAATATTAATAAAATGTTATAACATACTGAACTAACTCAAGCTGTGTAAAATTTTGATAGTAAATTTTCTTTAAGTTTATTTGTTCTGAACCAAGGTTTTATTTTGGTCAGAACATATGAAAGGTTTTGAAATTATGAATAAACTGCATGAATATATGGCATAATCAATGAAAGGTGTGTACATATGTATTTTACAAGACTAGTTAATATTACTACTGTTTAGAGTTGTAATTTATCTGGGAGAACGATTAATGGATGTGCTGTTGGGGTGGCCTCATCACTCCCTGTCTATGGCTACTAAACATTGTCCATTTATTGATGGGAATATAGTTGGTGTGTTAGAAAATAAGTTGGTGAATGTCCAGCAGGCCAGACGCTCACGTATCTTGAATGAGTAGTTCTGGTGCTGGAATCTGGTGGCCCCACCTCTCCGTGCTTGGGGGCAATATAAGGATGCTCTGCCAAAATATTAGACTGCACGGGTCCACTCTTGTATTATTCAACACATCATTTGACACCACTTTGGTGCCAAATAAAAACTCACAGTTCTGAAATAAAAGTATTTGGTCATGTGTCAGAACTCTACCTCCTGAGCCACTTCTACACTCAACACTACACAACAACACCACATAGACGGAGTCAGATCTCTCTGACCATACAGCACATCTTACCAAGTTGGTTTCACATAGGATAAGTTCCCCCAGACTACATATTCTGAAATATGTTCATTAGCTTCTTGCCATAGAATAGGATAGGTGATATGTTCCACTGATCTCAACACTTGATCCGCCCTTCATAATCCTTGCTGGAGTTTATGTATTTTGTTTGTCTCTAGACCCTGAACTGGGGCGGGGGGTCTAGAGCGAATCCTTACTTGTTGTAAGGGATAGATTTTGATATGGCAGTATCAAATCACTCGAAACATTAAACAAATATTAAAATATACAAAGAAATACTTTCAGTCTTACCAGAATTATGAATAGAGAACACAGTTATATGCTAGCAAAACTCAGCTGAGCTGCTGGCTCTAGTATGGCGTCCCTCTAAATATTGCAATTAGCTTTTGGGAAATACACCACTGAATTATTTACTGTGTCTACTACTGGACAACTTATGATGAATGGCAAAAATGCGCGTCTGAGCGCCGATAATATGTTTATCTGTGGCCAATCACTGCCTTTTTTCCTTTTCAAATTCAAACCTCCTACCAAAAGTCAATTCAGTCATACCTCAGTCAAGTATGTATTATTGTCTGTTGGTCCGTCTGTCTCTACTTGCGTTTCACAAAAAAAACACACTTGTTTTTTGAACCAACTCTGCCGTCCCCTACACAATTTTGCCTTTAAAGTTATTTTTAGCCACAATTCTCCACCACATTCCCTCTCTTTCATTCCAACTAGATTTTAGCACTTGAGTCTCAAGGCCGCAGTTTTTGAAAATTAGTGACATTTTTTGTTTCAATGCAGTCGCTCGCTGATATGAACAACACAGTCTTTTGTCAATATCTTTCTTATTATCTATCCGTCTGTATAAATGAAAGCATATTATTTCACTGCTCAAGATGGGCCATCAGGCCAGCTAGGTTTTATATTCCTAACATTATTATTAAGAAAAAGTTACTTTTCAAGGTTAGTTGGTTTTTTGAAATATTTTCGAGCATCTTCTGTAATGCGTTTGCCGCTGAATTCAAATAAACGGACTAAGTTATCGCAAAAGCGTCCAAGAAATGACTGTTGCGTATAATAGCTAAGGTCCCTTTTGTCGATTTCTTTACCTTGTGTCAACTTGGGGACGTGAATTTTTTTCCTTTCCCCACCAATTGCGTCTTTTTAGCCTTGCTAGTTTCAAGCACGTGTTCAGTCATATTTTTTCCTTTTGATCTCCGTTCTCATCCCGTTCCAAGGGTAAACGTTTTGTCTTCACGTCTAACAAGTTAGTTTCCATGGCGGGTGGTGACCCGCGGCGTGGGCGATCATGTCGTCTAGTAGCTTACGCATTATTTTTATCCCTACATTTTATCTTTGGAGATATTTTAACGTTGTATCACGGTTAATTTTATCACATCCCCCTTTCATTATTACCAAAGTTTCTGTTTTGGCAATGTTTAGATTTAATCCATTTCCTTTTGCTCTCTTTATACTGTTTATCAGTTTCTGTAGATCTTGTTCACTTGTTGCTACAAGCAATGTGTCATCTGTATATTACAGGCCGTTGACCATTATGCCCTCCAATTATTATCCCAGGTGAACCTTCTAGTCTCCTCACAAGTGTTTCACTGTTTTGTTTCATTTTAACGTATAGTGAAAAACTGAGAAAGATCAATTCATCTAATAAAAATTTTTTTTAGTTTACAAACATTTTTTTTTTTTTTTAGTTTACAAACATTTATTTTTTTTTTTTTTTTTACATATAAAGGAAAATTACTTGAAGATTTTACTTTTTAAGAATAGGTACATATTATATTTATTTCACATTCTTTGATCTCAAAAAATTTCAAATACATTTTTAAAACAGACAGAAGTTAGCTATGAGCTAATTATCTAACAATGGTAAAATAAAACCAAAAAGAATCTCAGGGCGAGTGAATGTAATTTTACGGAACTGACAGAATTACCACATAAAACACACACACACACACAACCTCTGGGTAAAGATTGAATCGTTTGAGTGTGTTGATAGTTGAAGGGTACTCCGTAATGTTATCCCATATGAGATTGCGAAGACCAGTGATGGCTGAATCAGCTGTGATCATAGTCTTGAAATATGAGAAGTACAGGCCCTGAGGACAGACATTTCAAAATCTTTTATCAAGTTGCATTTGGTTTAATCACATTTGTTTTTGCCATCTGAATATGTACTTTTATTTCTCTTCTATAAACTAAATAAATAATACGTCTTGGTTCTTGATCTAGTAAACTTTTTTTTCTTCGTCTACTGAGCTTGACAATTTAGGTGTTCTTCCCTCTCTCATCCTTGCTTGAGTGAATAGTAATAAAATTATCTCTTAAATGGGAAGTTGATGAGTGTCATATCACATTTTTTTTTTTAAATTCATGATGAAAAATATTCAGTTCAATCTCTGATGGGTTATAATTAGGATATATATTGTTTTCAGTTCCAAATAACATGAACAACTGCCGATATGGGAAAGTGGCATCACATATCTATCAAATCATTGTAAATAGGGAAAATCACAATGACCAATTATGCTTGAATTTTAATTTAAAAAACCCAAACAAAGAAAAACAAGATAAAACTGAACAAAATCAAGCAGAAACTCCAAACAAGAATAATATTAAGGGAGGAGGGGTGTAAAGACGGGAAAACTGGGAAAGATTCTAAATGGAAATGGTTTGAAGATGAATAAATGGAATTAAAGAAACGTAAAATTCTATGAACAGATGCTGAGCTAGGAATCACATCTCTATAAGGAGCAAAAAGAATAATCTCCTCCCCAGCGTATTTTCTTCTCTCACTCTAAGCACCTTAGCACACTGACAATACTCCTAGGACATAGTTTGTTCTTCTCCACTACATGTAAGTCAAATAGTTTTTCTGTTGCTGGTTGAAGCAGCTGTAATCTTAAACAAAATATTAAGTAATCACCATTTCAGTGCGAAAACCAAGCTCTCGTTCCAAGGATGACAGGTGTGAGAAATGTCTGTCATTTTCGAACATAGACGACAAATGCCATCTGAAACCCAATAGAAGTAAAATATACAAATCAGTTTCATGTACACAATAATATAGCCTTTGGGATAATAATATCTAAAATTGGAAAAGTATGAAAAACAATGTTATTACTGCACCAGACATTATTTCTAAAATTACTGAATTAGATAATGTATAACAGCATCACATAAAAAAACATAATGAAGAAAAACTTCACAAAGAATAACCAAAAGCAAAACAGCCTGTTACTGAATAACCTAATGTAGAACAAAATGAAAATAACTAATGTCAGGTCTCAGAAATTGAGTCTGAGACACAGGGAAAAGATAACGGTTATGAGAATAAATGCAGCAAATGATAACAAGATTGCACTTGAAGAAACATCCCTATGAATCATACACATTTCTTGAGCAATATAGTTGGAGGAACAGACAGTGATATCAAAATGAGAATGCAAAAGGCCAGAGGAGCTTTAACTGCATTGGGAAATATGCAGAAACCAAAAGTCCAACACAAAAATCAGAATCTTCAACTACAATGTCAAGTCAGTCCCATTATATGGTTCTAAAACTTGAAGAACAAATAAAAACAACTGCCAAGACATTACAAACTTTCATAAATTGGTGCTTCTGAAGAACAAAAGAATTAATATGCTGTGACAAGATGTCAATGTGGAATTGATGACAACAATCAGACAGGTGCCAGTGGGACAAGAGATAAGAAGATGCTGGTGATGGACTGTGATACACATTGAAGAAACCTGTTGATAGGATTACAAGGCAGTCCTTGTTCTAAAATCCCCAGGGTTAGAGAAAGAGGGAGACTGAAAAACATATGGAGAAGAGAACAGATGACAGAAATGAAAGGAATAACAAAGATATGCAAGGACATTGAGTGGAAGGCACAGAACAGGAGGACTTTGCATGAATCTGTTAAAGGCCTATGTTCCTCAGACAGCACAGGGGTAATGAATGTGACAGGTTGGTAACCCAGAATCTGAATTGCTCGGGGACGGCTGCATTTCGGCTTTTGTCCAAAGTAGACCAAAATCTGCCCAATTAGCGCAAGTCACCCAAGAATCGGTTCAAAAATCACCCAAAAGTCTGCAAAGACAACTTTTGACTTTCAGAATACTTTGGTTTAAGGGTGTCTTGTATCATTAAACACATCACAGCCCTAGAGATATGTTCAATTTAGTTTTACAATGTATAAATAATTAAGAGGGCTGCCGTAAAACTGATAATATCAAACATAAAAATGGTTTTGGAATCAGTTTTACAAATGAACAATACACTAGAAACACAGGATGTTTTAGGATTAACCTTTGCCAGCCACAATCACAAACAGGGAACAAAGATGAGGTATATAGAAAGGCTTAGAGTAAAAAAGCAGGTAGCAAATACGTGTAGAAAATAATAATGAATAAAATACAAGTATTGCATAAGAACGAAATATCAATGTGAAGAAATTAACTGCAGTAACAAAGCAAAGACTATCAAAAACAAACTAAACTTTAGCCTGATGAACCAAGGTTATTCAACAAATACTGTAACAAGGACAGGAAATGAAATCAAGGGTAACAGAGGCCAATATAAAAAAATTTAAAAAACCGGAGAAGAAACATATGAAATCAGAAATGGGACCAAACAAATGAGAGAGAGAGAAAAATCAGAAAGTTAAAATAAAAAAAAGGAAAGGAGGAAGCCACTGATAGAGTAAACTGCTAACTGAGGGCAGAAATTAAATGAAATGGTGCTGGACATTCAATCCATCAGAAGATAGTCAACCTACATATAAATTAAGATAATTCTGATAGTGGTGACTTGATTGTATACTATTCCAGAATGATCAGGACAGTTATAATGAACAGCAACAGGTTTGATAGCCTTGTGAGAAATGTCTCTCAAATGTTATTTAAATATCCCCTTACGGTCCAAGAGCTTCTAAAAGTGAACACTAAATTTTCAACTTTACTCATGTTTCTAGAATTAATACGTATTTCAGAATGTAATTTTTTAACATAAACTTGAACATCATTCATTTGCTAACAAAATGACCCATATTTGACCAAATGAGCTTTAATATGTGTTTTATTATAACATTTTCAGTTATATATAATGGGTCATATATGGGCTGCTGGGCCTTGAGGAGATATATAGGACAGATTGCAATGGAAGCGGATAATGACTCCCACAATTATGCTGAATACCCGCTAAAACAAGGAAGAATCACACACGGATATGAAGCTCTGTGAAACATTAACTGAATCACAACAGCATGATGTCAACCAACTGTTGGCTGAATATTCAGAAGTACTCACCGATAAACCGGGACTGACCAACCTCTTGGAGTTTGAGATAAAAGTATTAGATCCTAAGCCTGTCAGGACTAAGACTTACCCAGTCCCATACGCTAAAGCCAACGCTTTATACAAAGAGATTGACAAGCTACTACAAGCTAGCATAATCTCTGAATCGACATCCCCTTACAGCTCGAGTGTAGTGCTACTACAAAAACCCAGTGGGGAAACTCGATTAAGCATCAATTATAGGTTACTCAACACTGTGACAGAGTTCCAACCAGAGCCATTACCGAGCCCTAATGAACTCTTTACCAAGCTGAGCTGAGCAACCAGATGTCTGCTCGTTTCCCTAATATAAGTCATGCAATGCCTTTTACAAACAATAGCATAGATGAGATTTCTGGATTCACAAGTGAAGGCCTCCTAAATAACACAGGAGCTTTTCAGAAATTAATCAGTTAGCATTTGGAAAACAAATGAACAATTAGTATAACACTTATGGTGATGACAATCCTTAATGCCATAATATGTAGCTATAGCTCACCTAGTTACTGTGAACTAAATGTCTAGGAAATTCATATCCCTATGATATATCACATAGGAACATTATGGAAGACATCAAGCACCTCAAGTGACAGAACAAAGAATATGTAAATTATGAAACAAAATTTTCTTCACAGTCAAACACTGGGGATGGAATGTAAAAACTAATTTGAGTCTATAAAAAGTTGCAACTGGCTTTCTGCCGCGTTCCATTTGGTGAGTGATGTGTGCGATGCATTTAAAAACATCTGATAAACAATTCTCTGGATACAGATGTCAAGGAAAGAACTCGAGCATCTCATTCTTAGAAGTCATTTTTACCCTGAAAAATCCTATGTAAATGAAGAAGCTGAGAGAAAGGAATTGAATCTTTACAACTGTTAGTGTGAAAGGAAGTGTAAAGGAAATAGCCACAACATCAATAGGTTTGTACTAAAGACCTGCAGTGCCAATCCTAACAGTGAGGTCAAGAAAGTCCCCTGAGCAGGTGGAAATAAGAAATGAACTAGATGGCAGGATTGAAATGATTGATAATATCAGTAAATCTGCTGAGGTATTCTTGAGATATGTCAGTGACTCCAACACCATCATCAAATGTAGCGGCAGGTAAACTCAGGAGTCTGCAAATTACAACTTAAAAAACCCAAATTTTTACACTGTCCTATGAACAGGTGTTGTGTGTAGCTGGGGGACCCATTTAGTGCCTCGTGGCTGAGGACCATTTTAGTGGTCATAACAACACCACTAACTTGATTTAAAAACATGCCCACTGAATAAAAAAGAATGGAGAGCGATAATTCATTATTATTTCATAATAATTCATTACTGTTGTTTCCATGCATCTGTGGTGTCCTTTGTTATTTCCTCATAGCCTTTATATATTTCTCATCTTTATTTTCTGTTTGTG
Organism: Oreohelix idahoensis; assembly: GCA_024509875.1. Lineage (NCBI taxonomy): Eukaryota > Metazoa > Mollusca > Gastropoda > Stylommatophora > Oreohelicidae > Oreohelix > Oreohelix idahoensis. Next base: position 116,663 of record JAMPIV010009194.1, on the reverse strand, counting down.
ACTGTGGCTGACAAAGGGTAGCCCCAGAATACCCCACTTTTCTTGGCATATCAACATATGGTGGATATTTCGACCTGAGTGGTATACTTTTTAATTTTTCTTTTTATTTATTTTTTCTCATGTCTCTTACTTAGCTCTGTTTTCCTTTCTCTGACAAAGGCCTTGTGGCCGCAACGTGGGCAATGCTGTTTGTCTTTTGTCCAAGTAAGACACATTATCTTTTTTTATTATTTTATTAATTTTTTATAACCACATCATTTTTCTTGAGTACTTTTCATCTGTACAATTGGCTCCAATACGACTTTTCATTTTGGTTTTTTTACTTTCAATTCTCTTCTTCTCTTCATTGATAATTAGTCACCAACCGTCAAAGCAGTCAGTGGCCATCGTGCCTGGTGGCGTCTTGTAGGTCAACAACAAATATATTCCACTTTGCTCGGTTGGTGGCAATCCTTCGTACGGTGCCCCAACTTTGGTTCATTCTTTGCATCTCAGCCTCCACAGTCCTCCGCCAAGTTGTTTTTGGTTGGCCTCTTGTTCGTTTTCCTTCGGGGGTCCATAGCATAGCTGTTCTTGATATGGCATCAGGGTCTCTTCTGAGGACATGGCCAACCCAGCTCCAGCGTCTGCCAGCTATGATGGTGTACATGTCCTCTTGCTTGCTCCGAGTAAGCAGATCTTGGTTGGTGATGGTATTTGGCCAAAAGATTTGGAGAATTTTTCTTAGGCATGTTGTGTGAAAAGAGGACAATTTCGACATTTCCTTCTCTGTAACTCTCCAGCATTCCGCACCATAGAGAAGCACAGAAAGCACACAGCTCTGATATAATCTTAATTTTGTGCTTGTGCTGTAATGAGAGGACTTCCAGATGTTGTTTAGATTAAAAAAGGCTGTTCTTGCTTTGTTCATTCTGTTGTTGATGTCTTTGCTTGCTCCGCCGTCTGGTGTTACTTTGCATCCTAGGTATGTGAAGGCGTCTGTCTATTCCAGTTGCTGATTCCTTACTGATATGGGCTCAGGGTTGCTCACATTGAGCGTCATGACCTCTGTCTTCTTTAGATTGATGTTCAAGCCCACTTGCTGGCTATACTTATTAAGTCTATCCGTTTTTTCTTATCAACTCATCCAGGACTTTCAATTTAGTTCTGACAAAATATTTACTCAAATATCCTTGATGATAATGGCAATGAATCAATACATTTGTATTATTCACAAAATTCATAACTTCAGTGTATAAAATCATAAGATTACATTACTTATGTAAGTCAGTACAAACCAATTTGCTTACTTACTTACTTAGTCGTTCCTCTTCTACCGTGAGGTGTAGAGGTTTGTAAGAGAGAGCGCCATACTATTCTATCGGCTGTCTTCCTCCTGGCTTGGTTCCATTCTAGTCCTCGGTCCTTCAAAGATTGTCTAATGTTGTTCTCCCAGCGGACTTTGGGTCATCCTGGAGGTCTGGATCCCTGGCTTTTAGTTTCCAATGCTTGTCATGGTTGCCGATCTTCTCCCATTCTGCAGACATGGCCAAACCATCTTAGTTGGGACTGTTCTACTTGTGTATGGTTTTTGTTGGGTTTTTAGGCCTTGACATATCGTCTGGTTGCGGACCATGTCTCTTCTTGTTACTTCAACCACCTTCCTCAGATACCTCATTTCTGAGGTTTGGATCTGGCTTTTGTGGGTTGTAGTCATTGTCCATTCTTCAAGACTGGGACATAGGTGGAGCGGTATACAGCCATCTTCATCTTCTTACCACAAACCAGTTTGCACTGCATTAAAATCTAAGGGTAATTACACCTACCTGTGACCAAGACTGACACATCCAGCTGAAAAGAAACATTTAGAAAAACAATTTTACCACATTATAACGCACACACTAACAGCAAACAAGGTGCTGAAGCTATTTTGTTCTAGTAAATGGACTAACATCATCAAAGATCATATCCTTAAAGGCCAAAATATCAGTATATAAAACTTCAACTATGATTACAACTGTATACTCTTCTGGGAAGATACAGCAAAATAACAGCTGGGTAATATGTTGTAAATACTTAGAAGATTAATGGTTAAACAAATTGATACAAAGATTGTCGGATGAGGCAGTGAGGATAAGCCTCAAATAGCCTCTTGACGACCAGCACAGCTTCCGGCCTTCATGTGTGGCTCAATGTGCGCCTGGCAAAACTGTTTCCACTGATGGGAGAAGGCGAGTCACTGGAGCCTTAAAACCAGCAGCTTCGGGCAGATAGGACTTGTTGGTTGGTAGCCTGAGAGAAGGTAAAACTCTGAATTCAAACCACTTCTGCCTTGCGGGAATATCCATTTACAGGAAAGGCTTCGGGCGTAAACTTTGAGGATAAACCCGGAGTCGGAGTCCCTAAGGCAGTCTAATGCTGATTCAACATTATTCTGGCAACTCATGTAGCGTGGCTGGTACCAAACTGTATCAGCTAATGCTGTTCCTTTGGATCTACTGGCTGCGTGGAGAGGGGGAACATGCTGCTTGGGAAACAGGTTAATCTCCATATAACTGTGCCCAAGCTTGCACCCTGGAAAGGACACTCCAGCTTCACCCTATGGGTGTCAGAAAAACACAGGAAGTAGCAGTTACCAGTTATAAGGATTTTGCATAATTGGTATAGGGCATAGCGCCAGGGGCTACTTCTGACAATGGGAGAGGTTCTATGATCTCACTGGACAGCTACCGCCTGCTTAAAGATGGGCAGCCCCCAGTCAATTAGGTGTTGTCCCGCCACTGTCTGCTTTCCCCTTTGGGTGCATGGGGATTAGGGTCAAACCCGAACTGTGGACAAAAAAGTTTGCACCAAGCAATAATCACAAAATAAGAAGTAATAGAAATAAAAAACTGTCAGATTGGGATGTTGGAACGTCCAGATTATGTTGACTGCACTATCTCAAAACCCACAGGACATAAACAATGTTAGGAAGACAGTCATAATCAATGATGAACTTAAATGACTTAAGGTGGATATAGCTGCAGGAAACGTGCCTGGCAGGCTCTGGAATGGTGAGCGAGAAGGACTACACATTTTACTGGCAAGGGAAAGACCTTAATAAAACTAGAGAACACTGAGTAGGTTTTGTGGTAAAATAATTGCTAACTAAAATGGTTGAACCAGGTAAGAATGTATCAGAACGCCTGTTAACGCTCTGGCTGCAAACTAGCACAGGTCCCATCACCCTTGTCAGTGTGTATGCTCCTACTTTGTACTCTGCCTCAGAAGCTAAAGACAAGTTCTACGAGAATCTAGCTACAGTCATCAAAAGCACACTTAGGCAAGAACAGCTTGTTCTCCTTGGTGACTTCAACGCTAGAGTGGGTGCCAATAATGTTTCATGGCCTTCATGACTGGGCAGGTTTGGTATTGGCAAGATGAATGAAAATGGACAATGGCTCTTGGAGTTGTGTGTCCATCATGACCTCTGCGTGACCAACACCTACTTTCAGACAAAATCCCAGCATAAGGTGACATGGAGATACCCATGATCCAAGCACTGGCACCAACTGGATCTGATTCTTGTCAGAAAAGCACTTCTCAGGTCTGTGCTCTCCACGTGCTCGTACCATTGTGCAGACTGTGATACTATTCGTTCAACAAATTAAAAATCAGACAGTCATAAATTATGTCCAGGTAAGGAAGACATGCAAACAGTAGAATAATTCAACATGCCCTCCAAGAATGTTGGCTCCATGAGAAAAGCAGATTGACAGCATCGAAATGAATGTTTAGTGTAACCATAGAGAAACATCATTGATAGAGAGCGAGGAGAAACCTAGTATTACATTTTTTTTTTAAATTAGTGAACAAAATATCCTGCTAAACCTCTGATGAGTTATATTTAGGATATGTAGTGTCTATCATTTTAGACACTATGTTCAACTGCTGGTTTTTGCTTATGGCATTATCCCTCTTGGTCAATTATTGTCGCACGCAGAAGAAAATCTTTCAGTACCCTATGTTCCAGATGGAATTATCAGAAAGAAGAAAGAGCACTGACCTAAGCCCTGAGTGATGAAGTTAAAATTTCACTTATATAATTGAATGCACACACGCCAAATTATATATATATATATAAGTGTTCAAATGAAACCCGTCCGTGCTGCGCCAAGTGGACATTTGTTGGAGGAGCATGATGACGTCACATCTGACGTAATAAGCACATACGAATGTACAAGTGTGTAAGTGTTCATTCTCCTAGTATTCATTGGTTCTGCTGCAGACCGTTAAAATAATGGCCGGTGTGATACGGAATCCGTCCAAGGTGGATCAGCGAGCGGTGATTCAGTTCCTAACAGCAGAAGGATGTCGACCAGTCGAATTCATCGCCGAATGAAAGCAGTGTATGGTGACAAAAGTGTGTCTAAGACTACAGTGAAATACTGGGCACGAATGTTTCGAGAAGGACGTCAGTTAACGAAAGATCTTCCGCGGCCAGGTTAGGTGCATATTGTTGCGACAGACGATGCCATTGCCGAGATTGATGCAGCAATACGGGTGGACCGTCGTCGGAGCTTACGTTCGCTAGCAGAGGAATTCGCTGTGTCTCTTGGGACAGTTCAAATGGTGGTTAGGAAGAATGTGGTGAAGTGGGATGTTATAAATATTTATAGGGGACTTAGTGTACTGACTGAGATCAGCTGTGAAGGTATCTATATCTATTAAGAGTAGTGTATTATAGATAACCTTACTTGCTGCCACATATGTATACCTCAGTCAGAATTATTCTGGAATAGTGTGATGACTACGTTCTTTGTCTAGGGTATGTGTATGATGAAGTGTAAGTCATAACAACAACAGACAGATAAACAATTTAATTTATTCCACCACACTTGACAACACTGTGACACTCACATACATATAACACTCTACAAGGATATCTTAAAAGAGTCACTGATAAACTTTCAAAAAACAATATGTATTCATTACTGGCATGAAAGAATATGTGTCCTGATTCAACTACAAGGGAACCAGGAATCACAATCAATTTAAATTACAAGTTATGTACAGAATGTATTTAATATGAATATTGTAGTGACATATATTATTAAAATATTCTATGTGTGTCAGTTGTGTAGTAGTAAAATGAGGTAATACTGGTTTTGTTTTGTTCAAGCTCTGTTGGTATTTGTCATCATGACTTCAATAGTTTGTCTTTTGGGACTAGTATTGGAGATGTTCTCAGTTCCTGATATTAAGACAATTAAATTCCCCTCTGAATGTTATTTTTATAAAGTCATTTCAAGATGAGGGGACATAATGTTGAGCTCAGCTGGCCAAGTCAGCTTATCTTGAGTGATGGCGGCAGGAAAGGACTCCTCTGCTCGAATTCTCCTCTGGGCTATGGAGACACCTCACTGATAGCTAAATGGACCAAGGAGTATGCTGTCCGACTCTGGATTCAGCAAAGCTCTGACCAGGTGCTGCTCAGTACCATCAAGACCACGGTCCCTGAAAACAAGAAGGATATACCTTCTACTTCATAACTAATTGATACTCTAGTTCTACACTGAACACAATACAACACAAACATTGAGTTCAGAGCGTTAGGACAACTGTCAGCTTCATCTGAAATACTTTATACCAGTATTTACCTCCTTAATGGTTACCACGCCTCTGCACTTCCAGCATTATTTCTGTCTAATCAATCATCCAGGTGTCAGTGTACTATTTGGCCATTCCATGCCGTTTTACTTCCCTCCGACACCCTCTGTTCAGGCTGGAGCATTATAGGCTTTATCTCTTGTTTGCCACTGAACTACACATATATATACAGGCATAAATTAACAATTTACATTCAATTTTTCATTAAAAGATACTGAATGGTTCAAGCTTACCACAATTTCATGGAAATAAACACAGATACGTTGATTAGCAATGAATTCTGGCACAAACTGGCACAAATTCCCATCTGCTTATGTTCCAGGCTTTTATTTTAGCAAAATTGTGAGCTGGCTTCAACGCACTGTCGCTTTATCAAGCTTATTTAAACAAGTGGTCTCGAACTAACGCTCCTAAGTGAGTATATCAGCGAGTCTAGCCAATGAGGCCACGTTTCGACAAGTGTTTGAAAAAATGTTACCTTTCTACGTCTCCCTAACAACCAAGATAGTATTTATAGTCCGACCAATCGTGGTTCGTCTTTCATTTGTTGCGCTCCAATCAATTTGGAGTTTACATGGTAGGCTATTTCTGTAACGCAAGGTTTTTTCAAACATGTTATAAAAAAAATTTTATGAGCAGAAATGATTTCATGCTGTCAGGCATCCCCAATATTTTATTTTGGTTATAACTTGTTAATTCCTAGACTATTTGCGTAACGTTTTACATATTCTTTGTCAGCAAACCCTAAGGAACCCAAATATCCAAATTTAAAAGCGCTACGTGGCTGCGTTCAAAATATGTATTTTCTACCTCCTGTTTCGAAGATGTGCTGTCTGGGTACTGTTATGTTTTCAACCGTAAACCCATCTATTGTTATCTTTCCTAATAAGCGTTTTTTTTATGATTTTAAAACCTAACTCTGGGAAGGGTAGTGAATTTATCACTGTCCGTCCGAAAAAGTTAGTGCTTGTAGTCTTACACGCGTGATGGCAGCATTTGTGTATCGCGCGACGCGGGTTGGGGGTGGCATTAATAGCGAGACGCGTGTTTAATTTTGCATGCGTTCGGCTTTATTCGCCCCTCTCTCTTCTCGCTATCCTTTAGTTCATCTGCCTTTTGTTTTTGGTAACATAGTGTAGAAAAAGACATGAATGGAATTTAAAATTTAGGTCAACTTGCATATCTCAAGGTTTTTCTTAGAAATACAGCACACGTTTCATTGAAGAAAGCGGGTATAATACAGTAAGCTTTTACTATCAACGTGAAAGCGTTACAATTTGCAGACGAAGCAGAAAACAAGGGGATTTCGAGTACTGTCATTGTGACAGCACTGTTCTTTACCATTCTTCTTCCTTTATTAATTATATGTATTTATTAGGCTTTCTATTTACTTGATAATTTATATATGTGGATTAGAATATTCCACGACACCTCCCCTCTTAAAACAGACATTATATGTCAGTCCTTTATTCTATATTCACATAGAGAAATTTATTATTATTTCTGGGGTTTACGGTGATTCTCATCACACGGATGGCGGCTTAAAAAATCCGCTCCCAAATTGGTTTTTCCAGATATATACTCAATGCTAAAATTATATGGAGCCAAAAGTAAAGACCATCGGAGTAACCTGGAGTTCTCATGCTTAGCCTGTGCTAGAAACGATAAAGGTTTGTGATCTGTTTGCAACTTAAATGCCTTCCCATATAGATAAATATTGAATTTCTTTATCGCCCATATTACTGCAAGACATTCTTTTTCGCTAGTTGAGTAGTTGATTTCAGCTTTATTCAACTTTCTGCTAGCATATGCCACTGGGCTTAATTCCCCATCCAATGCATCTGATTTCTGTAGTAGAGTTGCACCTAACCCAATATTACTTGCATCCGTCCTTACTATGAATTCTTGACTTAAGTCAGGTAATTTTAAAATGGGTTTACTTGTGAGCTTTTCCTTCAATTCTTGGTAAGTCATTTCACATTGTGGTGTCCATGTAATGCGATCTGGATGTCCTTTACGTGTCAATTCAGTTAACGGTGCACATATGGAATTAAAGTTTTTGATATACTTCTGGTAGAAACCACATAATGAGACAAAGGATCTCACGTCCTTCTTGGTTTGTGGTCTCGGGGCTTTCTGTAGTTTCTCTAAATTCTTGGGGTCAGGGGTCATGTTTCCCTGATAAACTGTGTGTCCCAAAAATTCCAATTCTTTACATCCAACGCAACATTTGGTTGGTCGGGCTGTTAAATTTGCCTCCCTAAGTCGATCAAACAGCATGTTCAGAGAGTCAATGTGTTCCTCAAATGTTTCTGTTGCTATAAGGATATCATCCATAAAATTTGTTATACAGGGATTATTCAGAGGATCCAATAATTTTCTCATCATTCTAGAGAAGACACTAGGCGCATTCTTCAATCCAAATGGCAATCTATTAAACTCATAGTGTCCTTCTGAGGTACTAAAAGCTAGGTATGGTCTAACCTCAGGCTTCACTGGAATCTGATAGTATCCTTTACTCAGATCCACTTTTGAGAAATATTTAGCTTTATTTAGTCTGGCAAACAGCTGATTTGTATCCGGCAATGGATCCACCTGTCCTTCTGTAATAGCATTCAGTCTCCTGTAATCTATACAGAGTCTATGTTCTCCAGAGGGCTTCCTTAAGAGTACAACACCGGAACTATACGAAGACTCACTGTGCGAAATAATTCCTTCCTTCAACAGATAGTCTATCTCTTCCTTCAAAGCTTTCTCCTTAGCAAACGGAATCGAATATGGTTTCATACAGACAGGTGTGGAGTCTATTAGTTTCATATCATATTCCAATAGGTTTGTATGCCCTGGTCGGTCTGTTAACACCTCTGCATGATTATTTAGAACCTGTTGCACTCTCTCTTTCTGAGTTTTCGTTAAATGTGTACTGATTTTCACCTGTGCTGCTGTCTCACAGGGGTGTAATGGATACTCAAATGATGAAAGTGGTTCCTTTTTCATCTCCATGGCGATGGACAAGGTCAACAAGTGTGTCTCTTCCTGATGTTCTCTTTCCAAATATTTCTTCAGGAGATTCACATGATAGATTTTTTTCTTTCCCCTTCTTATCTATCTTATAATTTGTTCTAGACACCTTCTCTAGAACTGTATATGGACCCTGCCATCCAATTTGTAACTTATTCTGACTCCCGGGCAAAAGAAGCAGTACCTTCTCTCCCACAGCCAAATTTCTGTCTTTCGCCTTCCTGTTATAATAGGCAGCATGTTTCTTCCTGGCTTGTTTCAAATTTTCATTGGCAAGTTTCCAACCAGTTTTTAACCGAGTGGTCAGCTCATTCACATATTGGTATGAAGATGTAATGTTTTCCTCTGCCTTTTCATCAGTCCACGTTCTTAACAAAGCTACATATGGACCTTTAATTGTGTGGACCTATTTGTCCATGCACCGGTATGGTCTCTTCCACTCGAAGCTTTATAGTGATGATTTTTCCTCCCAGAATTATCATTCACAAAACGACCGCTACCAATTTTTCTTTTGGGGCTTTCTCCCCACTTAAAATTCTTGATGAGAGATTTCCTCTCTACATCCTCTTCCTCCAGTTTGTTTAAGTCCGATTGAGGGATTGTCGGCTTATCCTGGGGTAAGACATCTTTTTGCACTCTCCGCATAGTGGCCATTGTAAAACAGTTAAGTGAAGCTTGTCCGTGAAAAGGGGCTTCCCATTCCATTTGGTCCACTTTATCAAATCTATTTTTCTTTTATTGTCAGGCCTAATTTTGCCCCGTGGCGTGTCCAGGTCCTGATCCATGTTCCCACTTGTGGGTGTTCCCTCATGTGCTATGCTACACCTTTCTACAAAATTCTCAATGTCCCATCTTGCTTTGGGCCAATAATAATTGTGAGCCACCTTTTGAATGATGGTACCTATTTTCTCATGGTCCCCATCTGGTTTCACATGTAGGCTCCTTATTAAGTCTGCCCTATATCTTTTAGGAAGTACCAGCTGTCCTTGACCCTTGGATCTAGCTCCAGTCTTCCTATACATCAACTTGTTTTTCATGTAAAAATCTCCCTTGCCTGGAGTTGTATGACAAGTTGACAATTTTCTGAAACAAGGCTTGAGTGTTTTATCCCCAGCCTGTGCCTTCCTCATCTCTTCCGGAGTGGTATCTAACATAATATCCTCCTCCTGTCTTGAGGTCGACCTGACCTGAAGGGTTGCCATATACACAGGTTTCCTTCTGCAACGGTCAGTGTCATGATTGTCCATCTGACAATTTTTTACACCACCTTTTTCCTTGGTTGAAAGATTTTCTTTCATCATATTTCCTTTCATCGAATTGTGGGAATTTATTTTTATTGTCATACCGTGGCCTATCAAATTGGTGCTTACCTTTATTTTGATCCTTAGGATCAAATTTATTAAAGTTCTGTGGTGCCCTAAAGTTATCCACTTGTTTCTTTTTATTACCTGTTACCTCTGCTTGAGCTGCTTGATACCTTTCAGCAACATTTAGCAACTCACCCAGCCTCTCTGCACCTTGTTCCATGAGAAACTTTCTCAGGTCTGGAGCCATGGACTCTCTTAGTTGCTCTATAAGGACCATTTCCTTAAGATCTTGGGTTTTCCCCAGAGAAGTCCATTTCTCCAAGTATGTCTCTATTCGTGCAGAGAACTGGTGATATGTTTCACCTGACAGTAGTTTAGCATTCCTAAATTTTTTCCTATAAAATTCTGCATTCTTTTCATACCTTAACAAAAGAGCCTGCTTTAGCATGTCATAATTTTCCTGATCACCTCTGCTCATTTTTGCAAAAACTTCATAAGCTGCCCCACGAAGTCCCTGAGATAACTTTAAGCTCCACCTTTCTCTCTCTAACCCATACGTGGTAGCTAATAGTTCATATCTATTTATATAGCTCTCAATATCATCGTCTTTCTCAACAAAATGATCTAAATGAAAGTTCATAGCTGAGGTTGAGGCTCCCTGAGTAACCGTAGCATCAGAGGCAAAGGGACTGGCACCATTTTCAGGAACATGGCCTTGAAACTCAAACTCCCTTAGTCGTAACTCATGTTCCCTTTGTAATCTTTTCTCCTCCTTTTCTGCTTCCCCCTCTGCAGCTAATCTCTTCTCTTCCCTTTCTGCAGCTAATTTCTTCTCTTCCCTTTCTGCAGCCTGCCTTCTTTCCTCGGCTTCCAATGCTTTAGCCTCTTTGTCAGCCTCAATCTGCAACCTCTTAGTCTCAGCCTCAGCTTGCAACCTCTTAGTCTCAGCCTCAGCTTGCAACCTCTTAGTCTCAGCCTCAGCTTCAAATTGTAACTTCTTAATTTCCCTGTCAGCCTCTAACTTTCTTTCGGCTTCAAACCTTCTTTCTTCGCGTTCAATAAATTTGTCACATTCCGTAGTAACATAGGCAACCATAACTTGCCCATCTAATCCTAACTCTTTTGCAGTCTGTACAGCAGCAGATCGAAACTTGGCCAGGTCCGCCATTGTCTATCAGGTAAATTTCTACAATGTCTAACCAACAATTTAATCTCTAAATATATATAATGGACAACACAGGCACCGTGAGCTCAACCTTATTTAATTCCACCCAAGGATACCTTTTAATTCTTATATTCCCTGAAGTGAATTACCCCCAATATTTTTAATAGGGAAAGATTCAAAATCCCAAGAGCGAGACCCCAATATATGTGGTGAAGTGGGATGTTATAAATATTTATAGGGGACTTAGTGTACTGACTGAGATCAGCTGTGAAGGTATCTATATCTATTAAGAGTAGTGTATTATAGATAACCTTACTTGCTACCACATATCTATATATCTCAGTCAGAATTATTCTGGAATAGTGTGATGACTACGTTATGTGTCTAGGGTATGTGTATGATGAAGTGTAAGTCACAACAACAGACAGATAAACAATTTAATTTAATCCACTACTCTTGACAACACTGTGACACTCACATACATATAACACTCTACAAGGATATCTTAAAAGAGTCACTGATAAACTTTCAAAAAAACAATATGTATTCATTACTGGCATGAATGAATATGTGTCCTGATTCAACTACAAGGGAACCAGGAATCACAATCAATTTAAATTACAAGTTATGTACAGAATGTATTTAATATGAATATTGTAGTGACATATATTATTACAAATATTCTATGTGTGTCAGTTGTGTAGTAGTAAAATGAGGTAATACTGGTTTTGTTTTGTTCAAGCTCTGTTGGTATTTGTCATCATGACTTCAATAGTTTGTCTTTTGGGACTAGTATTGGAGATGTTCTCAGTTCCTGATATTAAGACAATTAAATTCCCCTCTGAATGTTATTTTTATAAAGTCATTTCAAGATGAGGGGACATAATGTTGAGCTCAGCTGGCCAAGTCAGCTTATCTTGAGTGATGGCGGCAGGAAAGGACTCCTCTGCTCGAATTCTCCTCTGGGCTATGGAGACACCTCACTGATAGCTAAATGGACCAAGGAGTATGCTGTCCGACTCTGGATTCAGCAAAGCTCTGACCAGGTGCTGCTCAGTACCATCAAGACCACGGTCCCTGAAAACAAGAAGGATATACCTTCTACTTCATAACTAATTGATACTCTAGTTCTACACTGAACACAATACAACACAAACATTGAGTTCAGAGCGTTAGGCCAACTGTCAGCTTCATCTGAAATACTTTATACCAGTATTTACCTCCTTAATGGTTACCACGCCTCTGCACTTCCAGCATTATTTCTGTCTAATCAATCATCCAGGTGTCAGTGTACTATTTGGCCATTCCATGCCGTTTTACTTCCCTCCGACACCCTCTGTTCAGGCTGGAGCATTATAGGCTTTATCTCTTGTTTGCCACTGAACTACACATATATATATACAGGCATAAATTAACAATTTACATTCAATTTTTCATTAAAAGATACTGAATGGTTCAAGCTTACCACAATTTCATGGAAATAAACACAGATACGTTGATTAGCAATGAATTCTGGCACAAACTGGCACAAATTCCCATCTGCTTATGTTCCAGGCTTTTATTTTAGCAAAATTGTGAGCTGGCTTCAACGCACTGTCGCTTTATCAAGCTTATTTAAACAAGTGGTCTCGAACTAACGCTCCTAAGTGAGTATATCAGCGAGTCTAGCCAATGAGGCCACGTTTCGACAAGTGTTTGAAAAAAATGTTACCTTTCTACGTCTCCCTAACAACCAAGATAGTATTTATAGTCCGACCAATCGTGGTTCGTCTTTCATTTGTTGCGCTCCAATCAATTTGGAGTTTACATGGTAGGCTATTTCTGTAACGCAAGGTTTTTTCAAACATGTTATAAAAAAAATTTTATGAGCAGAAATGATTTCATGCTGTCAGGCATCCCCAATATTTTATTTTGGTTATAACTTGTTAATTCCTAGACTATTTGCGTAACGTTTTACATATTCTTTGTCAGCAAACCCTAAGGAACCCAAATATCCAAATTTAAAAGCGCTACGTGGCTGCGTTCAAAATATGTATTTTCTACCTCCTGTTTCGAAGATGTGCTGTCTGGGTACTGTTATGTTTTCAACCGTAAACCCATCTATTGTTATCTTTCCTAATAAGCGTTTTTTATGATTTTAAAACCTAACTCTGGGAAGGGTAGTGAATTTATCACTGTCCGTCCGAAAAAGTTAGTGCTTGTAGTCTTACACGCGTGATGGCAGCATTTGTGTATCGCGCGACGCGGGTTGGGGGTGGCATTAATAGCGAGACGCGTGTTTAATTTTGCATGCGTTCGGCTTTATTCGCCCCTCTCTCTTCTCGCTATCCTTTAGTTCATCTGCCTTTTGTTTTTGGTAACATAGTGTAGAAAAAGACATGAATGGAATTTAAAATTTAGGTCAACTTGCATATCTCAAGGTTTTTCTTAGAAATACAGCACACGTTTCATTGAAGAAAGCGGGTATAATACAGTAAGCTTTTACTATCAACGTGAAAGCGTTACAATTTGCAGACGAAGCAGAAAACAAGGGGATTTCGAGTACTGTCATTGTGACAGCACTGTTCTTTACCATTCTTCTTCCTTTATTAATTATATGTATTTATTAGGCTTTCTATTTACTTGATAATTTATATATGTGGATTAGAATATTCCACGACAAAGAAACTGAAGTATCGAAAGGTGTGTTCACAATGGGTCCCACGGATGCTGACCGATCACCATAAGGAAGAACGCATGGGGTGGAGTTTGAACCACCTGCTGCGTTACGAAGAGGAGGGTGATGCATTTCTGTTGCGCATAGTGGCAGGCAATGAGTCGTGGTGCCACCACTTTGAGCCGGGCAGCAAAACAGGGAGCCTTTAATGGAAACATTCCGGATCACCAAAACCCAAAAAATTCAAGTCACAGATTTCCGCTGGTAAGGTTATGCTGACCGCATTTTTTGACCATGAAGGGTTTCTATTGGTAGACTTTAAAGAGCCTGGCGAGAACATCAATGCCATCTGCTACAAAGACACACTAGACAACCTGCAAACAGCCATCAAGAATAAACGACCCGGCATGCTTTCGCATGGTGTGATTCTGTTGCACGACAATGCTCGTCCACATGTTGCGAACATTGTGCAGGAAGCCATAGCAAGGAAAAGGTGGGAAGTTCTGCCACACCTAGCCTACAGCCCCGATCTGTCACCATGTGACTTTCATATGTTCGGACCCTTAAAAAAATCTCTAAAGGGACAACGATTCGACTCCGATGCAGACGTCAGGGCCTCGGTGACCAAATGGTTCAATAAGCAACCAAAGTCATTTAAGTCATTTTTCTCGGACGGCATCCGCCGTCTACCCAAGCAGTGGGATGCGTGTCTGAATGCCTATGGTGACTATTTCTAAAGAACACCAGTGAGTACGTGCTTCATAACAATTGCTGTATTTAATTATACTACTCCTGCTGATGTACCTTACATATATTTGTTATACAGCCACTGGGACGGGTTTCATTTGAACACACCTCGTATATATATATATATATATATATATATATATATATATATATATATATATATATATATATATATATATATATATATATATATATATATATATATATATATACATTTCTGTGTGCACTAGGTTAATTTTTTTTAAATGTCAAAAAACTGGGTCACTTTAACCCGCACGTGAAAATTGCCATTGTTGCTGCAAAAACTCATGGTTTTTGCAACACGCCCCACTAGTTCAAAAGGTGAAAAAGTGAGTTGAATTTCTTTTTGTTAGTAAGTCACACATTATTAAAAAACACTTGACTGATCTTTTCCACGGATGAATCAACTTTATTTGGTAATAAATTGTTTACACCTGGTTGCATTTAACTGGTCCATAGAGGAGTTTTTCTTGGTGGCCGTTAACTTTTGTCCAGTAGTAGGCTATATATATATATATATATATATATATATATATATATATATATATATATATATATATATATATATATATATATATATATATATATATATATATAATAAATAAATTCTTTAAGCACCAAACACGGCGCATAAGGCAGAAACCAGTGCTCTCCAGGTTGTTCGTTGTCACGCCACTCCTCTTAGCTCTTGCACATTATTTAGGCCCAACGTTCTTCCTTCTCTTATTATTGTTCTTCTGAGTGTTTCTTTTGGTCTTCCTTTTTTCCTCTTACCCTCAGGAACCCAAGTGAGCGCCTGTAGTGGTATTCTGTTGTTTTGCATTCGTAGGACATGACCGATATATGACCATCGTCTTTTCCTTATATAGTCGGAGACATATTTCTGCCTAGAGTCTTCTCTTATTTGTCGATTAGTCTTGAATTCTTTCCAACTGATGTTCATGAGTTTTCTAAGACATTTGTTCTCGAATGTATTCAGCTTGTTCTCCAATGATTTTGTTATTTTCCAACTCTCACAGCCATATGTTAACACTGAGATAACATTTGAATTAAACAGACGAAGCTTGGTATGTATATTCAATGATCGTAATTTCCAAATGTTAGATAATCTATTGAAGGCTTTTTATTTGATGCAGTACTATCAATTGAAATTCTGACCTAGCGTCCACATCAATAACGTTTGAAAATCTCACAGAGGTTGCAACATTGACAACTGCTTATCACTTTAACTGAACGGCTATTACAACCTCTGGTAATCAATATAACAGTGTAGTAGTGTACCGTGGACAATTCATCATTCACCGACTAGGCTTGTCAAGACAGTAAGGGCGTACATTATTCCGAACCTTTTCAGATCAAAGCACGCTTAAAGGATTTTTTTAAATCACCTAATATAAGTAAAACTGCTGTGTATTTCACTCCAATATTTCCTTTGTTGCTGCTTTCGTCTGGTTTCTCTTCCTTTACTCTAACACTTTTCCACTTGCGTTGTCTGCTGCTAGCAGCCATTTTGTAGATTCGTTTATGAAATAGTATCAATGGTCAATCCATTCCTGCATTCACGATACTTAATGACATTTTGAGTATCGGATACTTAAGTATTCGAGGTCATTAATTCAATACTACATAAGTTAGTTGCTTATCCTTTACAGGACGTGGCAATCAACCCAGCTTTTATTGGCTGTTTGTGATTTTGCTAGGCAATTTTTTCATTCAGTAGTTTGCCATTGCTTTCTGAACGGTACGGCGCTTATACCATTGTTTAAAATCCACACAAAGCGATCTGCTACCAAACCGCGTGCAGCAGGTTTCGAACCTGGTATATCTGGATTATGAAACTGCGTTCATATCCATTAGGCCACAGACGCCGACTAACTACTACATAACATGAAAGTAAATGAATGTGGTGTTAATCATGGCATGTTATCTCTCATGTAGTCTTCAGAGCTGCGATTGCCGAGAGTAAATATAGAGTGTATACTCTAAACAAATAACTCACAATTTAAAAATGTCATCAAATGTAACATATACTCTTCATTAGGCTACTGTTTGGTGTAGAAACATGGACAATGAACATGCAGTTAGAATAAAGGATTTCTTCATCTTCTTCGTACACTCTCAGACGTCTGCTTGAATATTTTCAAAGAAAGAAGTGGCAGAATAAAGGATTGAGGCTCTTCAGACGTCGATATATGGAATAATGGGGAGCATTTTATGAAAAGAGAAGAAAACAGGTAAAGAGAACATGAAAAAAAAAAGAAAGCAACTCAACCAGAAATTATAAATGAGATAAATTAGGCAATTAAAATATTTTGATCATATAAAAAGCGAACGCCTGCTCAAATCTATAATGGAAGGAAGAGTTGCAGGTTCAGTTCATAAGTCATTGTGTTAGCCTGTTGACATTTTTTTTTTCTCCTTGCCCCACTGGCGTAACTTAAACGAAAGTAACCTCAGCTGTGAACAACCAAGTAGAGAAGAAATAAAGAAAGCCATAAAGCTTTTGAAAGATGCAAAAGCAGCTGGTCCAGATGGACTTCTAGCAGAGGCCATCAAAACAGATATTGATTTCTCTACAGAGATATTATACAAACTACTTGGCAAAGTCTGGGAGAGAGAGGAAATACCAGCAGAATGGAAGGAATGTTATCTGGTCAAGTTGCCTAAGAAGGGAAAGTTACAAGAGTGCACAAATTATAGAGGAATAATGTTACTATCAGTGCCAGGAAAAGTATTAGAATCATCCTTGAGAGACAAGCAGCTGAGAGATGAACAAGCAGGTTTTCGACAAAACAGATCCTGTACAGACCAGTTAGCCACATTGAGAATAATAGTTGAACAAAGTCTGGAATGGAATTCACCGCTATACATCGGATTCGTGGACTATGAAAAGGCTTTTGACAGTGTAGACAGAATCACTTTGGAAATAGATGAGGCATTATGGAGTTCACATGAAGATCATTAACTTAATAAGGAAGACATATGAAGACATGACATGCAGAGTTCTTCATGAAGGACAACTTACAGAACCGTATAAAACTCGAACGGGAGTAAGACAGGGATGCCTCTTGTCTCCATTTCTTTTCTTACTAGCAATAGATTGGGTTATGAAAACATCGACATTAGACAAAAGAAATGGAATCCAGTGGAATCTGACTAAACAGCTTGATGATCTGGATTTTGCTCTTCTATCCCATAACCATAATCAGATGCAAGAGAAAATGAAAATTCTCGATGAGAGGTCACAACAAGTGGGCCTGAAAATACACAGGGAAAAGACAAAGATTATGAGAATAAATGCAAGAAATAATAACAAGGTTGAACTTGAAGAAACACCACTAAAAGATGTAGAATCGTACACATATCTTGGCAGTAACATAGACAAAGTTGGAGGGACAGACAGTGATATCAAAATAAGAATACAAAAAGCAAGAGGAGCTTTCATTGCATTGGGAAACAAATGGAAAACAAGAGAAATCAAGTCCAGCACGAAAATAAGCACCTTCAACTCAAATGTGAAGTCAGTCCTATTGTATAACTCTGAGACAAGGAGAGTAACAAAAACAACAACCAAAAAGCTACAGACTTTTATAAACGGGTGCTTGCGTAGAATAGAAGGACTGAAATGGTATGACAAAGTCACAAATGTGGAATTGATGACAAGAACCAGACAAGTGTTAGTGGAACAAGAGTTGAGAAGAAGATGCTGGCGATAGATATGACACACATTGAGGAAACCTGTTGATAGCATTACAATGCAGTCCTTGTTCTGGAATCCACAGGGAAAGAGAGGCAGAGGTAGACCAAAAACACGTGGAGACGAGAACTGGATACAGAGGTGAAAATGATGAGGAAAACGTGGAAAGAACTTGAGCGGATGGCACGGGACAGGAGGACTTGAATGTGTTTGTTGAAGGCCTATGCTCCTTGGGGAGCTAAAGGATATTGATGAACCTGTGTATTTACCCCGGCCAGCAAATTATTTAATTTGGGGTGGGGGCTTTTTAGTTTCCTTCCGTACACTTTACTGCAAACTGATCAACCATTTTATTACCGGATATTATTTCTATACTTATTTAATTTAGTTAAATTCCCGTGTGTTACAGGGTCCGAAAAAGGGGGTGGAATGGTCTACGAATAGCAACACAGCAGTCTGTCAGTTACGTCGTAGAAGGCGACCAAGAAGGATTGAGCATGGGCAGTCTACCTCATCCTGCAGAAACTTTAAGACAAAAAAAAATGGACACATCTTGCATCACAAGGCAGTCTTTGATCTGGAATCCTTAGGTAAGAGAGCAGACGGATATCAAAAACATATGGACAATATAATTAGACATGAAGAGGGTAATGAGGGCAGAAAGACTGTCGCAGAGTGAAGATAATTTGCCTATTTGAAATTTTCTGTCCATCCTGTATATTGCTTTATTTTCCGGATTTTTGCACTGCAAGTCTTGTCTCGTATTGCTGAAAAGAGGATACCTTTGGCCAGTGGCCATATAGTCCTCGTCCACCAGTCACAATAATTCCCTTCAATTATTTCAATTATTTCAATTATTTCAATTACTTCAATTATTCAAGTATTTCAAACATCCTCAACACCAGATATTACCCTTAACAACCATCACCCTACCATACTCCACCCATTTTAACCCTCCATCCCACCTTTGGAAGCAAAATCGTTATCTGTGGATATCTCATCAACTGTGAATACGTTACACCAATCTTGGATTTATAAAAATCGTGTTCAGATTCTGTGCCCATTGTGGATACCTTATTCGAACAGTGAAGTTAATTTCAAGCATTGGATTACGATATATTTTTCCAAGAGAACCCCAGGATATAAGTTGTTTCCCACATTCACAACAAAGGAACAAACATTCATTTTCACACAAACAGTATTTCACAAATTTTCCAGCAAAAGCCTATCAGGCCTGCCGGGAACCTTACTAACACAATTCATTCATAATCCTTGTTTTCACTATTGGTGTAATAATTTTTTTCTTCTTTAAAATCATCAAATTGTTGTGAGTTTGTTTTTTCGTGATAATCTTTATTATTTTTTTTTTTTTTTTTTTTTGTTGCTGTAAAATCCTTATTGATTTATTTACATTTCTAAATTGAAATAAATTGAGTTAACCTCGATAGGATTGTTCGTTCAGTTCAGACTACCAAATCCTCAATCTACCTTTACTCCTTTACCCTACTATTTGTGAGTGACACAGTGTGTGCAAAAGAGTAATATTGTCGCCAGAGAAAACAAGAAGAGCTGTGGGTGTGGTTTTCTTAGTGAAGAACTCACTGACTCAGCCTGTGCCTTCTGCCTATCTCTCTTGCGCATCACTATCACACGTCCGTGTGCACTATTGTCCATCACGCCTATACAGCTGTCAAGCTTACCTACTATTAATTATATTTTCATGCGACAATTATTGGGAATCTCGTCCTTGGATTTGAATTTCTGGATTCTTATTTCACAGTGACTATAGGGAATCTTGTCTTTAAATTGTTCTGCAGAAACTGTAAGGAATCTTGAACTATTAGTCTATACTGTGGACTATAATTTTATAACGCCCTAGACAACGACACTTCTGGTAGTATCTGAACAGAACAATTATAAATTTAAAGTAACAGAACGTTGCTGTCACTAATTTAATTCAGGGTTATTTAATTACGTTAAATAGTTAACTAAGGTAATTAAGTGGTACATTTAACAGGCAGTAGAGTGTGTATGTGTGTGAGATATTGAAGGGAATTGTTTATACTTGAGTATTACTCAAGTGATGAGACCTTAATTCAGCAGAAATAAGGAATTGTCAAAAATCCAATTATACTAAACTTCCATTAACGACTTACATTACTTCATAGAATTAATAGTACTCCCTGGGGCTTAGTAAATTGATTATCAGTTAGTTGTATTGGTTTGTTGTATTACAATACTTCATAGAAATATTAGTAATACCCAGAAACTAGTGTAACATACTGAGAGAGTGTAACAACCTGCACATAAATATAGAAAATGACTGATTTACTAAAACTAAGGATGTGTCTTTTAAAATACACTAAAGAGGTTGGAATGAGTGAAGAAGAAGGTAATGCATTCATAGAGGCCGAAATAGAAAAACAAAGAGAAGAAAACGAAAGGATACGAGCTCATGAGTTCCGGCTCAAAGAACTAGAGGTTCAAAATCGTCCTGCTTCTCCCACTAACGCTTCATCACCTGACAACGCCTCTGCTGGTCTAGCACTCAACTCACCTGCAATGACTTTCCCAATGGAAAAATTTTGCGAGCGAAATGAACAAATTGATCTGTTCTTGGATAGATATGAGCGAACTGCTTCATCGTATGGCCTGCCGAAAAGCATGTGGAATCTTAAACTTTCTCAAGGATTAAGAGGGACGGCTTACGAAGTTTTTACAAAATTAACCCCAGCAGAACAGAACGATTATGACGCTCTCAAGCAAGCACTGTTACGACGTTTTCAGCTTACAGCCGACAATTACCGAAAGCGTTTTCGCCGATCTCACAAAGAAGGAGGAGAAACATTTGGCCAATTTGCTGCTAGGATTGAATCATATCTCGAAAATTGGGAAAATTTCCTAAGACTTACGAAGGATTACATGAACTCTTCCTGGTAGAGCAAATCAAGGAAACAATGTCACCAGAGATGAGAAAGTTCCTAGTGGAGCACGGGGCAGACCGACTCGAACCAATCCTTACGTTAGCAGAAAGGTTTCAAAATGCTATAGCAGAGACTCAAACCTTCAAACGGAAACCTGGCGTGTTTACAAGGAGACGCACCAGAACAGCGTCAAGACAGAACAAAAGGTGTAAACCGGAACGGAATTCTGTAACGGATCAGATTATCGCAAACGGGAAATTTGTGCGCTGTCTTTATGACACAGGATTACAGTTTGACTGTATAATCGCTTCACATTTGGTCACACCTGAGCAGATAACCTCGGAGACAGTAGATCTGTATGGAGCCGTGAAAGGAGACACTCCTATGACATTGAAAATAGCAAACGTTTATATTGATTCAAAATTTGTTAAAGGATGGATTCGAGCTGCCATTATGGAGAATCCAATCTACGACGTAATTCTTGGATGTCGCTATGTGTTCTTGGGGGAACCAAGAAAACCTCTGATAGCTGCAGCAGTAACTACAAGAGGTCAGGCGAGGACAGAACCGGAACCAGGACCAGTGACAAACCTGCTACCACGGGAATTAAAGGATGCTCAACACAAGGATCCAACACTGGGACCATGTTTTAAGAAACTGCCACTTGCCAGTAACCCGCTGAAAAAGGGAAACTTTTATTCAAAATCGGGATTACTATACCGTAGGTCGGGCAACACTGGACAAGAACATAGCCAGTTGGTTGTTCCAACTACTCATAGGTCCCAAATTTTAGAGATGGGACACGCTCTTCCTTTTAGCGGCCACATGGGACAAAATGCTACCATGCAAAGAATAGCAGCGCACTATTACTGGTCTGGGATGAACGGGGACATCATCCGATTTGTGAAATCCTGTGCGCAGTGCCAAAGGGTGGCACCAAGACACTGGACACCCCCTGCTCCATTGGGGGAAATGCCTATTGTCGGTACGCCATTCGAAAGAGTAGCTGTAGATATAGTAGGCCCACTCTTAAGAACAAAGCGGAGAAATTGTTGTATTTTGACTCTAGTCGACACCTGTACTATGTGGTCAGAAGCAGTGGCGCTCCCTTCTTCTGATTCTGTGCATGTCGCAGAAGCGCTCGTGAGTATTTTCACAAGGCTCGGATTTCCACAGCAAATACTCACTGATAATGGATCGCAGTTTAGAGGACATCTGATGGAAGAAGTCTTTAAGATCTTCCGTACTCAGCATATCCACACCTCACCCTATAATCCACAAGCAAACGGACAGGTAGAGAGATATAACGGGACCCTCATCACCATGCTGCGAAAATTAGCCGCATGCCTCCACTGGTCTACCTCCTGCAACATTATTATTTGGACGGCCAATAAAGGGACCCCTGGAAGCATTGCTTAGGTCTTTAACCGACCAGAAAGCAGACGAATCTATTGTATCTGCATCAAAATATGTGCAAGAACTAAAGGAAAGGTTAAAGATAGGTTGGGAATTAGCCAACACTAACCTCCGACAAGCTCGTGCCAAGCATGCAAAACGGTACAATAAGACTGCGAAGGAAAGAGTACTACAACCTGGAGAGAAAGTACTGCTGTTACTCCCAACAAGAAATAACAAACTTCAGATAGGATGGCAGGGACCATTTGACGTACTCGAGAAAATCTCTCGAACAAACTACAAAATCTCCATACGAGGGAAGGAAAAGATTTATCATGTTAACTTACTTAAAAAGTACATGGAACGCCTCGCTGCTCCTCAACCACATCTCCTGACCTTAGCGGTTGCAATGGAAGCGGATAATGACCCCCACGATTATGATGAGTACCTGCTAAAACAGGAAGAATCACATACGGATGAGAAGCTCTGTGAAACATTAACTGAATCGCAACAGCGTGATGTCAAACAACTGTTGGCTGAATATTCAGAAGTGCTCACCGATAAACCGGGACTAACCAACCTCTTTGAGTTTGATATAAAAGTATTAGATCCTAAGCCTGTCGGGACTAAAACTTACCCAGTCCCATACGCTAAAGCCAACGCTTTACGCGAAGCTATTTTGCTAAGTGTCTATTCCTTCAGGGTCGAGTACATCCCAGGTCCTGAAAATGTAGGAGCAGATTTTCTAAGCAGACATTCAGTAGAGGAACTCGCTAGTGGTGGAGAAAATAATCTTCTAACGCCAGCAGATAAGAAACACTCTGAGGAAACCTCGGAAGAAGGAACAGAGAAGGAATTAATGGACGACACTGGGAATGATACACACTAGCCAAATTATCATCTCTCTCTGATTTAGTTGGGCAACTAACTTAAGTTCGGGGTATCTGTCGCAGAGTGAAGATAATTTGCCTATTTGAAATTTTCTGTCCATCCTGTATATTGCTTTATTTTCTGTCTATCCTAAGTTTCTGAAAAAAAAATGTTTCTCACGCACCTTAACCCTGGTGAAGCTTCGGTCAACCCGTTCAGGTCTGTTAGGATTTTCCAGACTCGTCTGTCTAGAAATTTATGGCCTGTCTTCTTCCTCATTGTTAAAACTTTTGAGCTCGGAAACCACAGCACGTACAAGTGACATTCAATATGCAAACTATTTTGGCTATCGTGGGAACGTTTAAAATGTAGCGGGTAAATCGAAAATAATTATTTCTTTCTTTCTTTAAGAAACTAGTTTTAGACTTCACTTGGTGTAAAGCATACGGGAAGATAAAGACGCATTTCTTAGTCTTGTAAAGTAAAACTGTGCATAGGGAGACTTGAGTTAAACAAACAAAGTGCCCTCTAGTTTAACTTACAGAATATAAAATTCCGGAGCGGATTTTTGCAGTGCAAGTCTTGTCTCGTATTGCTGAAAAGAGGATACCTTTGGCCAGTGGCCATATAGTCCTCGTCCACCAGTCACAATAATTCCCTTCAATTATTTCAATTATTTCAATTATTTCAATTACTTCAATTATTCAAGTATTTCAAACATCCTCAACACCAGATATTACCCTTAACAACCATCACCCTACCATACTCCACCCATTTTAACCCTCCATCCCACCTTTGGAAGCAAAATCGTTATCTGTGGATATCTCATCAACTGTGAATACGTTACACCAATCTTGGATTTATAAAAATCGTGTTCAGATTCTGTGCCCATTGTGGATACCTTATTCGAACAGTGAAGTTAATTTCAAGCATTGGATTACGATATATTTTTCCAAGAGAACCCCAGGATATAAGTTGTTTCCCACATTCACAACAAAGGAACAAACATTCATTTTCACACAAACAGTATTTCACATATTTTCCAGCAAAAGCCTATCAGGCCTGCCGGGAACCTTACTAACACAATTCATTCATAATCCTTGTTTTCACTATTGGTGTAATAATTTTTTTCTTCTTTAAAATCATCAAATTGTTGTGAGTTTGTTTTTTCGTGATAATCTTTATTATTATTTTTTTTTTTTTTTTTTGTTGTTGCTGTAAAATCCTTATTGATTTATTTACATTTCTAAATTGAAATAAATTGAGTTAACCTCGATAGGATTGTTCGTTCAGTTCAGACTACCAAATCCTCAATCTACCTTTACTCCTTTACCCTACTATTTGTGAGTGACACAGTGTGTGCAAAAGAGTAATATTGTCGCCAGAGAAAACAAGAAGAGCTGTGGGTGTGGTTTTCTTAGTGAAGAACTCACTGACTCAGCCTGTGCCTTCTGCCTATCTCTCTTGCGCATCACTATCACACGTCCGTGTGCACTATTGTTCATCACGCCTATACAGCTGTCAAGCTTACCTACTATTCATTATATTTTCATGCGACAAAGACATTGAACGGATGGCACAGGCAAGGCGTGTATTTGTTGAATGCCTTTGACTAACTGGATGCTGTGAGGTAATTAATGTACTCATGACTTTAATTCTGGCCTCCAGAAAAAAGTGGCAGGCAATTCTTCTTCTTATTTGTCGACCACAACTATCTGTCATAAAGCTGGCAGTCCGTCTCAGGCTTCTCTCGTCACCATACTGTTTCTCCATCAGCCGAGTTGGAGAAGGTCACGCTGCAACCCTGCTCTCTTCATGGAACCGATCGTTTTTGGAGTTGTACTGTTTGTTTGTCCTCCCCACATCAGCACATATCTGTCTGTCCAATTTTAAATTTGTTGTACGATACTGAAGGTATTTGAGTCTGCCATGGCCAGCTCTTCGTCTGAAAATTATCACTTGGTCTCTTCTTGGTAATGTATAGTATACTACTGCGGTATCGGATTCTGGGTGTTCTTTATGCCATTTTGTTTTCTCTATAATTATTTCTGATTAGTGCTTTTATCTCTTCCAATGTAGCCTTGTCTTCTGTTTGGATTTTCCTTCTTTGGTAACTTTATCTACCTTCTCATTTCCATATTTCGTGCATTGGACAGGGATCCATTGCACTGTTAATTGTTGTAGTTGTTTTTTTTTTAATTCATAGCTGATTTTCATTAGTACTTCTGTCAGGCTGTTTAATTCACTGTTTTTATTGTTCCTGATGGCTGTGATGACGGACAGAGAGTCTATTGCTTACAACTGACAGAAATAACAAAAACCGTTACGGCATGCCGTACAGAACAGGTATTATTATTCGCGTATTTATTATTATATTATTATTATTTTAGCCTAAACAACACCTGGAAGTCCTCTCAATACAGTACAAGCACAAAACTAAGATTATATCAGAGTTGTGTGCTTTCTGTGCTTCTCTATGGTGCAGAATGCTGGAGAGTTACAGAGAAGGAAATGTCGAAATTGTCCTCTTTTCACACAACATACCTAAGAAAAATTCACCGAATCTTTTGGCCGAATACCATCACCAACCAAGATCTGCTTACTCGGAGCAAGCAAGAGGACATGCACACCATCATAGCTGGCAGACGCTGGAGCTGGGTTGGTCATGTCCTCAGAAGAGACCCCGATGCCATCACAAGAACAGCTATGCTTTGGACCCCTGAAGGGAAACGAAAGAGAGGCCGACCAAAAACAACCTGGCGGAGGACTGTGGAGGCTGAGATGCAAAGAATGAACCAGAGTTGGGGCACTGTACGAAGGATGGCCGCCGACCGAGCAAAGTGGAATCAATTTGTTGTTGCCCTACAAGACGCCACTAGGCGTGATGGCCACTGACTGCTTTGACGGTCGGCGGCCAAGGATCAAAGAAGAAGAAGACAGTGATAATATAAGAATATCAAAAGAAATCAGGTTTGACATAAAAATCAGAATCTTCTGATCAAACATCAAGACATTCCTATTCTACGTATTGCTCTGAAACACGTAGAATGACAAAAACAGCTTAGACATTAATGGACGCTTGCTCAGAATATGGTTGAAATGGTATGACAAAATCACTAATGTGGAAAAAATGGAAAGAACTAGATATTAACCAGTGGAACATGACGCTCAAGAGGAAAGGATGGTGGAGTTAGACAGGACATACACTGAGAAAAACCAGCGGATATCCTTACAAGGCAGTCCGTGTTCTGGAACCACCAGGGTAAGAGAGGGAGACCAAAGGACTAACAGAGAAGAGAGATGGAGACAGATATGAAGGGGATGAAGTAGGCATAGAAAGACAAAACTTATGCACAGAACGGGGCTGTTTGGAAGGTATGATAGGAAACTCTATACAGAGCGATAAATCAGGAGGCAATCTGATCATCAGAGGAGTTCCCCCCCCCCCGTCGATCAAGTGTTTCGGCCCCTTAATCTCCTTTACACTCTAAGGGGGAGGGCCCACTTAGGTCATGACTCCCAAGTGGCAGCCTCCTGTTGTCTAGTGCAGAGAAGTGAACCCACTCCACCTTGGTTGCAGCTTTCAAATTCATTCCTATTTTCTACCAGCTGGAGGCAATTGTGAAAGTAACCCCTATGTTGAAAACAAATTACTGTCCCGAGTTCCATAGCCCGTTGCGGTTGTTCCACAGCCAGCACAATGCTTTTTCCGCAATTTCGCTGAGTGCTCTTGTTCTTGACTGTCCCCTCAACCCCAACAGTTTCGGTAGATCATACACTGAGGCAGCCACGAGACCTCTTGCACCCACCTCAACAGCCTTGCAGTGAACCCATCGTATCTCAAGTCCACGGCCAGATCATTATACTGCTCGTCAGTCTCCAATTGATAAAGCTGATTCTTCTGATACTAGCATGCATTCTGCAGAAGAGCAAAGTTTAGAAATAGCAGAATTTGAAGCAGAAGAACAAGGAGTAGAAATAGCAGAATTTGAAGCAGAAGAGCAAGGAGTAGAAATTGAAGAATTTGAAGCAGAAAAGAGTGCTGAAAGTGACTCTAGCCATGATACTGTAAATGAGATGAGGGACGGAGAAAGATTTGCAAATTTTATGTGATGAAACATCATGTAAATTTCTGGGAGATGCCAGTTCCAGATCATTTTCGGGTTGAAATCTAAAAAAGGGGAAGTGCTTCTTTCCAGAACAAAGATGGGCCTTTCAGTGTTGCGGCAAGGCAAGTTGCAAAAGCAAAGGTAGATGTGCGCCAGCTTTCAAAAGAGTGGTTTTACAAGATGATACCAGATGGCGAGAAAATTCTGCGGTCATGGATGGTTTACTCACTCGTCAGCGGGAATTTATGCTGTTTTTGCTGCCGACTGTTTGCCGTTAGTGCTACAGATACGACATCCAAATTTGTAACTGGTTTCAGATGTGGAGGAAACTGAGCCCGAAAGTACATAACCATGAGACATCCGAAGAGCACCTACGTTACCTTGAAAAGAGGAAAACATTGGCAGCAGGACTTAGCTTGCACAAAACCATTGACGCTGAAACTATTGCTTTTGTGGAAACAGTGAAGAAAAAGTGGAGGGACATCTTGCACAGATTGGCTTGATATCACATTGTTTCTTGCCAAGCAGAATCTGGCATTCCGTGGCCACATTGAAGATAAACCTTCATTGAATAAAGGGAACTTTCTTGTACACCTTATAATCCCAGGCATTGAGAACAGAACTGCGGAGACTCCCACTATTCTGGAAACGAAAACACTGGATCACCTCAACAAGCAGTACCTCAGTTCACAGTGGATTCATATCTTTGCCGACGAATCATCAGAAGAAGCAGTAAGGAAAGGAGGAGCAGGGATCCAAATACTAATGCCAAACGCTCCAAAAATAGAACAGTCAATTGCTACTGGAGAACTCTCAACAAACTACAGAGCAGAGCTACAGGCAATCCTAGAGGCTACAGAGATACTGGAGGAACAAAGACTTAAAGGATCAAACATAGTCTTCTTATGCGACTGCATGTCAATTTCTCCAGACTATTCAAAATAAACCTGAAGATATATGTGGTGAAGTGTGATGTTATAAATATTTATAGGGGGCTTAGTGTACTGACTGAGATCAGCTGTGAAGGTATCTATATCTATTAAGAGTAGTGTATTATAGATAACCTTACTTGCTACCACATATCTATATATCTCAGTCAGAATTATTCTGCAATAGTGTGATGACTACGTTATGTGTCTAGGGTATGTGTAGGATGAAGTGTAAGTCAAAACAACAACAGACAGATAAACAATTTAATTTATTCCACTATACTTGACAACACTGGGACACTCACATACATATAACACTCTAAAGGATATCTTAAGGAGTCACTGATAACTTTTCAAATAACAATATGTATTCATTGCTGATATGAATGAATATGTGTCCTGATTCAATTACAAAGGAACCAGGAATCACAATCAATTTTAATTACAAGTATATGTACAGAATTTATCAATATGAATATTGTAGTGACATATATTTTTAAAAATATCCTATGTGTGTCAGTTGTGTAGTGGTAATATGAGGTAATACTGGTTTTGTTTTGTTCAAGCTCTGTTGGTATTTGTCATCATGACTTCAATAGTTTGTCTTTAGGGACTAGTATTGGAGATGTTCTCAGTTCCTGATATTAAGACAATTAAATTCCCCTCTTAAGGTGATTTTTACAAAGTCATTTCAAGATGTGGGGACATAATGTTGAGCTCAGCTGGCCAAATCAGCTTATCTTGAGTGATGGCGGCAGGAAAGGACTCCTCTGCTCGAATTCTCCTCTGGGCTATGGAGACACCTCACTGATAGCTAAATGGACCAAGGAGTATGCTGTCCGACTCTGGATTCAGCAAAGCTCTGACCAGGTGCAGCTCAATACCATCAAGACCACGGTCCCACAATTTCATGGAAATAAACACAGATACGTTGATTAGCAATGAATTCTGGCACAATTACTGGCACAAATTCCCATCTGCTTATGTTCCAGGCTTTTATTTTAGCAAAAATGTGAGCTGGCTTCAACGCACTGTCGCTTTATCAAGATTATTTGCACTAGTGGTCTCGAACTAACGCTCCTAAGTGAGTATATCAGCAAGTCTAGCCAATGAGGCCACGTTTCGACAAGTGTTTGAAAAAAATGTTACCTTTCTACGTCTCCCTAACAACCAAGATAGTATTTATAGTCCGACCAATCGTGGTTCGTCTTTCATTTGTTGCGCTCCAATCAATTTGGAGTTTACATGGTAGGCTATTTCTGTAACGCAAGGTTTTTTCAAACATGTTATAAAAAAATTTTATGAGCAGAAATGATTTCATGCTGTCAGGCATCCCCAATATTTTATTTTGGTTATAACTTGTTAATTCCTAGACTATTTGCGTAACGTTTTACATATTCTTTGTCAGCAAACCCTAAGGAACCCAAATATCCAAATTTAAAAGAGCTACGTGGCTGCGTTCAAAATATGCAATTTCTACCTCCTGTTTCGAAGATGTGCTGTCTGGGAAGGGTAGTGTATTTTATCACTGTCCGTCTGAAAAAAAAATTAGTGCATGTAGTCTTACACGCGTGATGGCAGCATTTGTGTATCGCGCGACGCGTGTTGCCTGCGTTCCTGATTTTCAGCCCTCCCTCTCTCTTTATCCTTTAGTCCATCTGTTCGTTCGTTTTGGTAACGCAGTGTAGAAAAAGACATGAATGGAATTTAAAATTTAGGTCAACTTGCATATTCCAAGGTTTTTCTTAGAAAGGCAGCACATTTTATTGTGTGTTTGGGAAACGCGTGTATGTTGCAGAAGGCCTATATTTAACGTGGAAACGTTACAATTTGCAGACGAAGCATAAAACAAAGGGGATTTCGAGTACTGTCATTGTGACAGCACTGTTCTTTACCATTCTTCTTCCTTTATTTATTATATGTATTTATTAGGCTTTATATTTACTAGATAATTTATATATGTGGATTAGAATATTCCACGACAATCTCCTAACAAGAACAGCCATAGAATACCTAAATCAGCTGTCTGTCAACAACAAAGTGTCACTGCAGTGGATTCCTGCACACTGTAGCATTGCAGGAAATGAGGCAGCCGGGCAATAGCATGCCCC
The DNA here is from genome assembly GCA_024509875.1 of Oreohelix idahoensis. NCBI lineage: Eukaryota > Metazoa > Mollusca > Gastropoda > Stylommatophora > Oreohelicidae > Oreohelix > Oreohelix idahoensis. The sequence continues at coordinate 86,083 of JAMPIV010009194.1, read as the reverse complement.
CAGAAGGAACAGTTTTACCACAGAGTCTCACTGAAGGAAGCAAAGACACTTATCAAAAGAAAGTACAAGAATGCATGGAGCCAGAGAACAAGCAGCAATTACCCACAAGACCCCATCCTAAAGCTAGACAAAAAACAGCAAACCATCATTTTTAGGCTCCGCACAGAACACTGCAGACTACAAGCCCATCTCCACAAAATGAAAGCTGCCCCAACTGACCAGTGCACATGCCAAAATGGCCCCCAGACTCCGGAACACATTCTGCAAACGTTCCCTCTCTTTGGCGATTTGAGAGCTCAAACCTGGCCCCAGGAGACGAAAGTGGAAAAGAAACTGTGGGGCATCCGTGAAGACATCCTGCTGACGACTGGATTCATGGAGGCAACTCATCTCCTTGTTTAGACTGCCGAGCATAGGAAACTGATCGCAGAAGAAGAAAAAGAAATGGTTGAGATGCTTTCAAAATATGACCCAGTGCTGAAAGAACACCTGATGGGATTAAAGCGGAGCACATGTTAACTTAAATTATTAGTCTTTTATCTAGCACCTGAAACCCAGAATGAGTTTATAAGTGTCCTGGCAAATCATCTGAAGGAGATGCTTGTCATGGACATAAAGCCTGCGGAGTACCTTGGGATCATGTTCGACAGCACACCTGACATATCACATACTGACCAGATGTTCGAAGTGATCAGATACCATCATCATGTAGCATGTCCTTTGCAGAACGTTGCTCTCATCACAGCCCGCCTGAAAGACTCGATTTCTAGCCAGCCCTCCTGCCTCTTCCATTGTCATGTTCAAGGTGTCTTCAATGTCCTGTGTCCACCGTCGTCTTGGTCGGCCCCTGCCTCGCCTTCCAGGTACCATACCCTCCATCACTGCTCTCTCTAAGCCACTATGACGTTTAATGTGGCCAAAATATTTCAGTTTCCGGGACATGATATTGTTTATGAGCCAGTTTTCCTGATGTTCAGGTCGTGTAGGATGTCTATATTTTTCTTCTTCTTGGTCCAAGATATTCTGAGAATTTTTCTTTAACACTTTGCTTCGAAAGATTCGATTTTTTCTTTAATGTTTGAGTAATGGTCCATGATTCACATCCATACGTTGCTACCGGAAAGATGCACGTTCTCAGAAGTTTTACTTTTATTAATTTGCTGGTGTTATGCTATAGGTTCTTCATTTTATTTAACCTCTGCATTGCTATGGCCAGTCTCCTTCTGACCTCTTTTGAGCAGTCTCCATTGTTGTTAATTATGGAGCCAAGATATTCAAAATTTGTGACATTTTCAATTTCCTCATCACTGATGGTAATTTTTGGTTGGCATCTTGTTTTGTCTGTGGACATTATCTTTGTTTTTTTTTTTTGTTTTTTTTTTGTTCAGAAAAAGGTTCTGATCCTCTCTGTGTCTTTTGACAGACATGATTAACTGTTCTGTGATAGAGTGGGCGAGATGATGATGATGATGCTGTGATATTTGATCACTCTCTTGCACACTCGCAACCGACCCTAATCAACAATAAAACTCTTGATTCTTAAGGCAGGGGCTGTATTTATTTGAAACACCAAACAAACACCCAACAGTGCTCGATTGCTAATCTGAAAAAGCAAACAAAGCAACGAATAGTTAAAATCATAGTTAAATAATGATACTCTCACCTGCCAAACAGTCCTTCCACGCGATCTGACACCCTCAACTATCACACACGCACACACTCATGCGTGTCGTCCAATGCGACTAGTATGGTGTTGTGCATGAGGCTGTCAATCTCACCGTGTAACATCGGTTGCTACCGAAACCACTACTGCAAGAGCACACACTCAGCTATCACACACACACACACTCATGCATGTCGTCCAATGAGACTAGTATGGTGTTGTGCATGAGGCTGGCAATCTCACCGTGTAACATAGATTGCTACCGAACTACTACTGCACGAGCATCTGAATGCTTCATACGGAGGCAAACCACACTGGTGGCCCCATGCTCCCTCAGGAGCAGAGAAGAGAGATATATATATCTCCAAGTGAGCCCACGTGCTCTCACAAACCATTCTTCACATTACAATAATAATAAAATGGACATAAAATAATGTTCAACTATATGTACAACAAATACTCTCAATAATGAGAATAAACCACCACCTCACAACTGATCCATCTCAATATTCATTACTGCATTCTGAACATGTCGTAAGTGACGACTGGTGCGCCTGGCAACAAGCGTGTCGTATATAACCCCTGATGAGATTGGGAACTCATCACATGAAAAACATCGTTACCGAAACAACCACTGCAATAGCATAAAAATGCTTCTTGTCGGCTTGTGATGGACACCAGCCGCATTGGTGTTTCCATGCTCCACAAGGAGCAAACAGAGAAACACCTGTCTCAACATGCCTTACGCACCAAGGAGTGCCTCGCGCTCTCCAGAAATCTTAATACATAATCTCACCTCACTCAAAGTAACCCACTAAAGATATACAGTAGAATAATCAATAATCGTGAAATACCACTAAATTACTGTCGCATCAAAGAATAAAATATAATTATTCTTAACTTTAACAAAACGAACTAAATACATCACCTAAAGGAAATTTAACACGACAACTCTCTCTTTCCTTTACTGGGGAAAATTATCTTAATCTGCTTCCACCCACGTGTCAATTCACACAATATAAAACTGGCGTCTTCTTTATACACACGCATGGTGACGCGCCGCCTTTCATGACCACGTGGCTGCCATCTTGATAACAGTCAATATCATCTAAATTCAAGTAATAGATCGCTTCTCTGCCTGGTTTCATGTATGAAATAGTTTCATACTATATTTGCCTTTCTTGCCCGGTCTGATGACTGCAATAATTGCTACTAAAACTCTCACATCTGTGATTTGGACTTACACTATTAAATCAATCCACGCATATTATTTTCACTCATTTATATTTCAAGACTAAATTATCAGGTCCTGGAAACACATGAATCTATTTATTTCATTAACCATTAAAACAGCCACGCTCAATATAATTTCAGAATTATAGAAAACTAACGCTAATTTGCTTTGAAATCAAACTCACGTGACATGTCTTTGTTCTTCTGCTACCCACACAGGGCGCCTCGTTTCGTTTTCTCTTGTCTGGACTGATACTGGAAAAGGCCGCTGCTGGCCATCGCATTCATTATATAGGCAATAGGCTAATCACTCGACTTTAGTGCGCTGCGCGGATTAATTTTGCCCCTTAAATAATATTCGCCTTTATTGTTCTATTAGGCACGAAAACACAGATATGGCGCACAACTATCAAATATAACACACGACTACTAATTCTTAGGCTTTATTATGGCCTAGTCATCAATCTTCTTCTCTTTCAGACTTTTCACATCCCAGCATGCTGTGCGCACATCGAAAATATATGGGCGATAAATATGCCCTGAACATGAAGGGGGAAGCTGGGGTGTCTTTACGGCCCCATCACAGTTCTAATCCCCTGGCACTGTTTGAAAGAATAACTGTGTCATCTGCGTACCTGAGTTCTGGGATAGCATTCCCACCAATTGTGAACGGATCGCAATGTTCACATTCTTGGTCACTCCGAACTTTTCTTATTATATTTTCTGCATAGATGTTAAACAAGTATGGAGAGAGTATACAACCCTGTCTTACTCCCCTTTTCACCTCAAACCATCCTGATGTTTCCCCCGCTACTCTGACAGCTGCTTGTTGTTTATGGTATAGTGCTTCAATTAGATGGATCAAATGCGCCGGAAACCCCATGTCTCTCATGATGTTCCACAATCTCTGATGTTGTACGATCTGATGATGATCAGATATGTAAAAATAAATAATAGGAAAGTTGAAGTGAAAGAAGTATGTGCTGTCAATTATCGCACTTTTCTGTCTTTCTTTCTTTATTTATTGTTCTGCTAAGTAGCAGATATTTGATTTTATCAAATCACCCTGTAGGTGATAAATATCACATTTACAAGGAGCGGCTGATTTAATACATCACATTTGCTTGCCGCTACCTAGATTTGTTGGTCATAGGTGCGGCAGATTAACACGTTCATCGGCCAGCGCTATCGGCTTAATCACCGATAAGACACGGAGTTTGCGTACTCATACGACAGATAACGAGATTACTGTCTGTGTGAAACAGGGGGGCAGACAAGTGTGATATAATCTCTTCCGGTCACTTGTTTAAAAGTAATCATGGATTTATTACATTTTAAACAATATGAGTCTACAAATGTGTTTGTGAGCGTGTATGCAAGGCATCAGATGCCCATATATGGTAATACGTGACCTTTGCAGGCACACACCTTATTTCACGTGGGACTATTTTGAAATACCACACCCTATCTGCATGATTTTAAATGATTGGATCTTTCTGATTAGATTCATAACAACAACGGTTTGGAAAATAGGAATAAAGCCTGACAATTTCACAGTTTTATTTCACTGTGAATTTCAAAGATATCAAGAAAATCATTTACATACAGAGGAAATAAAGAAGAATGGTGCGCCTTCACCGTATAAAGGAAAATAACCCAAAGAAAATGTTTAACCCAAAGGTTGAAGGTTAGCACTAGGTTTGCAGAATAACAATATTGTCGAGCGGAAGGTTAATTGTTTTATTTTGCCCAGTCTGAGTAGAGTGGATGTCGACAGATACGCGAGAAGGTATAGAAAATAGATTTTTCACAGGTGATAGATTGAGGGAAAGATATGTCTCTGGAGTGATTAGGTTGTCTCCTCCTGCCTATCCGTACAACTGTACTTTGTTGCAAGACAGCTTTTACCTCTCTATCAAGAATAGATACGTTTCTCGACACACACACACAGCAATGTGACAACAAGACACACAAACGTGAAAAAAACTACGGATAAATGGGTCTGACCAACACAAAGGTAAGTTTCTTTGTAGTTTATTATCATTAAAACTCGACAACATCAAAATATCTAAAGGAAAAGATCAAAGATTCATTTACATGCATATGAAATAAAGCAGAAAAAGTGCACCCTACCCCAATGGAGAAAAAAAACCCTAAAAAATTATTAACCCAAAGGTTGAAGGTTAGCACTATATTACAGAATGAACAGTAGTGGTACTCTATGAGACCCAGTAAAATAAACACATTTTTAGACAAATCAGATATATGGATATTTTTCCCGCAAACAAGAAAATACTCGCACACTCTTTCAAACAGTGGCCACTCTCACACTCTTACCTAAGTACCTGGTATGGTAGATCTGTAATATCCCTTCGTAATAGAATTACTCCATTAATATATTATCTATTTTCATTTAATATTCTGTCACTCCAGTTGTCGCAGATCCAAATTGGCCCCAGTCCATCCCCAAAAATTAGTTGGCTGGTAAAATATAAATCTGGGTTTGGTAAGTTCAGCGATAACAATTTATTGTCCTCCAATACTCTCTGGCGAGTGCCCGTTCACAAATGAAATTGGTGATGCACAAGCCCAGAAAAGGAGAAAATAACAAATCCAGAAAAAGAAAAAGAATGCTGGCCGCCCTTGTGGTCAGGTCTGCGAAGAATACAAGAAACATTTATATAAAAAATATGCTAATCCTATATCTACACACAGACGGGGACAAGACGATCTCTTCTCCACTCCGTCAGTCCTGATTAAATTTAAAAGGCACACGGTGTTTCCTTACGCCTACCAGTTAGCAGAAGCCGCTGGCGCTGAGTTCGGTCGGACTGAATTATGTTAATTCGCCCGCCCCTGCTCGCGCCGGCGTTCAGCGTACAATGTTAATTATTATTTAATCTCTCCATACGCGCTACCTAAACAATGATCGCCTGTCATTAAATAGCTATTACATTTTTCGGCGTCTGTTACTTCGTCGTATGGTATAAAAAATAATAGACACTATAATGACAAATATGCACAAATGAAATATAACGTGTAATCTAGACTCCCCCTATCAGTCGCTTTATTGCCTATAAGTCCGCTAAACCATCGGGTTTATCTCTCTCCTGTAGAGATTAAGTGTCGCGTCTGCCTATACTGTTAACATCATTACGGTCTAAAGTATGCGGGTGGCGTGATTTAACATTTTAATAGAATATCTGATAGGAAATCGCTACGCGTTACTTTATTTCACTCGTTTGACTAGCGAGAAAAATCTGAGGGAAGAATAAATGTTAAAAGCTATCACTTCTTAAAAACATTAGCACTATTATCCTTTACCAGAAAATTCAGAAATGAAATCTCCACGAAAACTAGTAACAAATCCACACAAGGAAATAGTTTACGGCTGCGCGCTAGATACTTCCGAATTCTGACTGACAACTGACAATGGGGTTAAGAAAACAACAGTATATATATCATTAGTATTCTCTGATCTCTGAATGCGTTAATTTCGCGTTCCGGTGTTACCCAGAATTCAGAAGCTAAGCGTATCAAGATAAAAGACTTAGGTCGGTCGATGAGGTTTCTCGTCGGGAGTTTTCGACCGGCATCAAAAGACTTTCTGTTCAGCTAACAGGTTCCCTTGTAGAATGCCCGCTTCTCAAGATTAAAGAGCACAGGGGTTTCTAACTTCCCCTGAGTACGAAACTTCAAAAGGGTCTGTGTTTTTGTCTCTCCCACGTGCTTGCCTGTCTGAGAACTATTAAGATTGACAGATTTTCGCGTGAGGGGACGAGGTAAACACGGCCATATTTGCTTCCCTGTTATGACTGACAGGTCACGCAGTTTGTAAACATTTCGTTAGCTCGTGTTAGAAGAAAAGAAGGCGGGACAAAATGCAACGATGCAGAAATAGACAGTTGGTATATATGCCTGTTTAGCTAGCAAATCAGAGGGCAGCTATTAGGTTGCAATAAGCTGTCAGATTATACTGTAGACTCTTTTTCCATTACACGTCACAAATATATAACCAAGTAAAGTAAACAAAATCAAACCACCAAAATTAATAGATAATTTCCAGCAACGATAAAATCAACACACACTCTCTCATTCATGTGGCCACCTCTCACACTCTTACCTATTTTGTATTCTTCCCTTGGGTCTGTGGTATCCTTTGGTACATTTATTCCCTACCAGTACTGTTGACTTATGTATCACCCCAGGTGTCGAGGATACAAATTGGCCCCAGTTCATCCCCCTCCCCCCCCAAAAAAAAACTAATGAGGTGAATGCCGAATACGTTTACTTCCATGATGAATCCTGGTGACGATATAAGTCCTAAAGGGGTGTCTTCACTGTTCTAAAAAATCTAGCACTGTTCCTCCGATGGATGCACAGGGGAATGTAAGTATAGACACAGGTACTACAACTGAATATTTCCGTTGCGACAACTCTTGCAGTGTTGAGGGCGGGCGGGGAAAAACAGTCTTGTTTCCCGCTCGTTCTGGAACTACTATCTGGATATATAGGGTTACTACAAATATTGAATAGTGTGAGAATCCTTGGTGCTTACCGTTTTAAGAGAGGGGAACACTTCTAGAAAATCTGGAGAAATCTGGTTGCTACAAATGATGATGATGGATTTTCTATCGGCCGACTCTTTGCCAAAGGGCCACTCCTGCACAGTGTATAGATTTGTACTCCCCTGGGATTACAACTGTCAGGTGTTGGGGAAAATAATAATAATGTTTCCAAGTATACACCACTTGTGGCCTGTTAAAATAATATTTCTGGATTTAGTAAGCCCAGTAGTTAAATTACAGTCACACCGTATAATCGGCTAGTATACACTTCTAGCATGAAATGGAATAAGGAAACGAAAAAGACCGCTGGTTGTCTACTTGAGGATCAGGTCTGCGAAAAATACAAGAAACATTTATGGGAAAATGCTACCACTCTATGTAAATATAAATATGTATAGACGGGGAAACGACAGTCTGTCGGTGTCTGTTAATTTGTCGTATGGCATTTTAAAAAATATTAGACGATATAATAACAATAATTATAAAATGAAATATAACCAGTATTTTTTCCCTCCCACTATCAGCCGTCTAGCATCTAAGTCCGGTCTGGTTAACCATCTTGTTTCAGCTATGTAGCGTTGGTGATGTGATCTAACATTGTAAATGAATATCTGGTTATGAAACTCGCTACGCGTTATTTTATTTTATTCGCCTTACATGCAAAGAAAAAGATCTAAGTGAAGTATTTAACTGTATGTTTAAAGTATTTAAGTGTTTAACTTTAAATGCTATCACTGAAAAATACTTCTAACACTTGCAACTATTTACCAGAAAATCCAGAATGAAAATCTCCACGAATCACTTTTTAACCAATAATTCAAAAGAAATGGTTATGTCTACGCGCTAGACTTTTCTTCTCAAATTCTGACTGACACTGATGGTTGGGTTAAAGAAAACAGCAATATACAGTATATATCATTGGATTTCTTTCGTCTCTAATGGCGTTATTTCGCACTACTGTGTGGGACAAACATTCAGAAGCAGAGATGCAAGATAAGGCTTACGTTTCGGTCTTCCAGAGGTTCTCGTCTGGAGTGGTGACCGACATCAAAGACTTTCTTCTCTCCTAGCGGTTTTACCTGTAGAATGCTCGTGCTCCGAGATCAAAGGATATTAGGGATTTTTAGATTTCCCCTGAGCAAACTTCAAAGGGTCAGTTCCGCCTTTCTCACGTGCTGTTTGTCGGTCAAGTATTATATGATTGGCAGATGAGCTCGCGTGAGTGGAAAGGAGTAAAGCAAAGCGTGATTTGGTTCCTGTTATGACTGACAGGTCAACAAAGATTGTAGACACTGCGTTAGCCCGTGTTTATATGAAAGAGGGCGGGGACAAAAGGGTGAGCTGTCGAAATAGACAGTTGGTATAATGCATGTTTAGCTAGCAAATCAAAGAGCAGCTATAAGGTTACAATAAGCTGTCAGATTACTGTAGGCTCTTTTCCAGTACACGTCACAATAAGGAACCCCGGGACTAGGAAACTGAAGAAACACGGAGTAAGAGGGGGAATCTATGGTCAAAATTAAAGACATCCCAGACGCGTGTAAGAAAACGATTCGTCTCTTTTATTCCTCTGAGAAAAAACGTCTGTAGCCAAGATTGGCGTAAGTAGTACATTTTCATTCTATGTTTGGGACCCAAAGATGCAGCAATAGAGAACGCAGTCAGCGACTCATAGCTTGACTGCTTGCGTCAGGACCAGCGAACCAGAGCTGGTCAAGACCGTGTTCCACCTCCACGGGGTGGTCCTGGAAACATTCTGCAGCAGTGCAGTATGGCTGAGCGAGCACGGATCGAAGAGGGAAGGCAAACCCGGTCCCAAAAAATGCTGTGCAGAAGTCGGATGTGTCGACCGAAAGGTGCAGATATCACAGCTTAGGCGTAAACAGACACAACGCAACCACAACCACCACTGCACGGGCTGGTGATTGCTTTATTGATAGTTTCGTAAAGAGAACTAAAAGCATAAAGTAGTTCCAGGTTCCCTATAGAGCAGGGAGGGAAAGATGAAAGAAATGATGTACATTCTAAGTATAATACTTACATTTTCAAAGCAGTGTAAATGTCCCTATAAACAGTCATTTTAAAATTAATGTAAGTTTTCAAGCTTTAAAGCAGTGTAAATGTCTATGTGAAAAAATTCAGTTTAAATTAATAGAAGTTTCAAACTTTTCCATAAGTGTAAATATAAATGAAACACAAATGAATTTATATTGTGAACACTTTTCAAACAGTGGAGATGTAAATGTAAAACATATTATATCTGTACGTTTAACCTTTTCATTTAAATGTAATGTAAAGGACGTTTTATCCGGAGGGATTAAATTTAATTCTCATCGAGGGTAAATTCTGACATGGGATGGTAGAATAGAAGAGGGGTGCACATAACTGTGTCGGAAAACGCCATACTCAGAAGAGCGTTTCGTTTCTATTTCTATTACCAGTTATTGATGGTACCAGCAGAAAGTACTGTCTCTGGAACCAAGTCAAGGTAGAAGTGGACTTACGTAGTACGAGACGCCATCATAAGAGGGTCTTATAGACAGACGCAGAACCAACTTGGCCGTTACTCCTTGACGTTCTGGGAACGTGCGGCGCCTGAACTTTGGCCAGAGACGAGCGCGAGCAGAATGAAAAGAACTAACCCAGCGGGAGAAGAAACTACCATTGGCAGCTAAGTAAAAATATCCGCTGCCAAAAGTGATCTCCTTTATTCATTTAAATTCCATTCAAGTGATGAAATCCTTTTTGTTGTGTGTGTGTGTACCTTGTTGTCAGTGTTGTGCATTCCATTCACAGCACAATAAATAAGGCGTTGTATAAAGAACGACCATTTATTAACTCCAATAGAACACACATGTTGACAAACAAGATGAATATGTACACGATGACAAACATGATAAGGAACGTCTGTTCCCAGCTGAACTGTCACCCAGCACCAACGGTGTAAGAACGTCTGGCTGTTAACGGGTCATGTCGACAACATCCGGTTCGTGCGGTCATCGCACATTACCGCACAAAGCCGATATAGCAGGAACGAAGCTGGCGTTCCGTTCTAAACTTTAACAGTTCCTCCCCAGCAATTAAGAGCTAGGATCGAATCTGACAACTGGTTTTCGTTGTCTTTGAGATCTTCGTTGAGATACTGCAGCATCCACCACACTTCTGTCTTCTATAACAGGCTCTGGGGCGTCAAGCTGTAGATCAGGTGCTGCCTTGGTAACTTGATCCATGATGGCTTTGTTGAGTAAAAAAGTCATCATAGCTATCGTCGGAGGGTTGTCTGATCTTCATCAGACTTCCCGGTCTTAACTGGTTCTGATGCTTCCGTACATTCATGTTGTTACTTAGATGAACTGTATACATCATACGACCGATAGTTCTTATAATGTGACCATGCACCCAAGGATCCCCTTTTAAGGAATAGTTCCTTACCCACACAGGGTCTCCAATTCTGAATCTTGATCCTTTAACTCCAGCTGTTTCACTTCTTCGTTCTTGCTGAGGCATTAGCAATGACAATTGTGTTCTTGGCTGTCGGCCATGTAACAACTCGGCAGGGGACTTGCCAGTCAAAGAATTTGGTGTTGTCCTGTAAGCGAACAGTAGTTCATCCAGAGCTCGATGTCGTGTCTTCCCTCCCCAGCAAAAATATGCATCGACAACTACCAGCCATTGTTCATCCATAAAAGGACCTGCGAAATCGATGTGGATTCTCTCCCACGGACGTTCAACTATTGGCCATGACTGATAATGTTGATGAGGATTACTCTGGTTTGCTCTGCATGCATTACAGTTTACTGATAACGATTGTATGTCCTTGTTAATGGTGGGCCACCAACAATGCCGTCGAGCCAGTTGTTTCATTCGGATTATGCCGAAGTGTCCTTGATGCAGTAAATGAAGGACTTTTTCACGAAGAGAAGTGGGTACAATCACTCGGTTAGACTCAGCCTGCCATAACAGAATGCCTTTGTGAATTGATAAATTAAGGCGCCTATCAAAATAAGGTTTTATGTCGCTGTTATTTCGTGACCATGCTGACATTATAACATGATGCTTCAGACTTGTCAAATGCAGGATCTGGTCCCATAGGTAATCTTGACAGTGCGTCCGCATTAGCATGTTTCGTTGATTGCCTATGTTTGATGACAAAGTTGTATGACATCAATAGAATGGCCCATCGCTGCATGGATAACACAGGCAATTTGTGATCAGGCGAGAAAATAGACAAAAGAGGCTTGTGGTCTGTCTGCAATTCAAAAGGTTTTGTCAGGCCATAGAGATACTGGTGAAATTTCCGTACTCCAAAAATTATTGACAAGCCTTCCTTTTCAATTTGGCTATAGTTTTTTTTTCTGCTTCGCTCATGGTCTTGGAAGCAAAAGCTATTGGTCTCTCAGAACCATCTTGGTAACGATGTGATAATACTGCTCCTATTCCATATGAAGATGCGTCTGTAGCAAGTATAATAGGCAGGTTTGGATCAAAATGTACCAATCTAGTTGCTGTTATAATAGCTTTCTTAAGAGCTTGAAAAGCTCTTTCCTGATCTGTGGACCAGAAAAATGGCGTGTTCTTCTTTCTTAACTTATTTAGTGAAGCAGAAAGTTCTGAATAATTATCAATGTACTTATGATAATAATTTATTTTCCCCAAGAAGGACTGGAGTTGTGTTAAGTTTTCTGGGCGGGGTAGCTGTTTCATAGCTTCGATGCCAGAGTCTGATTGTCGTATTCCTTCATCAGAAATAATGTTGCCTAGGTACTCAACCTCAGATTTTAAGAATTCACATTTGGACCAATTACACTGAAGTCCAAGCTGTTCTAACCGTGTGAAAAGTTCTTCAAGTGTTTGCAAATGTTCATCATCTGACCTTCCTGTTATGATGATATCGTCCAGATAGTTAGCACAACCATTGAGATCTGTGGTTATCTGTTCTATAAAGCGCTGAAAAATAGCAGGAGCACTCGAGATGCCAAATGCAAGTCTTTGGTACTGGTACAGTCCATGCTGCGTATTGATAACAGCTAGATTCTTAGATTCTTCATCCAGTTCAATTTGAAGGTAAGCATCAGACAGATCTAATTTGGAAAACTTTTTTCCATTTTGAAGTTTATGAAATAACTCTTCTGGTCTTGGTAAAGGATACTGTTCAACTTGAAGATGGGAATTGATAGTAACTTTAAAGTCTCCACAGATTCGAACAGTGCCGTTAGACTTTGGAACTACCACTATCGGTGCAGCCCAATTGCTTGTCTGAATTGGTTTAATGATACCGAGCTCCTCCAATCTTTGTATTTCTTTCTTATCTGCATCCTTCTGAGCAAAAGGAACTGGTCTAGGCTTGTGGAACCTTGGGATTGCCCCTTGACGTAGCTGTAAATGTGCCTTAAAAGTCTTGCATGTGCCTAGTCCATCTGAGAATACCTTAGGAAATCTAGAACAAAGATGGTTCACCTTAGATAATGCTTCTGATGCATGGACAGGTTCCACCATATTGACAATTTCAGGTGGTAGACTATTGTCCTCTGTGATTTTAAAACCAAATGCCTTGAACCACGGGGCGCCAAACAGATTCATGCCTTCTTGTGTATCAGCAACTAATAATCGAAGTGTTCGAACTTTATCTCCTAATCTCACTTCTACGTTTGTCCAACTCTTCAGTGGTATGTTCACAGCGCCATAACCCTTGACTTGTGAGTTAACGGGCTGTAATCTCGGCATACCTATCTGCTCATAACCCTTCAAGCCTACCATGCCACCAGTGCATCCTGTGTCACGCAGAAATTTCACTGGGTGGTTATTCACCAGAACATTGATGTAAAATTTATTCTTCTGTTCTTCAATGCTGACAGTGTTTACATCTTCAGACTGACCGTTCCTTGACCTACTAGTAAACTTGTCTAGACTAGCACTTCGACGTGAGTTGTTTACATGTGTAGTGCCTGTAGTTTTCACTGAAGCACAGACGGATGAAATGTGTCCAATTTTTCCACAAAGATTGCATCGAGACTGTCTGTACTTGCAATCTGATCGATCGTGTTTGCTATGACACGAAGGACAAGACTTCAGTTTGTTTAATCTCAAGCTCTGTGACTTGTTTCTGTCTGTAGCTTTTCTATCCAATGACGTGGCACACTTTTGTTTATAAAAAGGTTTCATAACATTAATGTCTGAAGATACAGGTTTCTCATCTCCTCTTAAAGTTTCACTTGCAGCCAAAGTTGTTTCATATAATGCTGCTATCTGAGCTATCTTCTCAAGGGATGGATTTTCTTCTGACAATGCAGATCTTCTTATAAATTCATGCGGCGTGAATTGAAGAACCATGTCTCTAATATGTTCTTCTACTAGTGACTGTCCACAACCGTTCTTTGGGCATAAAAATCTACAGTCAGTCGATAGACCACGAAGTTCAGCAATCCACTGTGCATATGACTGATCTGGTTTCTTACTGGATTGCCTAAATTTATGACGAGCAATGATCAGATGTGTTGAATGTCGGAAGTGTCTTGTCAGTTTAGATGTCAGTTCTGTGAATGTAAATTTGGATAGATCTTCTGTTCCACATATCTTCTGCGTTAGCTGATATAAAGATGAGCCAATCCAAGAAAGGAAATAGTGCCTTTTTATCAGGTCATCTGTTTGCTGATGAGCATCAAAATGATGATTTAGTCGCTTAAGATAAATGTCCCATTTATCCTGTTCTAGCTTAAATTCAGGGAATGCAGGAATGTGTTCTTTGATTGGTGTAGAATGTGGTGCCAATGCTTCATCTGAGCTGCTGCTAGTGGTTTGCCTCTGCAACAGGAGATCCAATATTTTTCTTTGGTCTTCACTTTGCTGTTTCGTTTGTTCCATGAACATTTTAAGCAACAGGGTCATTTCTGATGCTTGCTCTGCCATACTGTGAAATTGCTTAATATAATGAGCACCAGTATTAACTTTGAAACAGTGAAGCTTGAATTGGCGGGGAAAATGTGAACATAAGGATAAAATACTGCAACCTGGAAAATGTCCGTGCTACAACGTTCTTGTTACTAGAAGCTTGTGTGTATGACCACTTACGTAGATTAGGATTTCGTGACGAAATATTCCCACAGCAGTTCATTATCCTCGTCGCCAGTGTTGTGTGTGTGTGTGTACCTTGTTGTCAGTGTTGTGCATTCCATTCACAGCACAATAAATAAGGCGTTGTATAAAGAACGACCATTTATTAACTCCAATAGAACACACATGTTGACAAACAAGATGAATATGTACACGATGACAAACATGATAAGGAACGTCTGTTCCCAGCTGAACTGTCATTCAGCACCAACGGTGTAAGAACGTCTGGCTGTTAACGGTCATGTCGACAACATCCGGTTCGTGCGGTCATCGCACATTACCGCACAAAGCCGATATAGCAGGAACGAAGCTGGCGTTCCGTTCTAAACTTTAACACTTTTCATAACTATTCAAATTATTTCTTTTAAACTGTTAAATTTAAAGTGATTATTAAGTTTTGTTATTTGTAATCTTATAAATTTAACTTCCTTTCAATCCTTTTAAATGTACTACATGTTTGTCTCATTCAAAGTTACTAAACACACACTCTAAATAGAGCTATATATATATTATAATAATAATTCCACTGATTAACTCAGCGGTGGGGGCTTAACGAGCTAGAATAACCATTGCTTAAATTCTTCATAAAAGGTGTCGGCAGATTACAGTATTAACGTGCTCAGCAACAGCCTACATTGTTTTCGCTTATCTGAATATCTTGTGAAGACTCCCATGGGATAGAAGCTTTACTACTCTTCTATCGACATTTCTGCCAAGAGTAATCTTGTGTAAAGATAGACTTCATTGAAGCCTATAATAGATACTCTTGAGTTTTGGCCACTGTTGGACCACTACTGCAAAGCAGGGGAGGCAATACCGTCACAGAACTCTTGAGACAATGTTTTATTTCTTTGCTGCTTCCACCCATCGATGGGATGTATTAATTGACCATACTGGAGTGTCAGTGAAAATGCTATCAACAATACGCTGGAGTGCTCATAATGCTGCAGTTAATCCAGTTAAAGAAAAGTTCGATAAATTTGTGGCGGCGATTGAAGCTCTTTGTGATCCACATGAAAATTTGGACACAAGAGGTGCAGCACAAGGTCTTTTGCCTGCTGTCTGTGATTTCACGTTTTTTGTGCTACCTGTACTTCTGGTGTGATGTACTTCAGGAACTTAATCTTACACAGCAGTACCGGCAGACTAAGAGCTTAACTCTCGATAAGGTGGTGACAAAGCTAGAGGCTCTAAGAATTTTTCTGCACGAGGACCGCTGTCACCTAGTGGAGCATGCAATTGAACAGGCGCTTTTAAAATCAGACGAATGTAGAATTGCAGTAGAGAGAAGAGCCAGGTTCAAGAATAGGATGGCAGGGGAGCAAGCAAGCGATGCTGGACTCACCCTGCAAGAAGAAAATAAGTGTGCGATGTTTGAGTGCATTGATCGCTTTCATTCTGAACTACAGATGAGATCAAGAGCCATGAAGGAAGTAACAGCCATGTTTGAGGCTGTTCAAGCGAAGAGTCTCATATCTGCCACTGAAGAAGAGTTAAAGGTGTCCATTCCAAAATTGACCACTTTCCATGATGAGGTATCCGAGGGTGCGCTTTTAATAGAGATACCAAGGCTGAAAAGGCACCTGAAAGCAGTAGAGATTGATCTGGAAGAAGCCAAAGATTGGGCAATATTAGACGTTTTGACATTCATAGCTGAATGGGACTTCCTAGAATCTCTCCCAACCCTTTCACAAAGCCTAAAATTATTTCAGACGATCTGTGTGTCTGTGGCTTCATGTGAGAGGAGCTTTTCAAATCTGAAACTTATAAAGAACTATTTGCGATCTAGTATGGGGCAATGAAGGCTTTCCGATCTTGCGATATTATCAATTGAAAATGAGTTGGCGAAAGACATTGATTTCGATGAAGTGATTCAGAAGTTCGCAGCTTTGCAGGCCAGAAAAGGAAAGTTTTGATTTAGTAGAGATGTTCACTAAGTGCTGAAATGCTTGTGTATTTGTTCCTGTTTATTTTGTGGTATTATTTCATTTATGAGTATATTTCCATTTTCATTTGTCTGCAACTTCTACATTATTTGGGCCGTTATTGATTGTGCAAACCTAATCCATTAATGTATCTCATGTAACGGTAAAGTTTAACGGTAAAATGAACATAATTGTGATGTAGTTCTTAAACGTTTTTACTTCGAATTCTATTGTTTTCTTACCGAATTTTCACTTTAACCACATGAAATATGTAAATGTAAATACAATTAGGCTGTTTGTACGATATTGTACATTAAAGGCGTAATTTTAATTTTGCTACTTGTTTATGTCACTACTATTGCCATTACATTTATTGATATACGGGAATTACGATTTACGAGTAACATTAGTACAAAAAAAACATTACTAAAGACTCTGTATGGTCTGGTACGGGAGGAGGTCCATGGGGGTGACACCATGCGTTACCGCACCGGGTGACACCAACCCTAGCAACCCCACTGCTACGTGATTTACTTGGTTTGGGATGTGCTGACTTTCCTGCACTCAGAAAGTATGTATTTGGAGTGCTCGGTCTGACTTTGCTGCTCGCCTTCACCATTGCCAGGTCTATTGCAGCAGCCAGCTCATTTAGTACTTTGTTGTGGCGCCATGTGTATCGCTCTTGCCCTAATGGCACCTTGTTCAAGTGTCTGCCTCTCATGGCACAGGGGCACTGAGCATCATCAGCCTTTTCCCAATCTTACAAGGTTTGCGGACGATGGCAGGAGGCCGTACAGTGATCTGATAATGAAGCTGAGTCTAAGAGGTGCCATATGCCACATGTCATTCCATGTCAAGGACCTTTACATGGCTCATTCCCATACAGTCCATTGGCCTTGTTGGGCCTGCTGCGCTGCTTTTAGCATCCTCTTATCATTCTCAGCTCCTCGTATCTCCTGAATTACTATGTCTCTGAGTTCCCTGTTTGATGCATTGGACCACCAGCGGATGTCACCATGGCCAAATCCCCGTCTATTCGTTTGTGTGAATCCGATTACCTCCTTCAGCTTGAGCGACTCTTGGGCAGCACCAACAGCTTCATCCACTTTCCACTTCCTTCTAGTTTTCAGTGTGGGCTGAATGGACTTAACTACGTCATCTGCTGACTGATACAGCATCATTGCGAGCCTTGCCTTCTTTGTATTCTTCAACAACTAACTTGAAGGGAAGGACAAGCTTTGCCTTCTTGCTGTACAGTGCTACGTCTGACAGACCAGGTGGTACTCCTAGCCATTTCCTCATGAACTTGTTGACCTTTTGCTTTATAGCGTCCACTGTATACTTATTTTATATATAAACAGTGGCCATAGCAATTTAAGTATCAACATGAACTGAAGGTACCACTGTTTGAACTTTCCTAGGAGTCTGCTTTGGTCTGTGATCTGTAGTCCGCTGTCTGCCATCTCTATTGTCTGTTGAACTGCCTTTGAGTCTTTTAATAAGGCATCATACACCTTGCCAAGACTTTTAACAGGTTCCTCTATGACAGTAGGGATTCTTTGGTTTGAAACCATGAATGTAAATGTTAATGAGGTATATGTTAATGACCTATGCTCCATGGAGTGATGAAAGGTAATGAATGAACGAATGATTCGATCGATATAAAGATAAATATAGAACGTATGTATGTATGTGTAGTATATATATATATATATATATATATATATATATATATATATATATATATATATATATATATATATATATATATATATATATATATATATATATATATATATACACACACATACACCCACACACACTCACACATCACACTATATTAAAAGAAATTTAACGATATTAAAAGGTATCGATGCCTTAATTCGCGGATAGGGGTCAAAGGTTATAGGTGTGAGTCAGATTCATTTGTTAGTAATCTTGAAGATTTGAAATGATGAAGGTACTGAACAAAGTTACACGTTGCTAAGCAAAGGAATTAATCGCTCAGTGCTCATAAAATAAGCCTCTGCATTGCTTCTTGTACACTATGCATTAACGGCTAATTGTAATTTAAAAATTAATATACCCTCAGCGTTGCCACTCAAGTTCTAGAGATAAACCCAGATTTTGTTCTTTAAAAAACCCCAGAAATACCCAGATTATTTTATGCCTCAAAAACACGGGATAGACGATGCTTACATAATCTTTTGGGAGCCGCGCTGGTGTAATGGCTTCGGCGTTGTACTGGCGACCAGGTGTTCATGGTTCAAACCCGGGCGTCGGCGTTTGAAGAAATGTTTACGGCCGGAAATTTGACTGAATAGCCTGAACGGCTCCTGTGATAAACCCTCTGTGGATGGGAAGGAGCGAAGCTCCTGACCGGGTTGGAAGGAAAGTCCTCAGGTTCCCCAGCCTCGCAATGACATGTCATTGGGCCGAAGGGCTGAAAGCCCAAGTGCCGCTGGTTAAGAAAAAAAAAAAAAAAAAACATAATCTTTTATGTGCATCTTTAGCACAAATAATCTGTGTGCTACCAATTTTTATGTATTTCTTCATTTTTATTTTACTTTTTATTACCAAAAATTCACAATTAAATAAAAATGATTTTAATAACATCCCAATATATGAACTCTTGAAAATGAGATATTTTAATAGTAATATACTTACATTAATGACAACAAAATGTTCCTCAAATTAAATATAAAATGTTAGTTGTAACTTGTTACTGTTGAAAAATGTCACTTGTCAGAGACTCGGCATCCATGTCGACAACTTCTCCTTCGTCAATATCATATGCATGAATTGATAACGTGGAATCTTGAGTGTGAAGTTCCAAAATCTTTGCATATCTCTGCCGACAACGTCCTTCACGCACATCTTCAACCACGCTTTTACTAGGATTAAACTTATGACAAACTGCATCTTTGGCAACTGCTTGCTTGGCTAGTATTCGATTGGAAACTGTTTCACACAAAAGCTTGTTGGTTTGTTTAGTTTTAACTAAGTTAATCTTCGAAAACACTCTTTCGACGCATGCTGAGGAGTGAGGTAGTGCCATAAGCGTGCACATGAGGTCAGCCAAAACATCAAATTTCTTCTGGTTATTAGCATCTGTTACTCGTTGCAGTCCCAGAATGCGGGCGGATCCTCATCCACTAGATGTTCAAGATCTTTTCGGTACGATGCCAGTTCTCGCAATTGATCAGACAGACGATCAAGGCTCTCTTCTGAAACAACTGTTGGGAACTGCGCTGCAAATGGAATGACAGAAGGTTTGTTGATATCGAGAGCTTGCTTTGGATCCAACCGCTGCATTTGCGCCAGAACACTGTTTTGTTCAAGTGGGAACCTGCGTCGTATTTGAGTACAAAGTTCAATCAGGTATGCCAATGCATCCTTGCGAAACTGGACTTCTTTATCTCGTAACGGTTGTCGGATTAACTGCGCTTCACATCGTCCACCCAGCTCAATGTAATTCAGTTTCTTGTGCACCTGTACATCCGAAGGATCAATGTCAGCAAGAGTGCGATGCTCATGCTGCAAGACGTCCTGCCTAATAAACATACTGAGAAGAAAACGATACTCTCTTGTTACATTCGTGTACACTTTGTGAAGACGGAAGTTCTCGGACTGGAATTCCATGTTCATGACGTTAACTTTACCCAGTATGTAGCCGACAAATAGAAGCATGTGCTTCATGACAACAGTGTTCATCGTCTGCAGGATTTGCCCCGCATCGTCGACGTTGTCCACTGAAGCTTCGGATTGGAAATACAAGTGCAGAGCATCCCATTGCTCAAGGATCCTCTCAATGACTGCTTCACGGGACAGCCAGCGTGTTTCACACAGCTTCAACACTTTATGTTTCTGGGCCTGAACTACATCTTGTATTAACTGGAACTGGAGATTTCTTTTACTACTACGCGAAAAATAGAAGCAGACATTCTTTATGAACATTTCAAGCCAAGATGGTAGGTGGTTGCTGGAAGCATTTGCACAAAGTGCAAATAAATGACAAACACAGCCGAGAACAAAGACATGTGGAATCTCTTTCTTCAGCTGTGCCTGTAAACCACTTGCAGTCCCAATCATAGTGGCACAGTTGTCTGCAGCAAAACCAATGACGTTACTAAGCGGGATTGCATGCGTGCTCAACAATTTCTTAACAGCTGTAAACATGCCAAGACCAGCCCCATCCTCCACCTCAATGAGGTCTAACAGTGAATCAACTACTTGTTTTGTTTTTGTGTCACAGAATCGCACAACGACTGCCAACATCTGGTTCGTAGAAATATCAGTACCCTCATCAACGAGTATAGACAATTTCTGATTTCTGCAAATGTTTGTAACTTCAAGCCGCTCAAAATGAGCAATGCCGTACTGCATCACATAGGCAGCCTTGGTGCGCTTCAGTGACATTTTTTGAGCAATTGTGCTGTCTGGAAACATCTGCTTGCAACATTCAATCAAATGATCAGATTGCGAAAACGGAGTATTATGTTCTGCCGTGAAAGCCGACAACAGTATCTCCGCTTTAGCAATTTTGTCTTGGAGACAGGGCTCTTTTGGTTTGATAAGAAACTTGTTAATGTTCAGAGTTTTGCTTTTGGCTTCGAAGTTTTTCATGTGCTTCTGTGTGCTTTTATGTGTCAATAAAGCTGTTTTGTAGGCATTAGTTAATGTACAGGAACAGACCGTACAAATCGCAGCATAGCGATTACCAGAGTCCGGCTTTATCCAATCCTTCAGTTCGCTGTCTGTTAGCTATTCCGCACAAAAAGCCTGCTGATACCATGGCTTCCCTTTTTTACGCGGTGGCGTGTGTGTCGTCATGCTACCACAACTACCTAGCGTACCTTCATCATCGCTCATTTTATAATCTTATAATAACAAACAAAAAAAAAACAAAAAAAATATGCTGTTTATCTGCTTAAGTCTAAAATGTAAAAAAGAATACTTTATAACACATCGCAACAATGACTGAGTATTGCAGATGACATCCCTTAACAGAATAACAGGAAATAGACAGCTGATGTAAACGAGTAAAAAAAACAACGTCATTGATGTGGTTAAAAACAAGAATTAAATTTAAGTCGAATAAAAAATATATAGCACATAATGTTTTACATTTAATTATAATATACATATAATGTATAATGCTCAGTGCACAGAATATACATACATTGTAAATGTCAATTGTCAAATATACCCAGATTACTTGCAGATTTTGAAGAAGAAAAAAAATACCCAGATACCCAGACGGAAGCCAAAAAACCCAGATCTAGTGAAAAATACCCAGCTGTGGCAACGCTGATACCCATCCTTTGCAATTGGATACACTACTGATGCTATCTCTAACTTGTAAAGAGCGATTTGAGGCCTAGCAACGGGAAGTTTATACTCATGATATTTGTTTCTCAGAAAACGAATCCTTATATTTGAATTATATATTTCGCAATTTTAAGTTGTATTTGACATAGAGCAATGCCCGAGATGCTTACTCACGAGGCCGTTTTATCGGATGCAAATTTTGGTACGCAACCGGGTTTCAAAACGAACTTTCTGACCGACACTAAGGCAAGCGAAAATGCCATTGAACAAATTGAGCGAAATAGGCGCCTAAGATACATGAAATTTCCTTCACTAAAAGGTAGACATGACCTTTCCGAAGCAAATTTAAACACCAAAAATAGAGTAATAAAATGGGAAGATGAAGGAGAATTTAAAACTATAGCTCCACACAGAGCATATGACAATTTAATCGATCCTACATCTGGATTTGTTAGCGCGGGTGGCGATGTAAATACAAATACTGGGCACACTCGGATTCAGTCTCTGGTCCAGTTGAATAAAACACCACAGTCCGTAACTCTGAGAGCTCAGAACAGATGGCAGAACAAAGTAGCTTCCCCACTAGAGTTGACACGCCTTGATACCTGGTCTCCAGGAACACCAACTGCTTGGAACAGTCGGAAAAAATCAGATGTATGGATAAGAGCTAAACTAGGTGGTTAGTAACACTTGTAATTTTTGTTATGAGCTATTTATTTACTGATTATTACGTAGAGCAGTAGAAATATATGACTTATTCTTTTTATGTGTTGTAAGTAACTGAGTATGCTACTATGTAAATTAAGAAGCAAGCATTACTTTGATAGCCCAATGTCATTCCCAGGGGTCCCTGGTGAAACAAAGAAAGGATAGAACTAGTGCTTCCTCAGGCATGTCATATGAGGTGATGAATATGAGGTTGTGCATGAGGCTGGCAAAGTCATCTTACTTTCTTACTTAGTCGTTCCTCTTCTACCGTGAGGTGTAGAGGTTTGTAAGAAAGAGCACCATACTATTCTATCGGCTGTCTTCCTCTTGGCTTGGTTTAATTCTAGTCCTCTGTCCTTCAAAGATTGTCTAATGTTGTCTGCCCAGCGAACTTTGGGTCGTCCTGGAGGTCTGGATCCCTGGCCCTTAGTTTCCCATGCTTGTCATGGTAGCTGATCTTCTCCAATTCTGCAGACATGGCCAAACCATCTCAGTTGGGACTATTCTACTTGGGTCTGCAGGGGTTGGGTTTTTAGGCCTTGACGTATCATCTGGTTGCGGACCATGTCTCTTCTTGTTACTTCAACCACCTTCCTCAGATACCTCATTTCTGAGGTTTGGATCTGGCTTTTGTGGGTTATAGTCATTACCCGCTACACGTAAAGTTGGCATAGAGGCTTTTTATGATTGACACTATGCAGCTTGGAATTCCATAAGCCCTCAGTATTTTCCATAGACTGTCCCTATGTATACTGTCAAAAGCATTTTCAAAATCAACTAAATTAATGTATAGCTGTCTCTGCCATTCTGAGCACAGCTTTATAATGCTCCTGAGGGTAAATATATGATCTGCACAACTAGAGCAATCTAACCTTTGAGGTGAAGACAGGAGTATGACAGGGATGCCCCTTATCAACCACTCTATTTTTAACAGTGATAGACTGGGTGATGCGCCAGACAACAGAGGGCAGTCCAAGAGGAATAAGATGGACTACACTTTCTACATTGGAAGATCTGGAATATGCAGATGACATTGCACTACTAGCACATTCACATCAACACATCCAGGAAAAAACGGATAGACTTAATAAGTATAGTCAGCAGGTGGGCCTGAATATCAATCTAAAGAAGACAGAGGTCATGATGCTCAATAGGAGCAACCCTGAGCCCATATCAGTAAGTAATCAGCAACTGGAACAGACAGACACCTTCACATACCTAGGATGCATAGTGACACCAGACGGCGGAGCAAGCAAAGACATCAACAACAGAATGAACAAAGCAAGAACAGCCTTTTTTAGTCTAAACAACTTTGGAAGTCCTCTCAGTACATCACGAACACAAAATTAAGATTATATGAGAGCTGTGTACTTTCTGTGCTTCTCTTTGGTGCGGAATGCTGGAGAGTAACAGAGAAGGAAATGTCGAAATTGTCCTCTTTCCACACAACCTGCCCAAGAAAAATTTTCCGAATCTTTTGGCCGAAAACCAACACCAACCAAGAACTGCTTACTCGGAGCAAGCAAGAGGACATGCACACCATCATAACTGGCAGACACTGGAATTGGGTTGGCCATGTCCTCAGAAGAGACCCTGATGCCATCACAAGAACAGCTATGCTATGGACCCCGGAAGGAAAACGAAAGAGAGGCAGAGCAAAAACAACTTGGCGAAGGACTGTGGAGGCTGAGATACAAAGAATGAACCAGAGTTGGGGCACGGTACGAAGGATGGTCACCAATCGAGCAAAGTGGAATCAATTTGTTGCTGCCCTAGAAGACGCCACCAGGCTTAATGGCCACTGACTGCTTTGACGGTCAGCGGCTAAGGATAAAAGAAGTCATTGCCCATGACTCACATCCATACGTCAAGACTGGGACATAGGTGGAGTGGTATACAGCCGTCATCGTCTTCTTACCAACTTCTCTTTTGCTGAGGAATTTATGGCTTGAAAAAATCTCCCAGCTGCTGCTCTTCGGGTAGCCAACTCTTCTTTGATGCCTCCCTTCCGGTCTATGACAGCTCCAATGTATTTAAAGTGGTCGACCTGCTCCTGGACCTGTTCTCCCAGCTTAATCTGATGTCTTCTTTCCTCTCGTGATATCACCATGGTTTTTGTTTTTGAGCTGCTTATGATCATCCCTCTCTTCTCCAGTTCTTCCTTTCAGACTTGCAGGTTGGATTGAAGATGTGCCTCTGATTTAGCAATCAGGGCAACATCATCAGCAAATGCCAGCTCATAAATACAGACCTGTCTCATCTTCCAGTACCCCACTGAATACTTTCCTGTCCTCTCCTTACATGCCTTGATGACATCGTCCATGAGGAGTATGCAAAGATAAGGTGACAGGATATCACCTTGTCTTACACCAGTGGTGGTCCTGAATTCTTCTGACTTATGGTTTGACGTCATCACATAATTTCTGCAAGACCTGTAGAAGCTCTGTATAGCATGAATCAGAGATGATGGGATGTTCTTACTTGCCAAAATGCCCCAGAGTTTGTTCCAGGGGACCTTGTCAAACGTCTTTTCCAGATCTAAGAAGCAAAGATGAATCTCACTCTTATACTCAAGAGCCTTTTCACTCAACTGTCTGAGTGTGAAGATTAGGTCTTGAGTACTTCGGTTTGCTCGGAAGCCACACTGGACGTTCATCCATTTGTGGCTCAGCCTGGCATCTGAGTCTCTGCTCCAGGATTCTAGAGTAGATTTTACCAGGGACACTGAGAAAGAATATGCCTCTATGGTTTCCACATTGTCAGTTGTCACCCTTTTTGAAAATCGGGGTTATTATGGCAATGACAAATTGCTACTTTGCCACGAGAGGTAATAGCTCTAACCGCTTAGCCAATCAGACTCTCTTTAATATATTAATGACAGAAACATTAATAATGCATTTTTAAAATGTATTCAGAGAGCTATAGTAATAAGAAAATGAACTGATAACAATAAACGGTGTAATGAATGCTACTACCACAATATTTTAGGTTTATTGAAAATAGTTTAAACTTGTGATGGAGAGAAGGAACATTGTGGAAGGAAGTGGATACTCAGGGCAGGAAAAGATCTGGTTCTTGAAGATTTGTGCTACACAGGAAAGAGTACAGAAATAATAAAAAGAGAAAAGTTATTATCCTTAGAACTTTGGAACACAGTAACTATTTATGGGCAAGAAAACAGCAGAGATCATTTCCTGAGAGTCTTAGTTTAAGAACCACTGGTGTAGTGTACTAAATAAGTGTTCCTGTTTCGATAAAGTAATGAACTAATATTTAATGATTGGTCCTAGATTTGTTCATTGCTTTCAGTGTATAAATCTTTAATAGTTTCCTATCATAACAGTATAGAATGCTTGTAGTAATAAAGCAACCGTAAAATAAAAAGAATTTAGTTGTTCGTTATGAGACATATGAAGTAATTAAGGGGGAATGAATTGTTAATGCATTCTGTGTCATAGCTCAACATGAAGGGACCAGCTTAAACAATATTTGGCCTTCAGGTTCAGTAAGTGAAGCTTTTATTAAAAAATAAATGTCCTGTGTATTTGCTGATAATCAGTCACTGAGTCAATGGAGCCATGGCTTCCTTAAGTGTGTCGCCCAATGATCATGTTTCCATTCTTGTAATCTTGGTGCCACATTCTCCATTTCCATGTGGATGTATTTTCCATATTTCAATTCTGTTATAAAGCTTTTTTGCATGCATTGACCTTCTTTTCTTTCTCTGTGTCTGCAGTCCATATCATTGCCATTTCTTCATTCCTGGTTTATCTCACTAACACTTTCATATTTGTTGCTTAGCAAGCCTTTGTTTGGCTTTCATCGAATGCTTTCATTTCTTACCCTTTCCTGGCATCCTATTTTAGGATAATTTTAAGATTTAGCTTATAAAGATGTCTATTCTTATTCTTTACATTTTGGTTCCTTGTGGAGCATAGGCTTCACTTAATTCATGTCAAGCCCTCCAGTGTTACACACTCTTCTTTCCATTACTTATTTATCCTTCTTGTTTCTATTTCTGTGCTCAGTTATGTTTTTAACTTTTCTGTTCATTTCTGCTTAATGCGCCAAATTAGCGTTATTATTTGTGTTAAAAATGTTAACTTTTAATATTTTCCAGGTTCTTTCCAGATTTCCAGTTGTTTTTCTGTGCCATAAATGAAGTTATGTTTTTTCACATTTTCATTCTGTAGGTTGCCAGTAAAGTTACTTGTGAATTAACTCTTAAATAACATCAATTTATCACACTTAAGAATGAAAACAAGTTTTATAAATGATAACTATGTATTAAAAAAAAATAAAAAATTCAAGCACAGAATTACACTCCATCAGAAATACCATTACAGTATCCTCTGTCATGCCTTTGTTTTGTTTTTGTTTCAAACTAGGCTGGACTAGTGATATAGATCCAAGACAAGCAAAAGACTTTAAAAGACGGCCACAGGTAATGTTTCTCTTAAATTATATACCTGTTAAAGACTTTATATTCATAGAGGGTCAGATAGATGTTTAAAGCTCTCAAATGTACACCTGGGATTTTCAGACGTGCACCTGAGTGCAGCAATGATATTTTTTTGAAATGTTATTTGCGTATGACCGTGCACCAGTATTAAACTAGGCATGGTGCGGTATGACGCAGAGATTTGTTTGGATACAATCAATGTCCTTGAGGCAGATCAAGAGATTCATCGTCCTAAGCAGACATTATTTTTTCCGTGGTCTTATCCCAAGTCTAGGCAAGACACGGCCAGGAAGTTAATTATGATCATCTAAGAGATGATGATGTTATTCTTGAGCGAGTTATGCCAAGAATCTTTTCTCGCCAATAATTAGCCAGAACCGGCTTGTTGAAGTATCTAGCCTCAGATACGTATTCTCCAGTACAGTTACTGCAGAGCTTCAGCCTGACCAGCTATATCGGCTGTTAGTGCATTCAGTCAACATTAGGAGATATTTTGGATCGTTATTATAAATATATGCTCAATGCTATTAACATGGTCATTTTTGTAAACCCATGCATCCTACTAATTCGTTGCCGTAGAGCTTCTGCTAACCTTGATGTGACAGCGGCTAGTACAGTCGGTCAATGTCCGTAGTGACTGTTATTTACCATGTATATCCTGCCATAATCATGCTGATGAAAATGTCCGTAATATTGTTGTCAAAGTCTCGTCAAAATAAATGTCTCGTCACTTACTTCTGCAACGAGTCCAGTATATCTTCGTTGCCAGTTGGTCACACTGTTTTGACCCCATTCACCATCGTTACCTAGTCTCATTGCCATTAGTTGTACCATCATACACGACAAAGTAATGG
This sequence comes from Oreohelix idahoensis, assembly GCA_024509875.1. NCBI lineage: Eukaryota > Metazoa > Mollusca > Gastropoda > Stylommatophora > Oreohelicidae > Oreohelix > Oreohelix idahoensis. The sequence goes on along the minus strand of JAMPIV010009194.1, from coordinate 58,229 downwards.
CCCACAATACATTCACATTATCAGATCATCATCTAGAAGTACGTTGGCTACTCAAGCAGGCCCAACAGACCAATGTAATCAATACCATTGACAATAAGAGACGTAGTGGTAACAATACCCTTAGGATAATTTGAATTTGCCATGTAAGACCAGTTTGCAGATGATGAGGTCTTGATCGGAGTGACAGTTTCTGGTATTAGAGGAGGAATTCTTAACCTTTGAACCCAGCCCCCAGCCGCCCCCCCAATCCCCCCCGAGTGGATTTAATGTTCACACCTCCCATCCTTCACCAAATTAAACAATGAACTAATCAAGACATAATTAAGATGTTACTGCAGAGATTTTATTTCTAGCCAGTTTCTAGCATACACAAAGAAAAATATAAAAATAAGTAAATTACATTAATTAGATCTGGCTGATGCTGCATTTAGTCAGTAAAGATAGGAATTCAAGTGACAATCTTATTTATTTCTAGGAACATGTCATCTAGACTTTGTCTTCACACTGACCATTGTTGAAAATCCTGATTTGCAGAGATAGCTTGCAACAAATAGAATAGAGACTAAAAGAGCTTTGATTCTGAACTCTAGAATTTTATCCAATGAGAAAGGAACTGCGGTAAATTTTCTTCCCTCTGCACCTACCCTTGGGAGGTGCACCACACGGGTTAAGAACCACTGTACTAGAGTTTAATTTAGTTGTTTTCTTTCACTTGTGTCATGAAATGACAGGAGAAGATGCAGTTTTTTTTTTAAAAACAAATTACAGTAGAACTCCATTTATCCGAACCCCAATTATCCGAACATCCAATTATCCGAACACTTTTTCCAGAAAAAAAAAAAATCAGTCTCCACCAGTCACGTTAGACTACAGTTCTGAATCTTTTGATGCGGCAAGCTTCAAATGTGTGCGAACAATTTGTAGACAATGAGATGGGCTAATGGACGGTCGCTTACGTACATGAAGTCAGTTAGATCATAAAGTCCGTTAATATCTGGTTTACCAATCCAGTGTACGTGTGAGTTCTAGGCAGAACACTGGCTAAACAGACAGTTCAACTTAAAATAATTGTGTCTGCTACTACAGCAGAATAATTTTGGTGTACACGTATTTCTCTGTGCGACCTGGCATCTTCCAGTAGGCCTAAAGCATATAAAAGGAACCGCAATGTTTTGTCAATTGAAACGAAAACAGAAATTATCAAGAGACTAGGAAAAGGTGAAACTGTGTCTTCATTTGCGAGGATTTTCAATGTTGAGAAAGCTACCGTCTCTGACATCAAAAGTAACAAGGATAAAATTATGAGTTTTGCATCGAAATTGGATAGTGAAAATGGGTCGAAGAAACATAAAACCATGAGAAATGCGAAAGATTTGAAATTGGAAGAGGCTTTGTATATATGGTTTGTGCAAAGAAGAAGCAAAGGGAAACCTATCTCTGGCTCTCTATTGTGTGAAAAGGCACTTCAGTTCAACAGTCAACTTGACGGTCCTCCTGACTTTAAGGCTAGCCAGGGATGGTTAAGAAACTTTAAATCTCGTCATGGCATACGAGAATTGGAGATTCAAGGGGAATCTTCATCTAGCGATGCAACTGTCGCTGAAAATTTTAAAGAAACATTCTTGGCTTTTTTGGAAGAAGAAGGTTATTTACTCGATGATGTGTATAATGCCGATGAGACTGGCTTATACTGGAAATCATTGCCTCAAAAATCACTTGCATCTCAGCGCGAAGCAGCTGCCCCTGGGTTTAAAAAGTGCAAAGAGAGAGTAACAATTTTGGTAGCCGCGAATGCCAGTGGAAGTCATCGTTTACCGGTGCTAATGATCGGCAAAGCCAAAAAAAACACGTTGTTTAAAGAATGTGACATGTCTCCCATTGTGCTACAAAGCACAGAAGAGTGCTTGGATGAATAGTGAAATATTTCTTGATTGGTATACAAATCAGTTCATCCCAAATGTGAAGAGGTTGAAAGAACAAGAAAAGAAAACTGGAAAAGTAATTCTTCTACTGGACAATGCACCATCTCATCCAGAGACGGATACATTGAATGCAGTTGATGCAAATTTTAAAGTAATTTTTCAGCTTCCCAATGTAACAGCACTGATTCAACCAATGGATCAGGGTGTTATAGCAAAGCTTAAAAAGATGTACAAGAAGGAAGTCCTGCGTCGTTTATTGTTGGCTGAAGATGAAGAAAGTGTGGTGGCGTTTTCAAAAAAAGCTTAATCTCAAAGACTGCTGCTATATGTAAGCTGATGCTTGGACCACCCTGTCACAAGATAATCTCAACAAGGCTTGGAATAGATTGCTTGGGAAAAAAGGAGGAAATGAAACTACTGCAGTGGACACAAATGATGATTGTATAAATGAAGTTGTGGAACTGTTTCAAGCAATGCCCGGATTTTCGGACTGTGACAAAGATGATGCACACATGTGGCTAGAAGATGATAATGATTCTGGTTTTCAGTTTTTGAATGACGAAGAAATTTTGTCTTTTGTGCAAGAAGAAAACCAAATACATGTAGTGACCGATGATGAAGACTCCTCAGAAGTACATGATGTACTTGTAGATTATGAAGAAAACCCAAAACGTCGACCAAGTCCTGAAGAGGCCTTTATAGCACTAGAAACAGCGATGGCTTGGTACGAGCAAGAAGATGACAGCTGTCCTACACAGCTTCTGCTGTTGAAGAGAATGCGGGACTTAGCAGCCAAAAGCAGACTATCCAGTTTGGCGCAAAAGAGGATTCCTCATTATTTTAAATAGTGGGCTACATCTGTGCAAGTACATGTATACGTAAGTTGTGCCTGGTTTTGAATTGTTTGTAATGTTATTTTGAAAACATTTCTCTTTCTTAACAAAAATAATTAATACAAGTAGTACATGCACTGCAGTGTAATGAAAGATTTTGGTGATACAGTGATCTAATACAGTGTGGGTATTATTATTACAGTACAAGTAAATATGTTTTATAGTGTATTTTCCTTGTGATTGTTAATTATTTTTAGAAATATGTGTACATGTACTCGATACATCATGTAATCCAATTATCCGAACATTTGATTATCCGAACGATGCTCGGTCCCATGGGGTTCGGATAAATGGAGTTCTACTGTATGTTGCTTTGGCTAGCATCAGTCCATGTTTCTTCATGATCGTTAAGTGCCATCTGCCAGTGTTTCTCTTGGATGTCGCATTGCACTGAAGCCAGAACTTCTATTGTTCAAAGCTTTTGATGATGGTTGATCAGGCTGTACTAAAGCTGTTAAACTAGCCTCGAGAGCACCCATGGTGGGGACATTGGATATAGATAAGGGAGAGATACTAAAGACAGTTAGTGATCACCTATTATAGAATGAAATTGCAATCAGTGGATAAACCAGGCTAAGACTGCTGGAGTTTGGCATCAAATGTAAGACTAGCAGGAATGGATGTTTCAGAGGATGGATCAGGCATGTAGACAACCAGCGCTATAGCAGCAATCATTTGCTGAGGGAGACAGAACACCTAAGGGTTTGACAGGGATGCAGTGATGTTGATTCCGAATAATGTTAACAATAATAATAAAAGTATTAGAACAGAGTTTTTTAAAGCATAAGTTGTGGTTGCTCTTCTCCATTAGACTTCGGTGGAAGAACAGAGTCTGAGCATTCGGGACAAGTTGGCCCTCAAGTATATGTATGGAACTTCTACCCAGAGGTACTTATCTCAGTGACTTATAATGTCATGCCCTGATGTCACTGAAACTATCAGATTCTAAATTTGTCTTTCATCAAGGGCCAACAAAATATTTAGCCTTCACAATGTTTAATACAATTCTTTTTTTTTTTTTTAAAGCCTGTATTTGTGATTTTCATAAGACATCTGTTTGAGTTTGTCTTTGTGATTTCTATAAATCTTTATATTTAGGTACTAATAGAAAAATGAAATGATATGACATAATCACTAATGTGGAACTGATGAAAAGAACTGGACAAATTCCAGTGGACAGAAAGGGAAATAAAAACTCTGGCATTGAATAGGATACACACTAGAAAACCAGCTGATAGCATTACAAAGCAGTCCCTGTTCTAGAATCCCCAGGTAAGATAAATAGAGTGACGCTAAAAACACCTGGAGAAGAGAACTGGAAACAGACATGAAAGGGATAAAGAAGACATGGAAAGACCTGGAACAGATGGCACAGGACAGGAGGACATGGCACAGGACAGGAGGACATGACACAGGACAGGAGGACATGACACAGGACAGGAGGACATGGCACAGGACAGGAGGACATGGCACAGGACAGGAGGACATGGCACAGGACAGGAGGACATGGCACAGGACAGGAGGACATGGCATAATCTTGTTGAGTACCTGTGCTTACAGGTAGCTGAAATATAATAATGATGATGAAGACTAATAGAAAATATAAGTGATAATCTTATTTGGCTTAATAACTGTGAAATTACACTTCTAAAGCCACAGTCATATAATAGTAATGTCAAGCTCAAGATTTCTCTAAAGCCATGATGACTATTATAACAGTTATACCATTTTACTAGAAACATTTTTTTTAAACCTGTTCTGTCTTGACAGAGAGGGTAGTTTCCCTGACCTGATAAATCCCTACAGCTATTATCTTTACTTTGAGTACGTGCTTATAAGGAAAATTAACTTATATGAAGAATGATATATCACTACACTTTTACTTTAATCTATGCTAATGTAATTACACTTTCTATTTCTCATGTAGCTTTGACCTTGATTAACAGTTGTGGTGATCTTGAGTGTTTACAACCTCCTTGATCTAGCTAATAAAATCTGAGTGTAACAGCTCCATTAAAAGTACTTAATTTTACTTTGTTTTTTTATAGTACAGTGCAGACCACTTAAGCTGAACTACCTTAAAGCAAATTTTACTTGAGTAGAAGCATTTCTAAAGATCCCGGCCAAATATCATCTTTGGCTTTGTTAAAAAACTCTGGTTAAGTCGAATTCTGATAACTAGAATTTTCAGATATGTCGAAGTAATTTTTCTGTCCCAGCTCTAATTTGAACTCGCATAAGTAGAAGTTCTACCTTCATTGCCTGAGTTACAGCACTACGTGGCTGTACATAATGTTTTAGTGAACAGGCGATAACAGGTTAATAAACATCTGACCTGTCAGTAGGTTACAATGGTAATATTCATTAAACCAGCCGACTGAGCAAACACTGGTTCACCTTGGTTTGCGAAAAGGGCTTGCATTAAACTCTAACAGCAACGGGACTATGCATCTGAGATCTGAAGCCAAAGAGTGAAACCCTAGACATGCGAAAAGTAAATAATAAACATAAACCGGTATCTGGCAGACACACATAAGAAAGCACGAAGGAAAACACTAGACAACAGAAAAGTCCCTAGGTCAGAACAGTAACTTTTACATCGGCTTACTGGTCCTGCAATAGGCAAAACACGATTTGAATGTTTTTACACATGCTACTAAGCTACTAGCAATTAACTTGACACTACATTTTAGGCTTTGCTAAATTGCTTTTGAAAACTTTGAAAGATGCAGAAATGAAAATTTAAAATCAAAATACTTATTTCTGAATGGTTAAAATAATTGCTTCATGTTTAACTTTTATTCTGATGTAAATGTCCATCTTTGAGCAAAATTTGCTTAAGCAGAATTTAGGATAAGTAGAAGTATTTTAAATGGTCCCAGCAACTTCTATTTATCCAGACTGCACTGTATTTAGTTCCTTAACCAGTCTGATGCTGTATCCTCACAATCTTGGTTTATGTTTTGAACAGAGTCATTTCATATTTCGCCTCATGTAGTTCCAGGAGGTCTCTGAAGAGACAGTGAAAAAATAGGACTACAGCTTCCTCAGGCATGTCATAAAAGCCAACTGCTTTGAGGTTGTGCATTGGTCTGACAGCCTCATCATGTAAAGCAAATAGGTACAGAAACCACTGCTGCTGGAGTGTGTGCTTTGGTGCAGGCTAATTGTAAAAGGGGGCTAACTGCAGTGGTGGCTCCATAATCCATATGGAGTGAAAAAAGGAGAAGAAAAAAAAATTTGATATTGACAAAAAGCTCATATCATCGAAACATATACAGCTGTTCAGAGATGAGTTGTTTTAAAACTTTTGATAAGTGCTATTTGATCTCGCTTCATGCAAAACCTTTCTTATTGGGGAAAATATATCCATTTTTCTCAGTTTTTAAAATCTTTGATAATATATATTCTGCCTTATCCATCCTAGACTTTAGAATACCTTTTGTCACCAAGAAGCTCATGGAAATCAGTTTTTCCTTATGCTGACTAGCTGCCTTGGTCACCCATATTCCAGTCACAGTGCCAACGTGCTCATATGTTTGATGGTCCAAGTTCACGCATCATTCTTACTTTCATAGAAAGTGTGCAACTTTTACTGTATCTGCCATGACTGAAAGCTTATCTCATACTACTCTCTTTTTGTGAGGTTACCTTTTAATTACTTTACTTTTACAAATTTATAATTATTCTTTCTCTTGTCTATCTTTATTATTCTTTCTGTCATCCATTATCAGAAAGCACAGATTTTAGAATTCAAACTTGACATCTTATTTTTTTTTATTTTCTGTCTTTGTTTTTCACATGCCCAGTCTCCTGTCTGTTACTATCCTTTTTCATTACATTTTCTTGCTTCCTTCATTTTACAAAGTATTTTTTCCTGCAGTTTGTAATAGCAATATCTAAAAAACATGTATGAATGTGTTTTGCTTCTTAAAATGGGCAACAGTATATGTAGTCAGTTTGTTTAATAAAATGGCTCAGTAAAATTAATCACCAGGGAGATAGAGCTATTAACCTTATGCCTCAGACTGTATGGTTATAAGTCAAGCAACTTTCACCCACCATGTAGTAAGTAGTACATGCTGGTATTCAATCAACATTGGCTGAGTAAATTGCAAGAGATGGTCTTCTTCAAGTGCAGTATAAAAAGGTGATCATGTCTCTTAGCAGTGTTTTCTCCTCAGTTACTGTATTGTGTAGACTTTTTTCCTATGCCATGGTGTTAAACTGCCCAATATCTTCTCTCTTTGTCATATTATATACCTTCAGTTTCACGGTGTTTTACTTTATATTTGAACTTTTCTGTTTTTCAAAGAGTGAAAATGAAGTACCCTTTCTGATTTGTGTGAGAGTTGTTTTCCTTTGCATGTTGGTCTCTTTCTGATAAAATAATTCATTTGCTTAACTGTCCATGAACTAATTTAAATCCACATCTCCTTAACTTTCGGATTACATCAAAAAGAAAAGATATGAGACCAAGTCTAATAGCTTCTGTATGCAAGGTTTGAAGTGTGGTTTTTTTAATGAACATTTTATTGAAGACTGGTTTTTATGCACTTTTTGTAGCTTAATTCCTAAGCAATATTCATTTTGAAAACAAATATTCTTCCACCTATCCATAGAAATAAAATGTTTGGATATCCTTTACAAAATATTCAGCTGCTTTCACCGCAATAATTTATAAATTAGTGACATAATCACCCACTGATAAAATATTATATTAAAAGTTACAGTTAATATTTGAGATATCAGGGACTTATTGCTGCAGCGGTGAGCAACACAGAAGAACAACCTGATGACTTGGAAACCCTCTGGCTTAAATTCAAGGACATCATAAAGACAGCTGCTGCAGAAGCATGTGGTGAAGTCCGACTTGGGATCAAGAGAAAGAGGACACCTTGGTGGACAGAGGAAGTCAAAGAGAAAATAAGAGAGAAGAAAATGGCATGGAAACAATACTTAGGAGCTAAAAACACAACAGGACAAATGGAGAAATATAGAGAATATGTGATACTCAGAACAGAAGCAAAGAACAAGGTACAAGGTGCAAGCAGCAAAACAAAAGTCCTGGGAAGAATTTGGAGAAAAGCTAGAAAAAGATGCGCAAGAAAACCAGAAATTGTTCTATGACCCTAAAGAACATGAGGAAGGAAAAACAATGCCCTCTCAAATTTATAAAGGACAAGCTAGGCAAATTGCTTACTGCCCCGAAGGAAGTAATGGAAAGATGGAAAGAATATTTCTCAGAACTCCTGGATGGTGAGCATGGTGAAGCATCAGAAATGATAACCACTAGCACAGAAGAGAAAACCAATGATGGTGAAGATGACATAAAGATAGAAGAACTGAAGGCAGCACTGGAGAAAATCAAGATGGGCAAAGCAGCAGGGCATGATGGTATAACACCAGAAATGGTTAAGTACATGGGAGCATCAGGAAACCTTTTACTCTTAAGGGTCCTACAGGCAGCGCGGTGCAACAAGACCATACCAAAGGATTTGGAGATTGCCATCATAACACCAATTTTCAAAAAGGGTGACAATCGACAAAGTAGAAACCATAGAGGCATATCCCTTCTCAGTGTCCCTGGTAAAATCTACTCTAGAATCCTAGAGCAGAGACTCCAATGCCTAGCTGAGCCACAATTGGATGAGGTCCAGTGCGGATTCTGAGCAAACCGAAGTGCTCAAGACCTAATCTTCACACTCAGACAGCTGAGTGAAAAGGCCCTTGAGTATAAGAGTGAGATCCATCTTTGTTTCATAGATCTGGAAAAGGCGTTTGACAGGATCCCCTGGAGCAAACTTTGGGACTGTTTGGCAAGGAAGAACATTACAGAGCTTCTACAAGTCTTGCAGAAATTATGTGAGGACAGCAAACCATAAGTCAGAAGAGTTCAGGACAATCACTGGTGTAAGACAAGGTGATATCCTGTCACCTTATAATTTCATACTCCTCATGGACGATGTCATCAAGGCATGTAAGGAGAGAACAAGAAAGTATTCAGTGGGGTACTGGAAGATGAGACATGTCTGTATTTCAGAGCTGGCATTTGCTGATGATGTTGCCCTGATTGCTAAATCAGAGGCACATCTCCAATCCAACCTGCAAGTCTGGAAGGAAGAGCTGGAGAAGAGACAGGATGGTCATAAGCAGCTCTAAAACAAAATCCATGGTGATATCACAAGAAGAAAGAAGACATCAGATTAAGCTGGGAGAACAGGTCCTGGAACAGGTCGACCACTTTAAGTACCTTGGAGCTATTATAGACCGAAAGGGGGGCATCAAAGAAGAGTTGACCACTCGAAAAGCAGCAGCTAGGAGACTTTTTCAGGCCATAAATCGAGGATTCCTCAGCGAGAGAGGTTGGTAAGAAAACGAAGATGGCTGTATACCGCCCCACCAATGTCCCAGTCTTGACATATGGATGCGAGTCATGGGCAATGACTACAACCCACAAAAGCCAGAAGATCGGCTACCACGACAAGCGTGGGAAACAAAGAACCAGGGATCCAGACCCCCAGGATGACCCAGAGTCCGCTGGGAGGACAACATTAGACAATCTTTGAAGGACCGTGGACTAGAATGAAACCAGGCCAGGAGGAAGACAGCCGATAGGATAGTCTGGCGCTCTCCCTTTCAAACCTCTACACCTCACGGTAGAAGGGGAATGACTAAGTAAGTAAGTTAATATTTGATTATTGTTAATCTGTTATCATTGTTGAATATTGGTTCAGTGAAATCACTTCACATTTTGTTTTTGCACGTGAAGAGTTGCATTTATTCCAAATTTTTCCAATCGTGCAGCTCAAGCCTTAGGAACCAGATACAGCAGTCACCTTTATACAGGAAATTATAATCAATAGTCTATTCATTTACCTTCTATTGCTCCTTACAGAGCATGGAGCCATCACAGCATCTGGCCCCCTTGCAGGAAGCATGCAACAAAGTATATATGTACTTTTATAACAGTAGTTTCTGTGGCAGTCAGTTTTACATGATGAGGTTGCCAATCCTAGGCACAGCCTGATATTCTTCTTCTTCAGGTGCCTGGTCTGGAACAGACATTGGCGATCATGACCCTCCAATCTTCTCTGTCTTTTGATAGTCTAATGAGGTGGTTGTTGCCCATGCTGTTGTTTGTTGCCCAGTTGTTTAAGCTTTCCACATACATCTTTCTCTGCCTTCCTCTTCTTCTCCTACCTGGTATTTTCCCACATAAGACTAATTCCTCCACTTCTCCTCTTCTGTTAATATGTCCCATAAATTTCATTTGTCTTTTCCTGATGGTTTTGATGAGTGATCTTTTAACACCCGGAGCTGTCAATACCTCGGCATTTGTTTTCTTCTCTGTCCACAATATTCTTAGTATCCTTCTAAAAAACCACATTTCCGCTGCCTCCAGTTTTTTCACCATTTGGTTACTCATTGTCCAACATTTGCATCCATATAAAAGAACGGACCATGCGTAGCCCCTTAGTAAGCAAATTTTTGTGCTTATGGTGATGTTTCTGTTTTTCATTACGTTGCTCATCCTAGTAAAGGCTTCTTTGGACATGGCGATCCTTTTCTTTATCTCTGTGTCACATCTGCCATCTGATGTCAATGTGTAGCCTAAATATTTAAAGAGATTGACTTGTTTGATTTTTTTCTCTTTTGCTGTTCAAAGAGCATTCTGGTATTTGTAATTTCTTAGAAACTACCATGCATACAGTTTTACTGACTGTCACATAGGGAGTTATGTTCTATAAATTGTCTACATTTTCCTCTTTCTTCCACTCGGGTCCTCTAAAATTTCTCTGTCACTCTTTACCCTTTTTCATATATATAATTTTTTTTCGCATTCGTTAGTTTGCGAATAATATTTTCTTTTCCCATTCGATATTTTACTGTCTTTCTTTCTCATACTGGGATACGTAATTCTACTGCGTAGATGTCAGTGAAAACGTAACTGGGACTTTCGCTTATCTCACGATAGAGCAGACTTAAGTCGGCAGCATTCCCCGTACTGGACGGTATAAGCTGTGAATATTCGTTTCGCTAGACCTGGAGGTGTCAAATTGTCTGCATCTTTCACCGGTCACAACGAAAGTGCATGGGCCGAAGGCTCAGGTAGGAGCAATAATTTACACCTTTTAGTCGCAGTTCGAGACAACTGTCTGGGAATAGCAGCGGCAAACGGCACCCACTGTTGGCCTGGTCAGCGCGAGGTGGGGAAACGCAGAAATGTCAGTTATGTAAGACGTCTAGTAATGGTAATGTTAAACGTAAGGTGTTTTACACGGGAAAGGGGAGATGATTTCGGAGTTTGAGAAAATGTGGGATTGTTTGCCCCTGTTTCCAAATATCCACCCTAGAGCTGAAATCTGATTTCATTTCAGTCTCCAACATCTCAGTAGATGGAACACGCGTGCTAGTGAATGAAGCTTTATAGCGAATTTTATAGTTCTCGTCAGATTTGTGACGAGCTTCTAACTACCTATCTAGTGAATTATCCTAGTCGTGGTGTTACCGTAGTGCTGGGGTGAGATAAATATAAATAGATATCTAGTATTTTGTGAAGTGTTTAAAGCGTTAAATCGCTCATTTCATTTTAACTAGTTTCTTTTGAACTGAGTGCATAATTTATAAGTCTGTATTATTTTCTAGTGACGCATACAGTGGAAAGCAGAATAAATTATATCTTAGCTTACTAAACAATAATGTAGCTATAATGAAGTTAAATTTTACTGCTAAGAAATCAGACGAGATCATATTTTTCTAAGCTAACTTACAAATGCTAGAAACCTCATGAGATGTTGACGGAACACGCACGTGTTCCTAAATTCATGGGGATTGATGATTTTTAAAAAAAAATATAACTTATCTCACGGGAAGTTTTAATAAATATAAGTCAAGCTGTAGGCTTGCTGTTTTAAATGTAAGTTATATTGGGTACATAATATGAAAATGATTTATATGTGCTTTTCTTTTTATACAGTGAAATACTGGGGGTGACCCGAACTTTACCAGCATTTAATAAGAGTTCATAATTGTGAAGAAATAGACAGTCCTTATTTTGAACCACGTGGGTTTTTCTCAAGTAACACTGATCTGACGGTGCAAGTTAGACAGAAATACTAATATCCCACTAACGGGTTTTTCAAAGACTGTAATGATCAATACTGGGCCTGTGAACCAGATCTTAATTTCTTCCATAAACTCTACGTAAATTTTCTGCCTGGCGGCGAGAATAATTACAATCTATGACATAAACTTTCCGACATTGTTGACAAGTGAGTGGGGATGAACCAAGATTTTCTGTTTTGAGAGAGGTTGTCCACCGGTCTTCTTCCTAATTAAGGGAAACTTCGTGTTCTGACATTTTGTGCTCGTTTAAGCCTAATTCTTACCTCGGGAATCAAGTGACATTAACTTTAGTCTGAAATAACTATCGCCTGAAGCAGACGCTCCCCAGATCCATTTTAATGAAATCAACAAACAAATCTGCAGAGCTGGGATCTGTTTCAGTAAACGACAGTAACAGATAAAAAGTGTGAGTGTCCAACATTTGCGCCAGCCGGCGAAACCACAACCCGATTGTAAGTATATCAGGGCCCTGATGAAAGAATCGAGTGAAAGTGACGGAAGGAGGTTCGTTGTATAATACCCTCATTTGTTATATGTGTTTTTTTTTAGGCGAGATTTGCTGCTTAAGTAACGTGTTACGTTAGAATAGATACTGTTGTCAAAGTCAGTCTATACCTTCAAAGGGGGAAAATATTAGACCCTAACCACATGCATCTATAACTCTTTGGGCCATCATCTGTCATCCTAACGGGGCTGTGGGCTAAACCTAGAGTTAAGATCATAGCGGGGCTATCACCCTTGTAGCATTTTCTTGATATTGTATGACTATGTGCATATGTTTTTCCTTGATGTATTTTTGTTGTTTTGGTGTTGTGAGAAGATTTTATAGATGATAAATAAAATCTCTCTGGAACTAATCAGCGTGTTGGTCAGCTCGTTCTAGAATATTTACATAAGTATTGTTATAGTTTTCCCACGTCTGTGTGTCTAACTGTTGTCACTTGAAGGGGTGTGCACGTGAGTGGTATGTTCATACATAGTAACCTATGTTGTCAATAGTCTGTCTGACTCTTATATATCTGTCGTAGAAGATAGGCCTGAGAGAGAGAGAGAAGATTCTTGTTTTTTCAGGGGACAGCTCTATTTGATTCGCTACCACTGCACTCTTGGGAAAATCTATTTCTTTTTTACTACTCTCACTGTGTATATCACATATTCAAATCTATTCAGAAGGGACCAACTCAAGTCTTAATACTCCTATCAAAAAATCTACGACAAATGGGCGCTCGTCTATCGGGATTTTTGAACTTAGAATAGGAAGACGAGTACGACAAATGTGGACTCGTCTATCTGGACTTTGAACTTAAGATTCTTTATTCTGAAATAGAGTAAGGGTGTGATGTCTTGTGAGTTGTTATATCTTTAAATAATTTATCCCCTAGGCTAACGATCTGTTTACGGGCGTGCTGACCACACAAACTGATACGTTTTTTCCACAGCATTAAGAAGCATTATACATTTGGTTTACAGGTTGATTTTGTCGGAATACATGTTAATTAATGATTTTGTAATACTAAACGCTGGTAAAGTTTTGTGAGTGTATAACATTCACAAGGGTTCTGAAGCAGGTAGGTGTTTGAACTAAAGTTAAGGAGTGCGTTTCGGACTATTTGTCTAGATTAATTGCCTCCCTCACCCTAACTGTCTTCAGGGGTAAACTATAGTGGATTTTATAATTAAGGGATTATTTTTCTCTTTAATTTTTGCAATAATTATTTTGCTTTTCCACTGTAGCAACTTATTTTTCAGAAGTAATCTTAACTACCATTGAGTTGGCGTAGTCGTGTTTTGCATTAGGTGCTTTATTGCCGATTAATAGCAGCGATAGTTAGATTTTATTTTTGGAGGAGGTATCCCAGGGTTAAGGATATCATCTTTTGATTTTTGGTAAATTTTTTTCTCGTAAGTGGTAGGAACCAGTGTATCCTTTTTCCTATTTTCTATCTCCACGTGTCTCAGTCACTGACATAATATGGCAGAGAGGGCAAAACTTAGGCAACTCCTCAGGGAAGAAGCGAGAGAGGAGGGACTGGAAGGAGAGGAAGCGAAAGCATTTGTCAGAGACGAACTTGAGAGATATGATGCGGAGAGGAAAGCAGCCGAAGCTAGAGAACAGAAGAAGATTGAAGAAGAAATGGAAATTCGCAGGGCGAACGAAAGAGAGAAGGAGAGACAGCATGAGGAAAGAGAAAATGAGCAACGACGACAGCATGAGCTGGCGCTTAAGACGCTAGAGTTCCAAAGCCGTGGTGCTGCCTCTACCTCCAACAATGGAGAGTCTTCTCCTCACTCTTCCTTAACTGATCCTTCTAACAGTCAATCTCTTCACCTCACTGTTATGTCTTTTCCGCTAGAATCTTTCCCTTGTCCAAATGAGAAGATTGACACTTGGCTAGAAAAATTTGAGAAAATTGCAACTCTGTACGGTTTAGAGAGGTCGCGTTGGAACATGAAGCTTTCCCAGGCTTTGAAAAGTTCTGCGTATGATGTTTACGCCAAACTGGAAAGCAGCCAACAAGACAACTATGATCTGTTGAAGAAAGCGTTACTGGAGCGCTTTGAAATGAACGCTCGCAAGTTTTTGCAACTGTTTCGCAACAGCAGAAAGGAGAATTCTGAATCTTTTCACCAGTTCTCTTCCCGTCTAAAGGGATATTTGACAAAGTGCCTTGAGCTCTCGCAGCTCCCCTCTACCTATGAAGGTCTTGAGGAATTTGTTTTAACAGAACAAATAAAGAACACATTGTCTGCAGATACCCGGAGATTTCTCGCTGAGCAGGGTGCAGAAAAACTAGAAGACATCTTAGAGAAGTCTGAGCGTTACCATAATGCGCTGGCTGAACTACCGGCCACAAAGCGGAAACCGACAGAGGAGCATTTTCGGAAAAATAATCTAGATCAACCTTCTCATGCTTCGAATCAGTTTAACCACAGAGAAACTGGACCTCAAAACCCCCCTCCTGAAAAATCCAAGTTTTACAAGAACAAGTACCCCAACCACCCCAAACAGTCTGATCAACCCGACCGCCCTACATGGCAGCGTAGCCAGAAAGGTCAAGGTGGCAAAGGGAGAACCCCTGAGCACGGGACTAAGGATCAGACCAAGCACACCGAGCCGAAGCGCATCGGATGCTTACAAACAACAGACTCGCAGGAAAGAATTATTGTCAGTGATTCCCAACCTGAGGGAGAGAGACCCTCTACGCGAGGTACGGTTGTTTTAAACGGGACTTCAACATATTGTTTGTTTGACACGGGGCTTTCTTTTGATTGCATTGTTGCCAGGCACCTGGTCAAACCCGGTCAAGAGACAGAAGAAACCGTTAAACTGTGTGGAGTTCTTAGGAGTGATGCACCAACAACGCTTCCCATCGCATTGGTGGAGATACACTCTGACTTTGTCAGAGGGGTGATCAAAGCGGCTGTTATGGACGACCCCATCTACCCAGTCATACTCGGCTGTAGATATGTGTTTATTGGGAAACCGGAAGAGCCAATAGTGGCAACAGTAACCACAAGAGGGCAAGCCAAGAAGGAACGGGAGCCTGCGCCAAATTTGTTACCCATGGAACTTAAAGAGGCGCAACAAAAGGACCCTACTTTGGAACCCTGCTTTAGGAAACTGCCCATGGCCAAAGACCCTAGACAACACGGGGACATCTTTTCTAAGGATGGCGTGCTTTATCGGAGAACGGGCAAGCCTGAACAAGGCTCTAATCAGCTCCTAGTACCGAAAAAGTACAGAAGTCAAATCCTAGAAATGGGGCACTCTCTCCCGTTTAGCGGACATATGGGACAGAACGCCACACAGCAACGTATACAGACTCACTATTGGTGGCCAGGGATGAACACTGATATACTCAGATATGTGAAATCCTGTGCCCAGTGTCAACGGGTAGCACCCAAGCACTGGACTGCCCCAGTTCCCCTGGGGCAAACGCCAATTGTGGGGACTCCATTCGAACGGGTTGCTGTCGACATCGTTGGACCCCTAGAAAGGACCAAACGAAAGCACAGGTTTATCCTGACGTTAGTCGACACATGCACTATGTGGGCCGAAGCTATACCGCTAACATGCACAGACTCGAAGCATGTCGCAGAAGCCCTAGTGCAGATCTTTACATGGTTGGGATTCCCTCAACAAGTTTTGACGGACAATGGATCCCAATTCCGTAGCCTGTTAATGGAGGAGATCTTTAAGATCTTGAGGGCCAAACACATCCACACCAGCCCGTACCATCCGGCCGGAAATGGGCTCGTGGAACGTTTCAGCGGCAGCCTCACCACCATGTTACGCAAGCTGGCACAAGAAAAGCCGGAGGACTGGGACCTTTTCATTCCTGCAGCCCTATTCGCTTACAGGGAAGTTCCCCAGGCCTCTACAGGATTTCCTCCAGCTACGCTTTTATTCGGCAGACCTATAAAGGGGCCGCTTGAAGCATTACTTCGGTCCCTGACAGACCAGAAGGCGGATGAGACAGTCGTCTCAGCCAGTAGATATGTATCGGAATTGAAGGAAAGGCTACAGCTAGGATGGGACCTAGCAACAGCAAACCTTAAGAAAGCACGTGCAAAGCATGCTAGACGATACAATCAAGCAGCAAAGGAGAGAGAATTACAACCAGGAGATAAAGTTCTGTTGTTACTGCCAACCGGAAGCAACAAGCTACGCATCGGGTGGCAAGGGCCGTTCACCGTCCTGAAAAAGATCTCGAGAACCAACTATCAGATCTCTATCAAAGGAAAGGAGAAGGTCTACCACGTGAATCTGTTAAAGAAATACTTGGAAAGACCGGTGCCATCCCCCGAACATCTCCTGGCCATCGCCATAGCTACAGAGGATGTCGAAGATGACGATAGTTGCATGGAATATCCTTTGCAACAAACTGAATCTGTCGAAGATGTAAAATTTGGGGACACTCTCTCTGAAGCACAACAGACAGAAACGAAGGCTTTACTGAACCAGTACACGGCGGTGCTAACGGATGTACCTGGACGAACACATCTCGTAGAGTTCGAGATGAAACTTACAAACGAGACCCCTGTCCGAACCAGAGTTTACCCTATTCCGTATGCAAAAGCTGATACGCTACGCACAGAGATAGACAAGCTACGTAAAACAGGAATTATTAGTGAGTCCACGTCTCCCTATAGTGCGAGCGTAGTGCTGCTACAGAAGCCCAGTAAGGAAGTTCGGCTGTGCATCGATTACCGGCTACTTAACACAGTAACGGAATTTCAGCCGGAACCACTCCAAAGCGCTTCTGAGCTGTTTAGCAAGCTAAGCAAGGCACGGATTTTCTCAAAGATTGACTTGAGTAAGGGTTACTATCAGATACCAGTCAAAGAGGAAACTAAGCCTTTGCTAGCTTTCAGCACCAGTGAAGGACACTATACGTTTAACGTGATGCCTTTCGGATTACACAACGCACCAGGAGTGTTCACAAGGATGATGAGAAAGCTGCTAGAGCCATTGCACAGTCCACATATCCACAACTTTATGGATGATATACTAATTGCAATTGACACCTACGAAGAACACAATGCTACGGTCGAGATGCTCCTCAGGAGACTACAGGAAACTGGACTCACAGCTAGACCTAGCAAATGTTTAATCGGCTTTGAAAAACTTGACTTCCTGGGGCACACCATTGCTCACGGTGCTATGTGGCCAGTTGCTAAAAACGTAGAGAAGATACGTGCAGCGAAGAGGCCAAGGACGAAGAAAGAAACACGATCGTTCCTATCGCTATGTGCTTACTACCAGAAATTCATCAAAAACTTCAACGGTTTAACAGCACCCCTTACGGACCTTACGAAAAAGGGGCGACCGGAGAAAGTTATCTGGGATCCTAAGTGCGAAGACGCTTACGCCACGCTCAAGAAACAGTTGTCTGAATATCCAATTCTGCGACTGCCGGATATTACCAAACCCTTCGTATTGCGCGTCGACGCATCAGGGCAAGGCATCGGGTCAACTCTGCTTCAAGCTGGCGACGACGATCCAAACCAGCTATTCCCAGTGGCATACGGTAGTCGTAAATTGAATAAGGCAGAGCAAAACTACTCCACAGTGGAAAGAGAATGTCTGGTATTAGTTCATGGCATAAGAAGGCACCACGAATACCTTTACGGAGTGTCATTCACGGTGCAGACTGACCATGCCCCACTGGCGTTTCTCGGGGCTAATAAGGAATTTAATGCGAAAATAATGCGCTGGGCTTTGCTGCTAAGTGTATATTCCTTTAAAGTCGAATATATTCCAGGGAAACAAAACGTTGGGGCAGACTTCATGAGTAGGACTTGCACAGAGATGGAGGGGGGAGATGAGAGGGAAGAGGACAGACACCCTGAAGTTACGGATATAGGAAATTTATTTCCATAACGTAGACATGGAGTGCTTCCATATCTTAAGAGGGGACGTCCTGTCACATAGGGAGTTGTTCTATAAATTGTCTACATTTTCCTCTTTCTTCCACTCGGGTCCTCTAAAATTTCTCTGTCACTCTTTACCCTTTTTCATATATATAATTTTTTTTCGCATTCGTTAGTTTGCGAATAATATTTTCTTTTCCCATTCGATATTTTACCGTCTTTCTTTCTCATACTGGGATACGTAATTCTACTGCGTAGATGTCAGTGAAAACGTAACTGGGACTTTCGCTTATCTCACGATAGAGCAGACTTAAGTCGGCAGCATTCCCCGTACTGGACGGTATAAGCTGTGAATATTCGTTTCGCTAGACCTGGAGGTGTCAAATTGTCTGCATCTTTCACCGGTCACAACGAAAGTGCATGGGCCGAAGGCTCAGGTAGGAGCAATAATTTACACCTTTTAGTCGCAGTTCGAGACAACTGTCTGGGAATAGCAGCGGCAAACGGCACCCACTGTTGGCCTGGTCAGCGCGAGGTGGGGAAACGCAGAAGTGTCAGTTATGTAAGACGTCTAGTAATGGTAATGTTAAACGTAAGGTGTTTTACACGGGAAAGGGGAGATGATTTCGGAGTTTGAGAAAATGTGGGATTGTTTGCCCCTGTTTCCAAATATCCACCCTAGAGCTGAAATCTGATTTCATTTCAGTCTCCAACATCTCAGTAGATGGAACACGCGTGCTAGTGAATGAAGCTTTATAGCGAATTTTATAGTTCTCGTCAGATTTGTGACGAGCTTCTAACTACCTATCTAGTGAATTATCCTAGTCGTGGTGTTACCGTAGTGCTGGGGTGAGATAAATATAAATAGATATCTAGTATTTTGTGAAGTGTTTAAAGCGTTAAATCGCTCATTTCATTTTAACTAGTTTCTTTTGAACTGAGTGCATAATTTATAAGTCTGTATTATTTTCTAGTGACGCATACAGTGGAAAGCAGAATAAATTATATCTTAGCTTACTAAACAATAATGTAGCTATAATGAAGTTAAATTTTACTGCTAAGAAATCAGACGAGATCATATTTTTCTAAGCTAACTTACAAATGCTAGAAACCTCATGAGATGTTGACGGAACACGCACGTGTTCCTAAATTCATGGGGATTGATGATTTTTAAAAAAAAATATAACTTATCTCACGGGAAGTTTTAATAAATATAAGTCAAGCTGTAGGCTTGCTGTTTTAAATGTAAGTTATATTGGGTACATAATATGAAAATGATTTATATGTGCTTTTCTTTTTATACAGTGAAATACTGGGGGTGACCCGAACTTTACCAGCATTTAATAAGAGTTCATAATTGTGAAGAAATAGACAGTCCTTATTTTGAACCACGTGGGTTTTTCTCAAGTAACACTGATCTGACGGTGCAAGTTAGACAGAAATACTAATATCCCACTAACGGGTTTTTTCAAAGACTGTAATGATCAATACTGGGCCTGTGAACCAGATCTTAATTTCTTCCATAAACTCTACGTAAATTTTCTGCCTGGCGGCGAGAATAATTACAATCTATGACATAAACTTTCCGACATTGTTGACAAGTGAGTGGGGAGGAACCAAGATTTTCTGTTTTGAGAGAGGTTGTCCACCGGTCTTCTTCCTAATTAAGGGAAACTTCGTGTTCTGACATTGTGTGCTCGTTTAAGCCTAATTCTTACCTCGGGAGTCAAATGACATTAACTTTAGTCTGAAATAACTATCGCCTGAAGCAGACGCTCCCCAGATCCATTTTAATGAAATCAACAAACAAATCTGCAGAGCTGGGATCTGTTTCAGTAAACGACAGTAACAGATAAAAAGTGTGAGTGTCCAACATTTGCGCCAGCCGGCGAAACCACAACCCGATTGTAAGTATATCAGGGCCCTGATGAAAGAATCGAGTGAAAGTGACGGAAGGAGGTTCGTTGTATAATACCCTCATTTGTTATATGTGTTTTTTTTTAGGCGAGATTTGCTGCTTAAGTAACGTGTTACGTTAGAATAGATACTGTTGTCAAAGTCAGTCTATACCTTCAAAGGGGGAAAATATTAGACCCTAACCACATGCATCTATAACTCTTTGGGCCATCATCTGTCATCCTAACGGGGCTGTGGGCTAAACCTAGAGTTAAGATCATAGCGGGGCTATCACCCTTGTAGCATTTTCTTGATATTGTATGACTATGTGCATATGTTTTTCCTTGATGTATTTTTGTTGTTTTGGTGTTGGGAGAAGATTTTATAGATGATAAATAAAATCTCTCTGGAACTAATCAGCGTGTTGGTCAGCTCGTTCTAGAATATTTACATAAGTATTGTTATAGTTTTCCCACGTCTGTGTGTCTAACTGTTGTCACTTGAAGGGGTGTGCACGTGAGTGGTATGTTCATACATAGTAACCTATGTTGTCAATAGTCTGTCTGACTCTTATATATCTGTCGTAGAAGATAGGCCTGAGAGAGAGAGAGAAGATTCTTGTTTTTTCAGGGGACAGCTCTATTTGATTCGCTACCACTGCACTCTTGGGAAAATCTATTTCTTTTTTACTACTCTCACTGTGTATATCACATATTCAAATCTATTCAGAAGGGACCAACTCAAGTCTTAATACTCCTATCAAAAAATCTACGACACTGACATTCAAGGATAATCCTTTCAACTAGCTCTCTTCCACTACTTTGTCTAGAATGATTTGTAGATTTTCCTCTGACTCTGCTATTAAAACTGTCATCTGCATATCTCAGATTGTTGATATTTCGTCCTCTGACTTTAATTCCCTCGAGGTGTTCAATGTTTCGAAGTATCGTCTCGCTGTATATGTTAAAAAGATCAAGTGATAACATACATCCCTGTCTTACTCCTCTTTTAATTGCTCTGAATTCACTTAGTTCTCCTTCAAATCTGATCGCGGATTCCTGTTCCCAATATATGTTCCTTATTATCCTAAGATCTTTCCCGTCTATATTTGGTTCATGTAAAATATCAAAAAGGTCTTGGTGTTTCACTTTGTCAAAAGCTTTTGAGTAGTCTATAAAGCATAGATAGAGGTCTGTTTGTATCTCAATACATCTCTCCATGAGCATTGATAGCGTGAAAATTGCATTTCAGACATTTCTGGTCGTATTCTATTTCTTGTCCTTTCCATTATAACGCAAAAGAGTATTTTGGTGACATAGGCTGATTGTTCTATGTGATTCGCATTCTGTTGTTCCTAGTTTTTTAGGTATAGTGATGAATACTGATCTGCAGATGTTTGGGGGTATCTCTCCTTTGTCATATATCTTGTTCAGGAGTTTTGTTATTTCCTCTATTCCATGTTCTCCTAGTGCTTCATAGATTTCTAGAGGAATAATGTCAGGCCCTGGTGCTTTACCATGTTTCATTTTCTTCATAGCATATTTAACCTCATCTTTCAATATGGTTGGACCTTCCATGTTTTTTCTTATGTTTGGTTTATTGCCTCTATCATCATCATATAGTTCCTCTATATATTCTGACCATCTATATAAAATATCTACCTTGTCCATTAGAATATTTCCTTCCTTTGACTTTATACATCCTGTCTGAATGCAGGTACGCTGCCCTGATATTTCTCTTACTTTTTTGTGCATAGTTTTATTATCACTGTTTTTGTTGCTCTCGATTTCTTTGCATTGCGCGTTGAGCCATTCCTCTTTAGCCACGTTGCATTTCTTCTTTATTTAATTTTTGATATTCTTTGTCATCATTTTTCGCCAGTCTTCTCTATTCCATGAGGTCTAAAATTTCTTGTGTCATCCATTTTTGAAGTTCCTTTTTCCCTGGATTGGGAATATGTTCTTACATTGACATCTTAATACATTTATTGAATTCCTGCCATCTCTCCTCTATCAATGTAAGGCCAGCGGGTGCTTCGGATTTATTCCTTACCGATATGGTGAACTTTTCTCATATCCTTATTGGTCTTCAACATGTTTGTTTGGAACTTTGGAGTTCTTTTTGATTTCTTGAGTAGTTTCAGTTTCACTCTTAGATTACACACAACTGGAATGTGATCACTACCACAGTCTGCCCCCGGCATCGACTTTGATGACTCTACGGCATTCTTAAAATGCTTTTGTATCAGTACGAAATCAGTCTGATTTCTAGTTCTGTTGCCTGGGCTTTTCCAGGTCCAACATCTGCTTGGATGATTTTGAAACCTTTTATGACATGTCTGACGGAGTAATAATCCTATTCTTTCAACATGGGCCAATCTGGTGATTTTTTTTTAAACGCGAAAAAAAAAAAAACGAAGTGAAAAAAATTAACAACTTCCTTGCAAGATTTTATTTTTGCCACTTTATTTTGGCGTGAGCTCACAGTACCTCATGAAAGTTTATTTTGTTTATTCATATATTATTGCACTACATCTGTTGCTCGTAACAATAAAATTAATAGTTTCAAGCAACGAACTATGGCAGTATGCTATTAATACCTGTACATCATAGATTTCCCCTACAGACCTCTCAATTATGTGAAAAATAACTTGTGTTCTGTTTTATTTTATAAGTAATTTAATTTAAATAGTGATAGAGTGATTAAAACACTTGCTACTTGAGGCAAAGGGATTAGGTTTGAAACAAGGTCTACCTAGCTGTAAAAGTGGTTACCTAAGTCTACTCGTAATTTAGGAAAGACAACGGTAGCAAGGAAATGGTCACCCCCCACCTCATAAAGATGAGATCTCGTACAAATGAAGTCTCTAGTACTTCACTCCTGTATGGCTGCATCAGCTATGGGACTACTTGTTTTACCTTATTTTTTCCCACATTTGCGTAAGCCTTTAAGCCAGAGGTTTTCAAACTGTGCGTCGCGGCTCCCAGGGGCGTCGCGGCCCTCGGCTAAGGGCGTCGCGGTGGCTTGGGAAAAGTGTTGGGCTCGATATTAATATCTTTTTGGGTACAATTGCTTATATATAATATATAGTATAGAGAGGAGCCGCGGTGATTTATGCACAGGTCAAGGGAGCCGCGGACCAAAAAAGTTTGAAAACCTCTGCTTTAAGCTATTGTGGGGAGATGCAGTATCAATAGTTTCCTCAATTTATGGCCTGAAAAAGTCTCCAACCTGCTGCTCTTCAGGTAGCCAACTCTTCTTTGATGCCTCCCTTCCATTCTATGACAGCTCCAATGTATTTAAAGTGTTTGATCTGCTCTAGGACCTGTTCTACCAGCATAATCTGATGCCTTCTTCCCTCTCGTGATATCACCATGGTTTTGGTTTTGGACC
Source organism: Oreohelix idahoensis (assembly GCA_024509875.1). NCBI lineage: Eukaryota > Metazoa > Mollusca > Gastropoda > Stylommatophora > Oreohelicidae > Oreohelix > Oreohelix idahoensis. The sequence continues at coordinate 34,621 of JAMPIV010009194.1, read as the reverse complement.
GTCTGATGACTATCCCTCTCTTCTCCAGCTCTTCCTTCCAGACTAGCAGATTGGTTTGAAGATGTTCCTCTGATTTAGCAATCAGGGAAACATCATCGGCAAATGCCAGCTCTGAAATACAAACCTGTCTGATCTTCCAGTATCCCACACTGAATACTTTCTTGTCCTCTCCATACATGCTTTGATGACATTGCCCATGAGGACAGAATATCACCCAGTCTTACACCAGTGCTGGTCCTGAACTTTTCTGACTTATGGTTTTCTGCCCTCAATAATTTCTGTAAGTCTTGTACAAGCTCTGTATAGCATGAATCAGAGGTATGGGAATGTTTTTCTTTGCCAAGCAGTCCCAAAGTTTTCTCCAGGGGACCTTGTCAAATGCCTTCTCCAGATCCAAGAAACAAAGATGCATCTCATCTTTATACTCAAGGGCCTTTGCACTCACTGTCTGAGTGTGAAGATAAGGTCTTGTTTACTTCAGTTTGCTCAGAAGCTACATTGAACCTCATCCATTTGTGGCTCAGCTAGGCGTCTAAGTCTCTGCTCCAGGATTCTAGAATAAATTTTACTGGGGACACTGAGAAGAGATATGCCTCTATGATTTCCACATTGTCGGTTGCCGCCCTTTTTGAATATGGGTGTTATGATGGTAATCTCTCAGTCCTTTGGTATGGTCTTGTGGCACCAGGCTACCTGTAGGACCCTCAGGAGTAACAGGTCGCCTGCTGCTCCCATGTACTTAACCATTTCTGGTGTTATACTATCATACCTGCTGCTTTACCCATCTTGATTTTCTCCAGTGCTGTCTTCAGTTCTTCCATCTTGATGCCATCTTCACCACCATTGGTTTCCTCTTCTGTGATAGTGCTTATGATTTCTGAGGCTTGACCTTACTCCACACCAAGGAGTGCTGAGAAATATTCTTTCCATTACTTCCTTTGGAGCAGTAAGCAATTTGTCTTTCTTGCCCTTTATAAATTAAGATGGAACTGTTTTTCCTTCCTCATGTTCTTTAGGGTCTTGTAGAACAATTTCTGGTTTTCTTGAGCATCTTTTTCTAGCTTTTCTCTAACTTCCCAGGATTTATGTTTTGCTGCTAGCACCTTATTCTTTGCTTCTGCTCTGAGCATCACATATTCCCTATATATCTCTGTTTTTCCTGCTGTGTTTTTAGCTCCTAAGTATTGTTTACATGCCTTTTTCTTTTCTCTTATTTTCTCTTTAACTTCTTCTTTCCACCAAGGTGTCCTCTTTCCTTTCTTCCCAAGGCGGACATCACCACATGCTTCTGCTGCAGCTGTCTTTATGATGTCCTTGACTTTAAGCCAGAGGGTTTCCAGGTCTTCAGGTCATTCTATGTTTCTCACTGCTGTAGCAATAAGCCCCTGATATCAAGTCTTAATTTCTGGCACTCTTAGCTTGTAGGTCTTAATGCTCATCTCCCCTGCTTGATTACTTAGTTTCTTGCAGGATGGTGGGCAATGCCTATGCCGAGCAACTCTTTCATTGGTTCTTTTAATTGTCAGCAGGTAGTGGTCACTTCTAATCTCTGGCCCTCTCCAGACTCTAGCATCCCGCACATACTTGAATGAGCTCTTCATAACAATGGCATCGTCGATGACCAATTTTTCGTTCTTAGTTGGTTCATATCTGGTGTATGGATGCATGATCTTATAACGGAACTTTGTGTTCGTAATGACAAGGTTTTGCTTAGTGCAGAGTCTATGGAGTCACTTTCCATTGTCATTAAGTATATCTTCTCCATACCTTCTGATAACTTCACCCCATCTAGCATGGTCATTTCCAACTCTGGCATTGAAATCTCTGAAGAGGATAATTTCATCCAGGCAGTCATCCACTGTCTTTTGAAGCAGCTTGAAAAATTCTTTGACTACAACTTGCTGTTATGAGTAAATTCATAACAGGTTGTATCGCACTCGACATGGTTTGTATACATACTTCCTTGTTGATATTGCGTTGCCCGGACTACTCCAGAAGTATGTCACATAGTCTGCTAATAATTGGCAGACGATTCTTTGCCGGTTTTACGTGGCAAATTTGAGCTGGTATTCATCCTCTTTCGATGTGTATTCTCTGTGTGAGAAGGACGTGTTTTTGATGAGCTCCAGAAAGTGTACTCTTGTGATAGAGTCTTTGTGAATTTATATCAGCTAGGTCGTCCTACAGTATGGAGTCTATGCTTGATTATATTTAAATGGACAAGCAGATGCTGAACGGAAATAAGTGAGTGTGGAACTATATTATTAAAGACTTCACAGAATGCATAAGACATCTTGTCCTTAGTCTACGTGACGATAGACTGTTTTCATGGACTGGCTAGTGAATGCCATTGATTATTATATTATGGATGCAATTATATAAGGAGCTTCGTTCTGTATTAAAATTGAATATGTGTTCTTCACGTCAAACTGGCCTTGTCAAGTTTCTGACTGTTGAAGACTAATTACACGTTCTAAGGCTGCTAAAAATTTGGACTTAAAGGCCTGTTACCAAATATACCCTAGACAGGCTGGAAGTCAAGAACCAGCTACTTGAAGATAATAACTAACGAAATGAACCCATAACACTTGCTCATTTTTCTTTGGCCCATACACAATGACAAGACTTCTCCTTCTTTTAGCTTTAGCACTATAATGCGCTCTCAGACAAAGTTCCATCCTTTGATGCCATCTGTTTTGTTTTTAGCCACAATACAACCCACACCCCCTTCAGCCGTTTTGGTTGTGGGGACTCCACTGTAGAGCATCTTGTCGCCATCGAGATCCATAACTCCTTGTCCCTTTTTCTTTGTTTCCATCAGAGCTAGGATGTCTAATTTTGCATTCCTCATCTACACCACCAGCTGCTCTCTTTTTCCCATTAATACTCCTAATGTTCCATGATCCATAAATCATCGTCCGTAATTCGTGCCAGTTCAACACTTTTAAGATCAGTTCTGGTTTTCTCTCTGTCGTTTCTTGTAATCAGTTTCTAAGGCAAACAGGTGATTGGCCTGTTTTGCATTTGCAAGGTGGAGGAGCTGCCTCCTTAAGGCCTCCATGCATGCCGTCCCTTCTCACTTTTTCAGCTGGGCTTGGGACCGGCCTAGGCGGAGTTGTATGTTGTAATGCTTTTCTTTTTACTAATATTTATTACTTATTACAGGTTTGTATCCTTTTATCTGAAATCGTCAGGACAGCTGTGTTTCAGATAGTGGACATTTTTGGAAGACTGATGGAACGCATGATTAATACCAGACTGGTGTGGCACCTGGAAAACGCTTATTAACCCCTCAACAAGCAGGATTCAGACAACACAGATCCACTGAAGATCAGATCACATATATAGCTCAGGAAATCGAAGATGCCTTCCAAGAAAAAAAAAACACGCTAGTGGTTTGGGTAGATTTAGAAAAAGCTTTTGATAAAGTATGGAAAGAGGGATTGAAAGTCAAACTGCACAGAAGTGGTGTGTGTGGGCGAATGTACAAATGGATTGGCCACTACCTTGAGAATAGAACTGCCAGAGTACAGCTACAAGGACAAACTAGTAAAAAGTTTATATTAGAGCAGGGGGTCCCACAAGGGGGAGTCCTGTCACCTACACTGTTCCTTGCGTACATAAATGACATAACAGAAAATATTCCAAAAATAACGCAATGCCTCCTTTGCAGATGACAGCCTTGTGAATCTCTAAAGAGTATAACTACAGCAAACATTCGAATGTGGCACGCGCTAACATCACTGGAAGAATGAGCCAAAACATGGCTCATAAAGATAAATGAAAGGAAAACAACGTACACAGTATTTTCCCTCTCGAATAAACCACAGAGAACCAAACTAGTGCTAAATGGAAAAAATCTACATTTAAATGAAAATCCTACCTACCTAGGCATTACTTTTGATCGCCGTATGACTTGGAAAAAACAAGTTGACAGAAACCGAATGAGACCAAGGCAAAGAATGGCAATTATGGAAAAACTTGCTGGAACAACTTAGGGTACAGATGAGAGTGCTAAAGACGTTATACACAGGGCGAGTGAGACCAGTCCTAGAGTATGGCATTGCAGCATGGGCAACAGCAGCTAAGTCAAACTTCGATAAAATCAGCAGACTCCAAAATCAAGCAGTGAGAATTATAATGGGCTGCATGAAGACAACACCTATAAAAGAACTTGAAAAGATTACATGCCTCCAGCCAATGGAGGATAGAAGAGACAGCAAGGCTCAGCATCAAGCTGAAAAATTCAATAGATTAACAGACCATCCAATGTGCCATAGAAGGAATGCTGTTAGAAGGCAAAGACTCAAATGAAGCAACTTTGTAGAATCAACCAAACCACAGATGAGAGAAGTTTCCATATATGCAATATCAACTGTTAAACCTATCTACACTGCACACAAGCTTCCAGTTTGGAAACAACATCGTTTCCCTGAAATGATAGAAAACATTCCTGGAATTGAAAGAAAAAAGAGCCAGACTGCAACAGAGAGAAAATCTATGGTGACAAAATACATTCTTCTTCTTCTTCTTCGATCCTTAACCACAGACCGTCAAAGCAGTCAGTGGCCATCACGCCTAGTGGCGTCCTGTAGGGCAACAACAAATTGATTCCACTTTGCACGGTCGGTGGCCATCCTTCGTACAGTGCCCCAACTCTGGTTCATTCTTTGCATCTCAGTCTCCACAGTCCTCCGCCAAGTTGTTTTTGGTCGGCCTCTCTTTCGCTTTCCTTCAGGGGTCCAAAGCATAGCTGTTCTTGTGATGGCATTGGGGTCTCTTCTGAGGACATGACCAACCCAGCTCCAGCGTCTGCCAGCTATGATGGTATGCATGTCCTCTTGCTTGCTACGAGTAAGCAGATCTTGGTTGGTGATGGTATTCGGCCAAAAGATTCGGTGAATTTTTCTTAGGCATGTTGTGTGAAAAGAGGACAATTTTGACATTTCCTTCTCTGTGACTCTCCAGCATTCCGCACCATAGAGAAGCACAGAAAGCACGCAACTCTGGTATAATCTTAATTTTGTGCTTGTGCTGTATTGGGAGGACTTCCAGATGTTATTTAGGCTAAAGAAGGCTGTTCTTGCCTTATTCATTCTGATGTTGATGTCTTTGCCTGCCCCACCGTCTGGTGTTACTATGCTTCCTAGGTATGTGAAGGTATCTGTCTGTACCAGTTGCTGATTCCTTACTGATATGGGCTCAGGGTTGCTCACATTGAGCGTCATGACCTCAGACTTCTTTAAATTGATGTTCAAGCCCACCTGCTGGCTAAATTTATTAAGTCTATCCGTTTTTTCCTGGATGTGTTGATGTGAATGTGCCAGCAGTGCAATGTCATCTGCATATTCCAGATCTTCCAATGTTGAAAATGTAGTCCATCTTATTCCTCTTGGACTGCCCTCTGTTGTCTGGCGCATCACCCAGTCTATGACTGTTAAAAATAGAGTGGTTGATAAGGGGCATCCCTGTCGTACTCCTGTCTTCACTTCGAAGGTTAGGTTGCTCTGCCCAACACTACACGTAAAGTTGGCATAGAGGCTTTTTATGATTGACACTATGCAGCTTGGAATTCCATAAACCCTCAGTATTTTCCATAAACTGTCCCTATGTATGCTGTCAAAAGCCTTTTCAAAATCAACAAAATTTATGTAAAGCTGTCTTTGCCATTCTGAGCACTGCTCTATAATGTTCCTGAGAGTGAATATATGGTCTACACATCTTCTGTTCTTTCTAAATCCTGCTTGTTCTTTCCTCAGTTTGTAGTCTACTGCCTTTGAAATTCTCTGTATAATTATCCTGCCTAGTATTTTGCTGGGAACTGAGAGAAGAGTGATTCCTCTCCAATTATTGCAGTCTGAAAGATCTCCCTTCTTGGGCAATTTGACAATTATTCCTTTGTTCCACTCTGATGGTGTTGTCCCCGTTTTCCACACTTGTGCAAACAGTGGTTCTAATAGTTCTGCTGCTAGCTCAGGGTCTGTCTTAAATAGCTCTGCATTTAAGTTATCATGGCCCGGAGCTTTACCGTTCTTTAACCCTTTGATTGCTGTGATGATTTCTTCTTTTCGTGGAATGTCTGTATTTACATCTAGATCGTTTTCAGCCTCAGGAACATTCAATTGTGTCTCTGGTATTTCCTTGTTCAGAGTTTCTCTGAAGTGCTCTGCCCATCTTGTTTCCTGTCCCCCTGCTGTCTTGATGAGATTTCCTTGCTTATCTCTTACTAATGTAATATTGTTTGCACCTTGTTTTCCGCTGATGAATTTAGTTATTTTGTATACTGTGCTTTGTTCATTTCTCAGTGCTGCCTCTTCTGCCTGTTTTTCAAGATCGTCTAGGAAATTCCTTTTGTTGGCTCGGGTTTGGCGTTTAACTTCCCTGTCCAGTTGACTGTACTGTTCGCTGTATAGTTGCTTTAACCTGGGGGACTTCGCTTCTGTTTTCTTTCTTTTCATTTCCTTTCTCATCTTTATGGTGTTTAGTGTTTCTGGTGTTATCCAGTCTTGCTTCTTCCTTTCCTGGAATCCCAAGCATGATTTGCTGCTTTCCTTATATATTGTTGAAATGGTGTTGAAATTCTGGTCTATATCATCAGTCAATGTCTTTTCCTGGCTTTTGGCAAATTGATATCGTTTCTTAATGTCGGCCGCAAAAGCTTTTCTGGTAAGGGGGTCCTTCAATTTGCTGATTTCAAACCTTTTCTGTGTAGTTACAGTTGGTCCAGCCCTTCTTAGTTTCACTTTCAGTTTTGCTACTACTAAATGGTGATCGCTTCCCACATCTGCACCTCTTCTTACCTTCACATCTTGTAATGCATGTCTCCATCTACCGTTAACCATGATGTGGTCTATCTGGTTTCTGTCCCGACCATTTGGTGATTCCCATGTTAACTTGTGAATTTCCTTATGTGGGAAAAGTGTTCCTCCAATGACCAGGTTGTTAATGCTACAGAAACTTATTAGCTTATCCCCATTTTCGTTTGCTATTCCGCTGCCGCATTTCCCCATTGTTCTTTCATTATATGTATTGTGTGTACCAACTTTCGCATTGAGGTCTCTCATTACTATAACAAGATCATATCTAGGTGTGTCCTCCATTTCTTTCTGCAGTTGTTGATAGAATTCATCCTTGACCTCCTCATCGCTATCATTCGTTGGTGCGTAGCATTGTATTATTGTAGTGTTGGTGAATCTCCCTCTCAATCTCAATCGTATCAGTCTGTTGTTGATGGGTTTCCATTCCAGTAATGTCCTTTCTATCCCTTTCTGTAGAATAATGGCTACGCCTTCACTGTGCTGTCCATCCTCTCTTCCAGAGTAAAGTACTGTTTCTCCTGTTGCTGTTTTGACTTTTCCTGCCCCTGTCCATCTGCTCTCGCTTATCCCCAGGATGTGTAACCTATAGTTTCTCATTTCTGCCGTGACCTGTCTTAGTTTACCTGTCTCGTACATTGTCCTGACATTCCAAAATCCTATTCTTGTATCCTGTTTTGCAGTCAGGACATCCGTTTTCATGTCAGTGGCTTCCTTTCGGCTTTCACCACTGACAGTCATACGAGCCACAGACTCCGAATGTCCATCCCGCAGCAAAGTTTGTTCATTTGATGTTGTTTCCGTAACTTCATTATTTTTTTTACATAGACAGGGGTGTCAGCCCTATGCTAAAACCCCCAACCTGGAGGACCAGGGTACCAGCTTTTGTCTGACCCCTACCCACACAGACCAGTCCAGCTTGGTTGAACCTACCAGGAGTAAAACTCCCACTGGCATAGCTCTGGGGATTGTCAGGGTACGCAAGCTGCCATACCGCTACAAGGTATAGGTACCATTGATGGCAGGACAAAATACATAGAGAAACATTACCCACACAACACCTGAACCCATGCATACACAGATGGATCAGCAACAAATGTGACAGAAAATGGAAGTGGAGGTGTCTTTCTGACCTTAAGCACTGGTGTACAAAAGAAGCTGTCAGTGGCAACAGGACAATTCTCAAGTAACTTCAGAGCAGAGGCAGAGGCCTTGAAAACTGCAGCAGAGGTTATAATGACAGAGGAAAGTGCAGACAGACAAGTTGCTTTCTTTACCGATGCACAGTCAGTAATTGCAATGTTGAAAAGTCAAAATAATACAGACCTGGATGACCTCACAATAGTGCTCCACAAACTATGTCAACAGTTCAAAAGTGTTGTGATCCAGTGGATCCCATCTCATTGTAATATCACCGGCAATGAAGAGGCTAGGAAGGTGGAAAGCTACCTCAGCCTGATGCTAGCTTAATTTTCGAGGAGGCAAAGAGTTTTATCAGAATCAGATACAGAAACAAATGGGATATAGAGCATCCAGGTCACACACACAATGATGCATACCACCAGCTCAACAGAAGAGAACAAGTGGTAATCTTCAGACTCAGCACTGGCCACAACAGATTGAGATACCATCTATTCAACAAGCTAAAGATAGGAACTACCAATGAATGTAACAGTGGCACTGATAAAATGACTGCTGAACATCTGCTTCAAAGTTGCCCAACATATGTGGAACAGAGAAAGCGCATATGGCTGACACCAGTACCATTTGTGGAAAAGCTCTCCAGAGATTCAAATAGCCTCAAACTGACTACTGGTTTCTTTGAAAACATTCAAGTAGACATCGGAGAGTGTACGAAGAAGAAGAAGTGTCCAGATGTTGCCCAAAATGTGTTAAAAAATCGCCCAAAGTCATCCAAAATGTGTCTGAAAATCACCCAAGCCACCCAAAGAAACTTTTCAGAATATTTCAATTTTTGGGTGTTTGGATAAAAATATGTGGACCCATATAGTATTTTTCCCACTATAACTGAGATCTTTGAATGACTTTCCATGTAATGCCAAAAATTCAGTTCACCGAATTTCTTAACAATCTCGTTGTTTTCCTCAGACCGTCGTTAATTTTGCTAAACTAAGTTCACACACTAACAATCTTAACAAAAAGTGTGTAATATTCCTTGATATTTCATTCTTAGTGGACAAGTCAAAGCTGAGAATGCACATGTTGTTGACAAAACAGTGGAGAAGATCGAATCACCCATTGTACAAATATCTTCAGCTCTTCATTCAAGGGAAACAGCACAGTAAGTGTATTATTGCATTAATGAGGTAATTTTGTACTGCTATTTATTAGATTATTCATTGGACTCTGACAAAACAGCTGGATGATCTAAATTGTGTCAATAACCTGGCTCTTCTGTGTCATAGCCATAACCAGATGCAGACACAATGAGAATACTTGATGAGAGGTCACAGCAGTTGAGTTTGAAAATACAGGAGACAAAGCAGATTATGAGAATAAATGTGACTAATGGATAGCCAGTCTGCACTAGAAGATAATCCCTACAAGATGTCAGTTATACATATACCTTGGCAACAACATTACAAGACAGAGCTGGAAGCATAAACAGTAAAGAAGTAATGCAAAGTACAGTGTATAAAATGAACTAAGTCAAAGAAATAAAGAACAGGAAAACTGCTTATTCTTGACACCTGATCAGACAGGGAGAATTAGAGATGATGCTGAAGAGAAAGATTAAGGGAGTGATTGTGTGGCATCAGAGAGTGGAAAGGACTAAACTGTGAGCAGTGTAGGAGAATGGAGGTTCTTGGTAGTACTCTAATAATTTTCATTATCTCTGTATAGCACTATTATATGATAATATGCACGTGAAAACGTAACCATATGTCATTTCATTTTAGAAGTATGTAACACTGTCATTTGTTTAGAATTCGAAGATGTGTATGAGTATGAGCATATACTTCATTGAAAATATTTTTTAATGACTTAGATGTTTTTTTGCTATAGATGTTTGTAAGAAAGTTTTTTTTTTTTCCCCACAATGTGTTGATATATGCAAGAATGTGTCAATATCTTTTTAGTATTGATGATACATGCAACAATGCAGATTAATTTTTTACGTTTTGACTGTGTGAGTATCAGGATACAGAATAAAAGACAAAGGGCAGGATGGCAGATGGGCCCGCATGCCCATTCTCAGCCCTTTCAAGATAAAGTTCATTCGTTTGTTCTGTGAGGAGAGAGAAGAAATGATGATGGTGAAATAATGGCTTTCCTCACTCACCGTGTGGCAGTTGTCAACATTACCGATAAAAATATATTTTCTTAAACAATTTTCATATTTTGTTTTTGGCCGTAAAAAATGTTTTCTCCTGGTTTAATCATTTAAGAACTACAGTGCCTTGAAGTCTATGACACATCAGATTTTGATTTGTGGCTACAAGATGTCAGATTTCACTACCTTATGTTATGAGAAGGTTCTCATAGGCTCCAAAGAGGTTTTTGATGGTTGTCATACTTGTTCATGATGATCTAACTTCATATATGAATCCAGAGCTTAAGATATTCCATTTTATACAACGACTTAGTAAATGTGTTTAAGCATTGAGGATTTCTATTGTCAGGTCAGCTTCACTAGACAAGCTCTCATCTGATCACAGAAGGAAATCTTGGATGTCCAAGATGGTTACACTAGTTCCTCCATGTAATCCATTCAACACTATGGAGAAAGTTCCAGTTCATGTTTGAAAGCATTATCTCCACTGGTGTACTAACTGTACACTAGTTTTTTTTTTTTTTTTAACTGTTATGAGCTGACTTCATGTACACTAGATTTATTTATTTATCTTTTACTGCGATTGTGTTCTTACTGAAGGCTAGATTTTTTTTTTAATTACTGTATACCAGATTTTTTTTTTTGGTATTGTTACATGCAGACTTATTGTACACTAGATTTATTTATTGTTTTTATATTATATGTTGACTTACTGTATGCTAGGTTTAGTTAGTTTTTTTTTTAGTGCTATGTACTCACTAAATTTATGTATTTAAATTTTTTGGTGCTTTTTTCCTTTCTGAAAAAAGGTAAGTTATTGTAAGTTATATGAGCCACTGTAGCGCAGTGGTTAGTGCACTGCCTTCTTACCTTGATGGGTCCATGGTTCAGTCCCCAGTTGAGGTGGGATTTTTTTAAGGCCTCAAGCGGCTCCGGGGTCAACGCAGCCTCATGAATTGGGTACCAGAGCAACTCTGGGATGGTTAAGGCGACTGGCATGATGCTGACCACATCACCCCTAGTGTGCAGATGGTCAAGAAAATATGGGCCTAACACCATATTCCCAATATGCTTCATTGGGCATGTAACGGGATCCTTTACCTTCCTTTACCTTTTATTGTAAATTATAAGGAGCTTGGATTTTAAAATGAGTTGTTTATTATGAAGTTAGATTGCACTTCTGGCACTGCTTTAGTAGGTTGATAAATTTCAGACAAATGCTGTGATCTGATAAACAAGATATCATAGGAACTAATTTTTTTTTACAAATTTGCATCACCAATGTATCTAGGTCATCTCATTTCAAAGTTTTATTATTACTTGTCTGTATTATCAAAATAGAAGTGGAAAGGTAAAGCCCACGAAATTGTGAAGGAGAAAGCACAGAGAGAGATAGAGAGAGTGCAAACAGAAGTGAGAAAGACATAAATATACTTCTTAATTTGTACATGATAGCACAAATGAAAAAAAAAGTTTTGTTTCTAGTGCTTCAAAATGAGTTAAAAGAGAAGAAAGAAGACGATTATCAGTGTAATGAATTTCAGTGGCAGCGCTAGTTACATTTTGCTTTAATGGGAAAAATTGAAATTGACTTTAGCATGCTTTCCTTTGACTTGTTTGGTGTCCATGTTCTGGATTTGTGTCTGAGAGGAAGGAATGAGATCACAACTTTCCAGACATATTTGTAAGAGGTAACTAAGAAAGGCTGGTGAGAAGTCAGGCACTAACCTCAATTATAGAGATGATGGTTACAGCATTATTCACCTCGTTTACCACAGTGGTGATATAGCAGATCTACATATTAATTATCCGCGTATTTCGTATATTTCATGAACAAAACATATATTTAACACAGTATATTCTTTCACCTTCCGCCTCCTCGATGTTTGCAGTGAAAAAATCCTCACCATGGAAATGGTAACCACATATGGCAACCATTATTTTTACCTGTGTTTTCATCTCTCCCATGACTATCTCTCCTACGACTGCATCTTTGTCAAAAGAGTACTTGGTCATGTTGTACACACAAGTGATGCTGCATGAAAAAAGCTTTTAGTTTTCAGAACTATCTGAATTTAGTAAAAAAGATTGTGGGCCTGTGTTGCAGTGATAGTTACTGATTGGTGTATTTTTCATTCTGGCTTCACATATTCAAGTTCATGTCTGAAAGTGTGAGCAGAAAAAGAGTTCATTTTGTGGTTCCTCTCCGAGTTTTCTGATCCTCCATTTTCTATAGGCTCCATCTCAGAGCCCAAATGATGATCTCTATTTTATACAAATCCTTAATATATGCCATAACCATTGCCATTAAAAAAAAAAACTTTTTCAGGGATATTATTGATGCCTGTGTGTTGTACGAACTTTGCAGAAATTGCCAAAAAGTATCCCATGTAATCAAATCTGAGTGACATTTGAGCATTATCTTAAATAATTTGTTACTCCTTGATGCAGATGAAAATGTCTGAAGTCTTTATACAGCTTTATGACACATCTGATGTTATATTACAGTATTACATGTGAATAGCAAGGCATGCTGTCTTAAAGTTAGCACAGTGTTTTTATCAATACTTGATGTATTTATAATAGTCTTCCATAATTCCTGTTACATATGCTCCAATAATTTTATGCGAGTGATTGTTATACAACAAAATTTTATTTTTATAAACTCTTGTGAACTTCAATTTGTGTGTGTGGAGATTATATGAGGGTGGAGAATGTTCCTGTTTTACTCCTGGAAGAGTTTGGGAGTACAACTACTGTTGGCTTCTTTGCAGGTTATCCTCACTAAAGTACAGGTATACCTCGGAGATATTGCGGGTTCGGTTCCAGACCACAGCAATAAAGCGAATGTCGCAATAAAGCGGGTCACACTCATTTTTTTTGGCTTCCCAGTGCATATAAAAGCCTAAAATCATGTTTACATTATGTCTATTAAGTGCACAATAGTGTTAAGTCTAAAAAGAACAATGTACTGTAAAATTAAATATTTTATTGCTAAAAAAAAAATGCTAATCTTCATCATATGAGTCTTCAGCAATTGTAATCTTTTTGCTGGTGGAGAGCCAAAATCTATCGGAAGAAGAAGGCACGTTCTAATAAATAAACATGAATAATTTGAAAAAACAAGAAGCGCACTACCTGTGAAGCGCAATAAAGCGAGGTATACCTGTAAGCCTACTTCAAATGCTTTTGTGATGGGAATTTCTGTAGCAGTTTGTTTGACATGATAAATATACCAGCTGCATGTAAAGCTTTACTTTTGTTGCCTTTTTTTATATGTCTGGAAGCAGTGGTACTCTTTGTCTAACAGAAAATAGCGGCACACAAGCAGAAGCAGGCTTCCAGAAAATTAAACAAGAAGAAATTAGTATGGTTGCATAATGTAATAGAGACATGTCCGCTTTGCTAATTAGGAGTAATGTGCAAGTAACCCACCAAATCATGAGGGAAAATAATGATGTGCTCTTTCTGCTGCACGTCCTGATGATGACACTAATTCTCTGTTGTCATTTCATTCCTTTAACAATTCAACTTACTGGATCTTTGTAGTCAAACTTATCATAACTTATGGTCAATGCGCTATGAAAAAATTGAAATCCATGCATGATCTTTTAATAGGTGTTCAATTTAGCTTTCAAGGTGTAATGCGTGCCTTTTCATTTTCCCAAAAACGCACCATGAAAAGATTGCAAGGCATGCACGTTTTTTTAATAGGAGTTCACATTAGCTATCATGGTGCAAAGAGCAGGTTTTCCATATTTTCCAAAAGAACTGGATTTTATCATTGGTTGCAGACGTGCCAGTTGTGATAAACGAGCGCAAAGGCCTTTTTGCTCCATCTTTTCCTACATTTTTCATATTGTATTTTCTCCGACATTTGCTCTTTCATCCCATATTTGCGACCCACATTTGCTATTTCATCATTGTGATTACTCGTGACCGGTATCTAGAGAACCACATTTGTTCTTTCATCGGGGGAAATAAAGTCCTTTGATTGAGTCCACATGCCTGACATTATCGTTTGAAGCCCACATTGCATCGTGATAAATCTGGTAAAAACACATCTGGTCATCCTAATCAAACATCTGGGCATGCTGTAATTTCTGTGACACCACATTGGACGCCCAGATTGGCCAGGGGAAAACGTCTCATGCTGTAATGATGTTATCTTTGGTCGGCCGTGGTTCAGACAAGCGTTGGTTTACCACATTGGACGCCCACCTTGGCCAGGTGAACAATAAACAATCAGAGGTCAAACTACACCCACGTTTGGACTGACAGGAGACAAGAGCAATCCTGTGAATGAGTGATCAGAGGGGCCATTAAGGATTGGTTGGTATGGGCGGAGCTAGATGTCGGATCCAGAAACCCATATTGGACTGTGTAGAGTACTCACCATTTTGGTAACACGTATCATATCACATCATCATTTCACTTTACACCAGTTCATTCTTAATTAACTATTACTTAATTAACTGCAATTTTATTATCTCATATGTGTGTTTTGTGTGAATCGTCTTTCACCATCATCACGTTCTAACCATTACTAACCCTATATGTGTGGATATTTCATTAATAAACCCAATGATCGTTTGATCATTATCTAGTTTGTTAATGTATCACTCGTGCTGTCGGTGTTACATATTCACCTATAGGAACCTTTCTCTACTCAGATGAGGTTGGGGGCTTTTTCTTTACGGGATCTAGGGGCAGAAGCTAAGGTCGTGGGGAAACAGAACTCTTTCCATAATTAATTAGAAAACACTGTCTAGTGGAAAGCATTCGCATTCCTGTCTTCTTGTCCCTATCTCGAATAGGTCTTTTTTTCTTTCTTAACGAGCCAATTTCTAGAGACCTTATATCTAATATCTCATAGACTATTCCTGGCAAAAGCTACTATCGTAGTTGCCCCAGTGACTCACCACACGACAATTGGGGGCTCGTCCGGGATTAGTGAACTCGGACTTAGAAGTGTGATAAATCACATTTTCATCCCTGCCATACAATTGCGATACAGTAGAACTCCATTTATCCGAACCCCAATTATCCGAACACCCAATTATCCGAACACTTTTTCCAGAAAAAAAAAATCAGGCGCCACCAGTCACGTTAGACTATATTTCTGAATATTTTGATGCGGCAAGCTTCAAATGTGTGCAAACAATTTGTAGAGGATGGGATGGGCTAATGGTCGGTCGTTTATGTACAGGAAGTCAGTTAGATCATAAAGTCAGTTAATATCTGGTTTACCAATCCAGTGTACGTGTGCGTTCTAGGCAGAACACTGGCTAAACAGACAGTTCAACTTAAAATAATTGTGTCTGCTACTACAGCAGAATAATTTTGGTGTACAAGTATTTCTCTGTGCGATATGGCATCTTCCAGTAGGCCTAAAGCATATAAAAGGAACCGCAATGTTTTGTCAGTTGAAACGAAAACAGAAATTATCAAGAGACTGAAAAGGTGAAACTGTGTCTTCACTTGCACGGATTTTCAATGTTGGGAAAGCTACCGTCTCTGACATCAAAAGTAACAAGGATAAAATTATGAGTTTTGCATCGAAATTGGATAGTGAAAATGGGTCGAAGAAACGTAAAACCATGAGAAATGCGAAAGATTTGAAATTGGAAGAGGCTTTGTATATATGGTTTGTGCAAAGAAGAAGCAAAGGGGAACCTATCTCTGGCTTTCTATTGTGTGAAAAGGCACTACAGTTCAATAAACAACTTGACGGTCCTCCTGACTTTAAGGCTAGCCAGGGATGGTTAAGAAACTTTAAATCTCGTCATGGCATACGAGAATTGAAGATTCAAGGGGAATCTTTATCTAGCGATGCAACTGCCGCTGAAAATTTTAAAGAAACATTCTTGGCTTTTTTGGGAAAAAGAAGGTTATTCACTCGATGATGTGTATAATGCCGATGATACTGGCTTTTACTGGAAATCATTGCCTCAAAAATCACTTGCATCTCAGCGCGAAGCAGCTGCTCCTTGGTTTAAAAAGTGCAAAGAGAGAGTAACAATTTTGATATCCGCGAATTGCAGTGGAAGTCATCGTTTACCGGTGCTAATGATCGGCAAAGCCCAAAAAACCACGTTGTTTAAAGAATGTGACATGTCTCCCATTGTGCTACAAAGCACAGAAGAGTGCTTGGATGAATAGTGAAATATTTCTTGATTGGTGAAGAGGTCGGGAGAACAAGAAAAGAAAACTGGAAAAGTAATTCTTCTACTGGACAATGCACCATCTCATTCAGAGACGGATACATTGAATGCAGTTGATGCAAATTTTAAAGTAATTTTTCTGCCTCCCAATGTAACAGCACTGATTTAACCAATGGATCAGGGTGTTATAGCAAAGTTTAAAAAGATGTACAAGAAGGAAGTCCTGCGTCGTTTATTGTTGGCTGAAGGTGAAGAAAGTGTGGTGGCGTTTTCCAAAAAGCTTAATCTCAAAGACTGCTGCTATATGTTAGCTGATGCTTCGACCACCCTGTCACAAGATAATCTCAACAAGGCTTGGAATAGATTGCTTGGGAAAAAGGAGGCAATGAAACTACTGCAGTGGACACAAATGATGATTGTATAAATGAAGTTATGGAACTGTTTCAAGCAATGCCCGGATTTTCGGACTGTGACAAAGATGATGCACACTTGTGGCTAGAAGATGATAATGATTCTGGTTTTCAGTTTTTGAATGACGAAGAAATGTTGTCTTTTGTGCAAGAAGAAAACCAAATACATGTAGTGACCGATGATGAAGACTCCTCAGAAGTACATGATGTACTTGTAAATTATGAAGATAACACAAAACGTCGACCAAGTCCTGAAGAAGCCTTTACAGCACTAGAAACAACGATGGCTTGGTACGAGCAAGAAGATGACAGCTGTCCTACACAGATTCTGCTGTTGAAGAGAATGCGGGACATAGCAGCCAAAAGGAGACTATCCAGTTTGGTGCAAAAGAGGATTCCTCATTATTTTAAATAGTGGGCTACATCTGTGCAAGTACATGTATACGTAAGTTGTGCCTGGTTTTGAATCGTTTGTAATGTTATTTTGAAAATATTTCTCTTTAAAAAAAAAAATACTGTACAAGTAGTACATGCACTGCAGTGTAATGAAAGATTTTGGTGATACAGTGATCTAATACAGTGTGGGTATTATTATTACAGTACAAGTAAATATGTTTTATAGTGTATTTTCCTTGTGATGGTTAATTATTTTTAGAAATATGTGTACATGTACTCGATACATTATGTAATCCAATTATCCGAACTTTTGATTATCCGAACGATGCTCGGTCCCATGGGGTTCGGATAAATGGAGTTCTACTGTAATTGCAAAATTGGTTGGCATTTCGAGGGATTATCTCTTAGACTGACTATTACTATAATTTGTCTATTTCATAGGGGAATAATTTATATCTCTAAAGCACGAGTGATACTTTTTAAATTTAGTATCAAACGGACAGAGTAAACACTTTTTGAGAACAGAGGATACTGTAGGGAACTGAAAATTTTTTTTTCAGTAACTGCTGGAGAAATTGTTATCATAAATATTTAGTAAATTTTTCATAGAAACTTCGAGATAATCTGTTAATTAATTTTTCAGAATACGCTGAGCGAGTGATTTTTAAGAACTATTTGAACTTGATTACTAATTTAAACCTAGCTGGTTTTAAAGAGATAATTACTTGGGCGAGTCTATTAAATTTGTTTGGAGGTCACTGCCAATTTTTCCCTTCGCAAACCCGTACTGCATATCATGGCAGATGCTGCAAAAATTAGAACTAGTTTAATGGAGGCAGGGCGTGAATACGGGTTAAGTGGAAAAGACCTGATGAAATATGTAAGCGAGGAGACTGATAAACTCCATGCAAGAGAGATGGAAATGCAGAAACTTACAATGGAGAAAGCCGCAGCAGAAGCAGCGGAGCGGAAAGAAGCAGCAGAAGCAGCGGAGCAGAAAGCCGCAGCAGAAGCAGCGGAGCGGAAAGAAGCAGCAGAAGCAGCGGAGCATAAAGAGAAAGCCGCAGCAGAGCATGCACTTAACATGAAGCAACTGGAAATCCAGGGATAGACCAATCAGATAGAGCTGGAAAAAAGTGCAGCGGCTTCCAACTTTGATGGAGGGTACTCACCCCGCTCAGATGGTGTGCCTACTTCGCAACCTGCACCACCCAATGCCATGAACTTTCCGCTGGAACCTTTTTCAGAAAGGAACGATACCATTGACGCCTTTTTAGACTGCTTCAAACGCTTTGCAACAGGGTTTGGACTTGAAGAACGGAAGTGGAACTTGAAACTTTCCCAGGGCCTAAGAGGAGCCGCCTACGAAGTTTTTAATAAACTTCCGGCCGGAGAGCAAGATGACTATCAGGCATTGAAAAAAGCTCTCTTGGTGAGGTACGAGCTTCATTCAGAGGCTTACCAAAAAAAATTTCGAGGTTCTAGGAAGGAGGCCGGAGAGACTTTCTCACAGTTCGCAGCCCGTATTGAAGACTACCTAGTGAAGTGGTGTACACTGGGAAACTTTACCGAGAACTATGACGGGTTGAAAGAGCTGATTGTGATAGAGCAACTAAAAGAGTCTATGTCGGTGGAAATGCGTAGATTTCTCACTGAAAACGGCGCTGACCGGTTAGAAAATATTCTTACACTGGCAGAGCGATTCCAAAATGCTCTCATGGAGTCTCAAGGAGCCAGAAAGAAGTTTTCGGATCAGGCGCCAAAGCAACCTGCTCGCTCCCAACCAGACCAACAAAGCAAAGAACCACACATCTCGCATAAACAGCACGCAAAACAAGATAACTACAAAGAGCAAAACAAGAAAAATGCTGCGCCACACCAGAGACAGGGAGATAAATGGTGCAAGTACTGTCGCTTGAACAATCACAACACTAATGAGTGCAAGCGCAGACCTCCTCCCCAACATGCTGCCTGTCTGCAGACAAAATCGTCACCCCGGAAGGAGCAGAGGACCGGAAACGTTTCTCATCCTCCTGTCATCGAATCAGTCCTCGTAAACGGACAATCTGTGGAGTGCCTTTATGACACAGGACTTGCTTTCGATGCGGTGGTCAGGGCATCTCTTGTCACCCCTGACCAGATAACAGAAGAGAGTGTCGACATCCAAGGTCCGACGAAGGATGTTGCACCCATGACACTGCCAATTGCACTTATCAGAGTGGAATCTCGTTATGTGACAGGAGAGATTCGTGCAGCTATAATGGAAGAACCAATCTACTCTTTAATCTTGGGATGTAGATATGTGTTCCTTGGAGAACCTACTCAACCACTAGTCATGGCGGCTGTACAGACTAGAGGACAGTCAAAAAAAGACGCAGAGCAGGAACCTCCTACCAATATCCTCCCCGAGGAATTGAAGAGGGCCCAAATGGAAGATTCCTCACTGGCGCCCTGTTTTAAAAAATTACCTAGTGTGACGAAAGTACTGAGATTCTGTCTTTCAAGTGGCCCATGTCTTTTTCTCCTTGCATTTTGTTCACTATTTTTAGGAGGGATTACAGGAAATCCTTCTCCATGTTTCTTCTCCTTCTATTATTTACGTTTTTTTCAAGATGAGATCACGAGGGAGTTTGATCTCATCTGCTTTATGGTTCTTCTTTATGTGTTTAGAATGTCCTTCTATTATTTACGTTTTTTCAAGATGAGATCACGAGGGAGTTTGATCTCATCTGCTTTATGGTTCTTCTTTATGTGTTTAGAATGGGGGTGTAGGGAATTAGAAAGTATTATTCTAGATTGAGATTATAGAGGCTGGATCAGGATTTGCACCAGTGTCTTTTTTTTAAAGATATTGCGTGGCCATATACGCATTTTTCGGGAGTTAAATTATTTGCGGCCATTTTTGCTTCATTTCCGCAGTATAGGGCTAGGACCAATTCCCGGTTCTTTGTCTAGCGGGGACTGGTTGCATCAGAAAGATCTAAGGTTCTGATTGGCGGAGAGCTAACTGCAGTTGAAATGCAGAGCGCCCATTGGCTTTAGAACCACGCCGCGCATATGACGTCATGAAGTCGGCGCGTGGGGGCTTGAGAATAAATACGCCCGAACTTCATAAGTTCGGTCTCTAAAAATTAATTGCCAAGCCGGTTGCCAGTCAAGTCGATTGCCTTCAGTAGGACATTCGAGATTTGGTAAGCATGAATTTTTGCGTGAGGACTTTATTTAATTTTTCTAGTCCTAGCCGATCATTTAAGTTTCTTGGGAAGTTTTAGTTTAATTTAATTCTTAACTCCAGAGCCATCAATACGATCTTAGTGATAGACTTGAAAATTTATAGGTCCATTTAATTCCTTGTTGAAAGAATAGCGGCATGGTTTAAAAGTTGAGATATCACCGCTTTGTATTATTGCAAAGTCGATCGGGAGAGAAACTCGCATCTGCGAATCATATGTATTTACAGAATAGTCGGGAGCGTGTGTAATGTGTATTTTCATTTGTGATTTTATTGAGAGTCTTGATGCTCGCTATTTATATAGTTACGCATATATCTGTGGACGGAAGTGATAGAGGTATTAATTGAAACACGTGAGCGCGTGGTTACGGTATCTTTATTGATACGATGTTCAGAGGGACGAGGGGGAGAGAAGCACGTGGTCATAAAATTGTAACCACGTGTTTGTAACTACTGAGATTTAATTGATAACCATTATATATAACTTTTGACGGCATGTAGATGCTAGCGTAAACAGGGTTATAGGTTATTGATTGTGCTTTGTTATTCTGTGTATTCAGAAGATGGAGATGAAATTTATTTATGTTAAGGGAATAATATTTTATTTCAATTTTGAGGTGATTAATCATACTGACGGGAATTTTAGGAATTCCTAGAGAGGACTAGTTTTAATTTTTATTAATCCTTACGGCATTAGTGTCAGCGTAAAAAGTAGGCCACAGTACGTCTGCCCAGACGGGCCATTGAAAATATTATTGTTGCTCGGAGTTAGTCAGGCAGAACAAGCGATCTGGGTTAGCCAATGTTTACTTTGTAGGCTCAGGTAGAGAGGGGAGTTACGTGGTGAAGAGTAAGGAAGTTAATTGTTATTTGAAATGTATTATTATGGTTTGTTTAGCTGTTGTTTTGTTTTGTCTAAAACAGCAGGTACCGGCTTTGTGGGAATGAGAGCGGAATTTTGAGACCACAAAATTTCTCCCACGGCAAAGTTGGGGCATTCGCAGAACCGCAAGGGTTTTACGTTAGTTGCCAGTAGTGGAAGGAGAGGAAGAAAATACGTTTTCCCAGCCAGGGGAAGACATTTCCAGCGAATAGGATTTTTGTGGATAAATCCTGAGCTCTGACGCTCGTTACACACGCAGATTTGGCAGGCTGCCAGCGTTGTGGTAATTTTGTGTTCGTTTCTTCATGGCCATAATAAAGCCGACGGCCCAGTTATAGATACTCGGGCAGGTAATTTCAGAGTGGTAGAAGTCAGCTACAGTTCCAGTCCAGAATCCAGGGGGGGGGGGTGGGGGGGGGGGGGGTTCTGTTAAACCTCAGTCAAATCCAGAGTAGTGGAGAGAGATAGGGTAAACATTCTCTCTACTGAAGTCAGCACAGATAGGCAGAACTGTTAGTTTTGGTGAATCATAGCAGAGGACAGCTGCTGAAGTTTAGAGGTGCAGTTAGTTGTGTTCAGGAGATTCCAGGATAGGCTGTGTAGAACCGAAGTCTGTGCAGAGATTGTGTAGTCACTTCGCCGTCGTTCCAGCTATCAGTGGACTTAGAGTTAGAATTTAGAACAGCTAGTTTGGAGTGTAGGCGACATCAAGTGCAGTGTAGTTCAGTTCAGTTAACCTTACCTTCTTTCTCCATACAGGTTGCAATTGTGGGAGAAGGGTTGGGGTGGATGCATTTTTTTAAACTGTGCTTGATTTTGTTTTTTCAGGAGTGCATCCTCGCACTTGATGTATGGGACATGCATATGTTTGTTGTTTATAGGTGTATAATAAACTTGTATAAATTGTAGCTGGCATCAGTCATTTCCTTTAGTACAGTAGCTATATGTTGTCTGTACCTTGGTGTTTGTGAATCTTAATTGAACCTTATCCCCATAGGGTAGTTAGAGGTGGTTCGAGGCCATAGCAATTTAAACGTCCGAAGTGGCGAGGAAAGAATCAACCTCGGTTCTCAACCTCGGAGCCAATGGTCTCAACTTTCACAGTTTGCACTATATTTCTATCTGAATCTATCATTTCAGTCTTCCTTCTTACTATTGTCTTGTCACTATATGTAGACAGTCTCTAGTCCTAAATCCATTTCGTGACAAAGTGGGTGGCGTCGTCCTTGGGATCATCTTTGTTGGGATCAATTCTAGATTCATAGATTGTCTCTGTAGGAAGTTCTGAAAAATAGATTTTCTTTATAATATCCCCTAGACTTGAGCTATATTAAGACTGATCCAGCTATAAGTTTTTTTCCACAGGTTCCAGTTAGTATAGATGATAGTGGTTGTAAGGTTGTTTATGACTTAGAAGTAATTGATGGCTAATGGAATTTTTTTCGTAACAGGAAAGTAAATTCGGGTTTTGGGTAGCTGGATAACTTGAATTTTTTTCAGGTAGTTATTAGTCAGACTTGGTGCTAGTCTGAGTGCGGGTTTTTGCGACAGCATATTCCTAGTAGGTAACAGTAAATTTTTTCTTGTTCCTTTTTTGTCATTTCCCCTCGTTGTGAGTACTGCTGATTTGTCAGGTAAGATGGCTGAATTGGTCAAGCTACTTACTGCATGGAAGGACGCAGCTAAAAGCATGGGGATGAATGAGGCCGAGACTAGGGCTTACATTATGAGGGAACAGGACCGGCAGACGGAGAAAGAAGAGAAGACCCGACAGGCAGAGGAGAGAAAAGCAGAGAGGGAAGCCCAGGAGAAGATAGCAGAGAGGGAAGCCCAGGAGAAGATAGCACAGAGGGAAGCCCAGGAGAAGATAGCACAGAGGGAAGCCCAGGAGAAGTTAGCACAGAGGGAAGCCCAAGAGAGGGAGAAGGCAGCAGAGAGACAGCATGAACTTGCCCTGCGTTCACTGGAACTGCAGTACCGATCTTCGGAAGGCAGTTCGGCTAACGGAGATTCTCCCGGAGCAGGGGCAACAGACACCTCAGGAAACGGAGGGCCCCGGATGGCAGCCATGAATTTTCCGATGGACTCTTTTCCTAACGGGAATGAGAAAATTGAGGTATTTTTAGAAAAATTTGAACGGATGGCAAAGGCATACGGGCTGGATGATAGTCTGTGGTGTCTCAAATTATCTCAATCTCTAAGAGGACATGGATATGAGGTCTATAGCAAGATGCTAGTGGATGACCAGAATAACTTTGAGGCACTGCGGAACGCCCTGTTACAGCGATTCCAATGGACTCCCCGGAAGTGCCAAACAATGTTTAGGGAAAGTCGACTGGAGAAAGGAGAAAGTTTTCCCCAGTTCGCAGAGAGGCTGAGGACTTACCTCACTCGCTGGAGAGAGTTGTCGGGTTTGGCTAAATCGTTTGAAGGACTCGAAGAGCTCATCATGTGCGAACAGATAAAGGCCAACATGTCTCCGGACTTAAGGAAGTACCTGGCGGAGCAGGGCGCCCAGCAACTGGACCAGATAATTCTATTTGCAGAAAGGTTCCAGTTGGCACAGGCCGAAGTACTGGGCCAGAAAAGAAAACACCCTGACCTGCCAGCCCCGGACAAAGGAGCATCTTCATCGCATTCGCCTTCCTCTTCAGCTCACCAGCAGCAAGGGCCGTCTCGCAAGGAGCCCCCTCCCAGTCATAACATGCGCTCCCAGCCGCCTAACAGAACACAGGGGCCGACTTCTCATGAACCCATCAGGAACCGGGGAGAAAATGAGAGATATTGTAGGTTCTGTCGGACTACTTCTCATTGGACAACACGGTGCCCAAACAAACAACCCGCTCATCAGATGGCGTGTTTAAGGCCTGTGAGGGTGAAACAAGGGAAGAAGTGGAAACCCTTCCAGTCAGAGAAGTTGTTTTCCAACAGCGGGCCAGCAGAAGTGAACGGGACTGAGACAACATGCTTATTTGACAGCGGGCTTACATACCCCAGCATAGTCGCCCGACATCTGGTGAAGCCCTGGCAGATGACGAAGGAAAAAGTGAATATTGGTGGAGTTTTAAGGAAAGGGACTTCACAGCGCTTTCCGGTAGCCAATATTGAGGTGAAATGTAGGTTCGTGTCTGGCACCATCAAGGCAGCTGTAACGGCTCAGCCAGCCTATGACTTCATTCTCGGTAACCCATATTTAGTTTTGGGGAACCCGACCACACCGATCCTTGCTGATGCAAGGGGGCCTACTGCAGGCCAGATAAGTGAAAAAGGAGAACCCCTAATTCACGGAGCCCCGAGCGAGCTCAAACATAGCTGTCGTGCCAAGGAGAGGTGCAACACCTCTGATGACAGTGGTATGTTATTTGCAGAGGCAAATTCGCCTGCCAGCCCTGTTCAGCCAAACGGCCAAACAGGGGTAACGCCTCTGATTCAGGAAGTACACTCTTTGTTGTCGGGAATTAGGCCCCCGATGGTATTAGCTCCTTCAAGTGAAGGACATACTGACAAGAGCGGTATTACATATGTCAACGACCAGCGCCATCTTCATAGGGCACAAGATAGCGGTCTGAGCGAGCATATAGTTCCAACCAGCCCTGGAGCCCCATCCGACCAGCACTTTACTCAAACGGAGGAGGACAGTGATCTGAGTATCCGTTTGCCTATAAACGGAGATGGGCCCCACAACTCTCGTATCTCGTTTACAGGAAACGACTCTTGTAACGAGCAGCCTGAAAAATTGGCTATCTTTTCCAATTCGTTTCACGGAACATTGGAACCAGTCACCGAGAGCTTTATCTCAGATTCTCCGCGATCTAACGGGATCTTAAACCGTCAAGTGTCACTGCAGGACACATTCCAACTGACGCCAGCAACTCTCGACGGGGAGGGCAAGGTTGAGAATTTTCTTAGAACCAGAGTTTTAGACGGAGGACTCTCTGGAACTATACGGGCATCTCACAAACTTTCCAGGCCAGGAATTAGTGAGGGAAACTGCCTTATAACTTCGCAAGGAGCGATTTTGGAGAGCTCTGTCCCGCTTCAGATTGGTAAGGGAAGAGCGAGTCCAGAACCACTGCCAGGGGCAGATCTTACCTACCTTTCTTCAAAGGTAGAAGCTATTGAGGTCGATCGTGATCCAATAGACACCCAGCAAGAAATCGGAGGCTCTACACCAGAGGAACCCGAGACGGTGCATCGTTCTCGCACGGTACCAGCAGTCACAACCCTGCTGACGCGCAGCGAGGAAGTCGTCATCGCCAGGTCGCCACAGCGCCCGTCGGTCACATCAGCTGACCAGGACAGCCTTTTGACGGTCATAGCAAGGGAAAGTTCAGACCCGCCATTAGACGGCACAGGTCCGAAGAGAGATCAACTCTCCCAATGGAGCATAGGAGCTCATTCTAGGAGAGGAAGACGGAGGAAACGCAAGAGAGGAAGGTCGAAGAACACTGAGTGGGAGGGGTAAGGACAGACAGCCTTGTAGACAGGAATAATGGCCAATGTGAAACACAGAGATTTCAGTAAGGAGATCGTTGCTCAATCTTTGAAAGGGGGGAGTGATGTGACGAAAGTACTGAGATTCTGTCTTTCAAATGGCCCATGTCTTTTGCTCGTTGCATTTTGTTCACTATTTTTAGGAGGGATTACAGGAAATCCTTCTCCATGTTTCTTCTCCTTCTATTATTTACGTTTTTTCAAGATGAGATCACGAGGGAGTTTGATCTCATCTGCTTTATGGTTCTTCTTTATGTGTTTAGAATGTCCTTCTATTATTTACGTTTTTTTCAAGATGAGATCACGAGGGAGTTTGATCTCATCTGCTTTATGGTTCTTCTTTATGTGTTTAGAATGGGGGTGTAGGGAATTAGAAAGTATTATTCTAGATTGAGATTATAGAGGCTGGATCAGGATTTGCACCAGTGTCTTTTTTTTAAAGATATTGCGTGGCCATATACGCATTTTTCGGGAGTTAAATTATTTGCGGCCATTTTTGCTTCATTTCCGCAGTATAGGGCTAGGACCAATTCCCGGTTCTTTGTCTAGCGGGGACTGGTTGCATCAGAAAGATCTAAGGTTCTGATTGGCGGAGAGCTAACTGCAGTTGAAATGCAGAGCGCCCATTGGCTTTAGAACCACGCCGCGCATATGACGTCATGAAGTCGGCGCGTGGGGGCTTGAGAATAAATACGCCCGAACTTCATAAGTTCGGTCTCTAAAAATTAATTGCCAAGCCGGTTGCCAGAGTCAAGTCGATTGCCTTCAGTAGGACATTCGAGATTTGGTAAGCATGAATTTTTGCGTGAGGACTTTATTTAATTTTTCTAGTCCTAGCCGATCATTTAAGTTTCTTGGGAAGTTTTAGTTTAATTTAATTCTTAACTCCAGAGCCATCAATACGATCTTAGTGATAGACTTGAAAATTTATAGGTCCATTTAATTCCTTGTTGAAAGAATAGCGGCATGGTTTAAAAGTTGAGATATCACCGCTTTGTATTATTGCAAAGTCGGTCGGGAGAGAAACTCGCATCTGCGAATCATATGTATTTACAGAATAGTCGGGAGCGTGTGTAATGTGTATTTTCATTTGTGATTTTATTGAGAGTCTTGATGCTCGCTATTTATATAGTTACGCATATATCTGTGGACGGAAGTGATAGAGGTATTAATTGAAGCACGTGAGCGCGTGGTTACGGTATCTTTATTGATACGATGTTCAGAGGGACGAGGGGGAGAGAAGCACGTGGTCATAAAATTGTAACCACGTGTTTGTAACTACTGAGATTTAATTGATAACCATTATGTATAACTTTTGACGGCATGTAGATGCTAGCGTAAACAGGGTTATAGGTTATTGATTGTGCTTTGTTATTCTGTGTATTCAGAAGATGGAGATGAAATTTATTTATGTTAAGGGAATAATATTTTATTTCAATTTTGAGGTGATTAATCATACTGACGGGAATTTTAGGAATTCCTAGAGAGGACTAGTTTTAATTTTTATTAATCCTTACGGCATTAGTGTCAGCGTAAAAAGTAGGCCACAGTACGTCTGCCCAGACGGGCCATTGAAAATATTATTGTTGCTCGGAGTTAGTCAGGCAGAACAAGCGATCTGGGTTAGCCAATGTTTACTTTGTAGGCTCAGGTAGAGAGGGGAGTTACGTGGTGAAGAGTAAGGAAGTTAATTGTTATTTGAAATGTATTATTATGGTTTGTTTAGCTGTTGTTTTGTTTTGTCTAAAACAGCAGGTACCGGCTTTGTGGGAATGAGAGCGGAATTTTGAGACCACAAAATTTCTCCCACGGCAAAGTTGGGGCATTCGCAGAACCGCAAGGGTTTTACGTTAGTTGCCAGTAGTGGAAGGAGAGGAAGAAAATACGTTTTCCCAGCCAGGGGAAGACATTTTCCAGCGAATAGGATTTTTGTGGATAAATCCTGAGCTCTGACGCTCGTTACACACGCAGATTTGGCAGGCTGCCAGCGTTGTGGTAATTTTGTGTTCGTTTCTTCATGGCCATAATAAAGCCGACGGCCCAGTTATAGATACTCGGGCAGGTAATTTCAGAGTGGTAGAAGTCAGCTACAGTTCCAGTCCAGAATCCAGGGGGGGGGGGGGGTTCTGTTAAACCTCAGTCAAATCCAGAGTAGTGGAGAGAGATAGGGTAAACATTCTCTCTACTGAAGTCAGCACAGATAGGCAGAACTGTTAGTTTTGGTGAATCATAGCAGAGGACAGCTGCTGAAGTTTAGAGGTGCAGTTAGTTGTGTTCAGGAGATTCCAGGATAGGCTGTGTAGAACCGAAGTCTGTGCAGAGATTGTGTAGTCACTTCGCCGTCGTTCCAGCTATCAGTGGACTTAGAGTTAGAATTTAGAACAGCTAGTTTGGAGTGTAGGCGACATCAAGTGCAGTGTAGTTCAGTTCAGTTAACCTTACCTTCTTTCTCCATACAGGTTGCAATTGTGGGAGAAGGGTTGGGGTGGATGCATTTTTTTAAACTGTGCTTGATTTTGTTTTTCAGGAGTGCATCCTCGCACTTGATGTATGGGACATGCATATGTTTGTTGTTTATAGGTGTATAATAAACTTGTATAAATTGTAGCTGGCATCAGTCATTTCCTTTAGTACAGTAGCTATATGTTGTCTGTACCTTGGTGTTTGTGAATCTTAATTGAACCTTATCCCCATAGGGTAGTTAGAGGTGGTTCGAGGCCATAGCAATTTAAACGTCCGAAGTGGCGAGGAAAGAATCAACCTCGGTTCTCAACCTCGGAGCCAATGGTCTCAACTTTCACAGTTTGCACTATATTTCTATCTGAATCTATCATTTCAGTCTTCCTTCTTACTATTGTCTTGTCACTATATGTAGACAGTCTCTAGTCCTAAATCCATTTCGTGACAAAGTGGGTGGCGTCGTCCTTGGGATCATCTTTGTTGGGATCAATTCTAGATTCATAGATTGTCTCTGTAGGAAGTTCTGAAAAATAGATTTTCTTTATAATATCCCCTAGACTTGAGCTATATTAAGACTGATCCAGCTATAAGTTTTTTTCCACAGGTTCCAGTTAGTATAGATGATAGTGGTTGTAAGGTTGTTTATGACTTAGAAGTAATTGATGGCTAATGGAATTTTTTTTCGTAACAGGAAAGTAAATTCGGGTTTTGGGTAGCTGGATAACTTGAATTTTTTTCAGGTAGTTATTAGTCAGACTTGGTGCTAGTCTGAGTGCGGGTTTTTGCGACAGCATATTCCTAGTAGGTAACAGTAAATTTTTCTTGTTCCTTTTTTGTCATTTCCCCTCGTTGTGAGTACTGCTGATTTGTCAGGTAAGATGGCTGAATTGGTCAAGCTACTTACTGCATGGAAGGACGCAGCTAAAAGCATGGGGATGAATGAGGCCGAGACTAGGGCTTACATTATGAGGGAACAGGACCGGCAGACGGAGAAAGAAGAGAAGACCCGACAGGCAGAGGAGAGAAAAGCAGAGAGGGAAGCCCAGGAGAAGATAGCAGAGAGGGAAGCCCAGGAGAAGATAGCACAGAGGGAAGCCCAGGAGAAGATAGCACAGAGGGAAGCCCAGGAGAAGTTAGCACAGAGGGAAGCCCAAGAGAGGGAGAAGGCAGCAGAGAGACAGCATGAACTTGCCCTGCGTTCACTGGAACTGCAGTACCGATCTTCGGAAGGCAGTTCGGCTAACGGAGATTCTCCCGGAGCAGGGGCAACAGACACCTCAGGAAACGGAGGGCCCCGGATGGCAGCCATGAATTTTCCGATGGACTCTTTTCCTAACGGGAATGAGAAAATTGAGGTATTTTTAGAAAAATTTGAACGGATGGCAAAGGCATACGGGCTGGATGATAGTCTGTGGTGTCTCAAATTATCTCAATCTCTAAGAGGACATGGATATGAGGTCTATAGCAAGATGCTAGTGGATGACCAGAATAACTTTGAGGCACTGCGGAACGCCCTGTTACAGCGATTCCAATGGACTCCCCGGAAGTGCCAAACAATGTTTAGGGAAAGTCGACTGGAGAAAGGAGAAAGTTTTCCCCAGTTCGCAGAGAGGCTGAGGACTTACCTCACTCGCTGGAGAGAGTTGTCGGGTTTGGCTAAATCGTTTGAAGGACTCGAAGAGCTCATCATGTGCGAACAGATAAAGGCCAACATGTCTCCGGACTTAAGGAAGTACCTGGCGGAGCAGGGCGCCCAGCAACTGGACCAGATAATTCTATTTGCAGAAAGGTTCCAGTTGGCACAGGCCGAAGTACTGGGCCAGAAAAGAAAACACCCTGACCTGCCAGCCCCGGACAAAGGAGCATCTTCATCGCATTCGCCTTCCTCTTCAGCTCACCAGCAGCAAGGGCCGTCTCGCAAGGAGCCCCCTCCCAGTCATAACATGCGCTCCCAGCCGCCTAACAGAACACAGGGGCCGACTTCTCATGAACCCATCAGGAACCGGGGAGAAAATGAGAGATATTGTAGGTTCTGTCGGACTACTTCTCATTGGACAACACGGTGCCCAAACAAACAACCCGCTCATCAGATGGCGTGTTTAAGGCCTGTGAGGGTGAAACAAGGGAAGAAGTGGAAACCCTTCCAGTCAGAGAAGTTGTTTTCCAACAGCGGGCCAGCAGAAGTGAACGGGACTGAGACAACATGCTTATTTGACAGCGGGCTTACATACCCCAGCATAGTCGCCCGACATCTGGTGAAGCCCTGGCAGATGACGAAGGAAAAAGTGAATATTGGTGGAGTTTTAAGGAAAGGGACTTCACAGCGCTTTCCGGTAGCCAATATTGAGGTGAAATGTAGGTTCGTGTCTGGCACCATCAAGGCAGCTGTAACGGCTCAGCCAGCCTATGACTTCATTCTCGGTAACCCATATTTAGTTTTGGGGAACCCGACCACACCGATCCTTGCTGATGCAAGGGGGCCTACTGCAGGCCAGATAAGTGAAAAAGGAGAACCCCTAATTCACGGAGCCCCGAGCGAGCTCAAACATAGCTGTCGTGCCAAGGAGAGGTGCAACACCTCTGATGACAGTGGTATGTTATTTGCAGAGGCAAATTCGCCTGCCAGCCCTGTTCAGCCAAACGGCCAAACAGGGGTAACGCCTCTGATTCAGGAAGTACACTCTTTGTTGTCGGGAATTAGGCCCCCGATGGTATTAGCTCCTTCAAGTGAAGGACATACTGACAAGAGCGGTATTACATATGTCAACGACCAGCGCCATCTTCATAGGGCACAAGATAGCGGTCTGAGCGAGCATATAGTTCCAACCAGCCCTGGAGCCCCATCCGACCAGCACTTTACTCAAACGGAGGAGGACAGTGATCTGAGTATCCGTTTGCCTATAAACGGAGATGGGCCCCACAACTCTCGTATCTCGTTTACAGGAAACGACTCTTGTAACGAGCAGCCTGAAAAATTGGCTATCTTTTCCAATTCGTTTCACGGAACATTGGAACCAGTCACCGAGAGCTTTATCTCAGATTCTCCGCGATCTAACGGGATCTTAAACCGTCAAGTGTCACTGCAGGACACATTCCAACTGACGCCAGCAACTCTCGACGGGGAGGGCAAGGTTGAGAATTTTCTTAGAACCAGAGTTTTAGACGGAGGACTCTCTGGAACTATACGGGCATCTCACAAACTTTCCAGGCCAGGAATTAGTGAGGGAAACTGCCTTATAACTTCGCAAGGAGCGATTTTGGAGAGCTCTGTCCCGCTTCAGATTGGTAAGGGAAGAGCGAGTCCAGAACCACTGCCAGGGGCAGATCTTACCTACCTTTCTTCAAAGGTAGAAGCTATTGAGGTCGATCGTGATCCAATAGACACCCAGCAAGAAATCGGAGGCTCTACACCAGAGGAACCCGAGACGGTGCATCGTTCTCGCACGGTACCAGCAGTCACAACCCTGCTGACGCGCAGCGAGGAAGTCGTCATCGCCAGGTCGCCACAGCGCCCGTCGGTCACATCAGCTGACCAGGACAGCCTTTTGACGGTCATAGCAAGGGAAAGTTCAGACCCGCCATTAGACGGCACAGGACCGAAGAGAGATCAACTCTCCCAATGGAGCATAGGAGCTCATTCTAGGAGAGGAAGACGGAGGAAACGCAAGAGAGGAAGGTCGAAGAACACTGAGTGGGAGGGGTAAGGACAGACAGCCTTGTAGACAGGAATAAGGGCCAATGTGAAACACAGAGATTTCAGTAAGGAGATCGTTGCTCAATCTTTGAAAGGGGGGAGTGATGTGACGAAAGTACTGAGATTCTGTCTTTCAAGTGGCCCATGTCTTTTTCTCCTTGCATTTTGTTCACTATTTTTAGGAGGGATTACAGGAAATCCTTCTCCATGTTTCTTCTCCTTCTATTATTTACGTTTTTTCAAGATGAGATCACGAGGGAGTTTGATCTCATCTGCTTTATGGTTCTTCTTTATGTGTTTAGAATGTCCTTCTATTATTTACGTTTTTTTCAAGATGAGATCACGAGGGAGTTTGATCTCATCTGCTTTATGGTTCTTCTTTATGTGTTTAGAATGGGGGTGTAGGGAATTAGAAAGTATTATTCTAGATTGAGATTATAGAGGCTGGATCAGGATTTGCACCAGTGTCTTTTTTTTAAAGATATTGCGTGGCCATATACGCATTTTTCGGGAGTTAAATTATTTGCGGCCATTTTTGCTTCATTTCCGCAGTATAGGGCTAGGACCAATTCCCGGTTCTTTGTCTAGCGGGGACTGGTTGCATCAGAAAGATCTAAGGTTCTGATTGGCGGAGAGCTAACTGCAGTTGAAATGCAGAGCGCCCATTGGCTTTAGAACCACGCCGCGCATATGACGTCATGAAGTCGGCGCGTGGGGGCTTGAGAATAAATACGCCCGAACTTCATAAGTTCGGTCTCTAAAAATTAATTGCCAAGCCGGTTGCAGAGTCAAGTCGATTGCCTTCAGTAGGACATTCGAGATTTGGTAAGCATGAATTTTTGCGTGAGGACTTTATTTAATTTTTCTAGTCCTAGCCGATCATTTAAGTTTCTTGGGAAGTTTTAGTTTAATTTAATTCTTAACTCCAGAGCCATCAATACGATCTTAGTGATAGACTTGAAAATTTATAGGTCCATTTAATTCCTTGTTGAAAGAATAGCGGCATGGTTTAAAAGTTGAGATATCACCGCTTTGTATTATTGCAAAGTCGGTCGGGAGAGAAACTCGCATCTGCGAATCATATGTATTTACAGAATAGTCGGGAGCGTGTGTAATGTGTATTTTCATTTGTGATTTTATTGAGAGTCTTGATGCTCGCTATTTATATAGTTACGCATATATCTGTGGACGGAAGTGATAGAGGTATTAATTGAAGCACGTGAGCGCGTGGTTACGGTATCTTTATTGATACGATGTTCAGAGGGACGAGGGGGAGAGAAGCACGTGGTCATAAAATTGTAACCACGTGTTTGTAACTACTGAGATTTAATTGATAACCATTATGTATAACTTTTGACGGCATGTAGATGCTAGCGTAAACAGGGTTATAGGTTATTGATTGTGCTTTGTTATTCTGTGTATTCAGAAGATGGAGATGAAATTTATTTATGTTAAGGGAATAATATTTTATTTCAATTTTGAGGTGATTAATACTGACGGGAATTTTAGGAATTCCTAGAGAGGACTAGTTTTAATTTTTATTAATCCTTACGGCATTAGTGTCAGCGTAAGAAGTAGGCCACAGTACGTCTGCCCAGACGGGCCATTGAAAATATTATTGTTGCTCGGAGTTAGTCAGGCAGAACAAGCGATCTGGGTTAGCCAATGTTTACTTTGTAGGCTCAGGTAGAGAGGGGAGTTACGTGGTGAAGAGTAAGGAAGTTAATTGTTATTTGAAATGTATTATTATGGTTTGTTTAGCTGTTGTTTTGTTTTGTCTAAAACAGCAGGTACCGGCTTTGTGGGAATGAGAGCGGAATTTTGAGACCACAAAATTTCTCCCACGGCAAAGTTGGGGCATTCGCAGAACCGCAAGGGTTTTACGTTAGTTGCCAGTAGTGGAAGGAGAGGAAGAAAATACGTTTTCCCAGCCAGGGGAAGACATTTTCCAGCGAATAGGATTTTTGTGGATAAATCCTGAGCTCTGACGCTCGTTACACACGCAGATTTGGCAGGCTGCCAGCGTTGTGGTAATTTTTGTGTTCGTTTCTTCACGGCCATAATAAAGCCGACGGCCCAGTTATAGATACTCGGGCAGGTAATTTCAGAGTGGTAGAAGTCAGCTACAGTTCCAGTCCAGAATCCAGGGGGGGTTCTGTTAAACCTCAGTCAAATCCAGAGTAGTGGAGAGAGATAGGGTAAACATTCTCTCTACTGAAGTCAGCACAGATAGGCAGAACTGTTAGTTTTGGTGAATCATAGCAGAGGGCAGCTGCTGAAGTTTAGAGGTGCAGTTAGTTGTGTTCAGGAGATTCCAGGATAGGCTGTGTAGAACCGAAGTCTGTGCAGAGATTGTGTAGTCACTTCGCCGTCGTTCCAGCTATCAGTGGACTTAGAGTTAGAATTTAGAACAGCTAGTTTGGAGTGTAGGCGACATCAAGTGCAGTGTAGTTCATTTCAGTTAACCTTACCTTCTTTCTCCATACAGGTTGCAATTGTGGGCGAAGGGTTGGGGCGGATGCATTTTTTTAACTGTTCGTCAATTTGTTTTGAGGAGTGCATCCTCGCACTTGATGTATGGGACATGCATATGTTTGTTGTTTATAGGTGTATAATAAACTTGTATAAATTGTAGCTGGCATCAGTCATTTCCTTTTAGTACAGTAGCTATATGTTGTCTGTACCTTGGTGTTTGTGAATCTTAATTGAACCTTATCCCCATAGGGTAGTTAGAGGTGGTTCGAGGCCATAGCAATTTAAACGTCCGAAGTGGCGAGG
>JAMPIV010009193.1:47500-155660 GCA_024509875.1 Oreohelix idahoensis | reverse complement strand
TACAACCCACTAAAAACCCATTACTAAAACACATAACCCCTAACCACATTAACAAACACACTAACAAAAACCAAAAAAAACACACCCCACACAAATAAACCACAACAATCCCACACCCCAAAACTCAAAAAAAACAACAAAAACAACAAAAAAAAAAATTCACCCACAACACAAACCAAAAAAAAAATTATTCATTTCACATCAAACAACCAAAAACCAAACAAACACACTCCAAAAAAACCATCTCCCAAACAACAACAACCCCCCAATCAAAAACAACAAATACCATAAACCCCCCCACCACAAAAATCCTCAACCACCACCCAAACATAAAAAAAATTGAACTTAAAAACTCCAACAAAAACCCTAAACAAATGTCAAAAAAATAATTAAAGTAAACAAAACCTAATATTTAATTAAAACCTAAAAAACTTAAATAAATAATCACCCTAAAATAACATATATAAAAAATAAAAATATAAAACATTAAAAATATATAAAACCAACCCACAAATACTAAACAAATACTTTAAAAAAAAAAACCCCAACCCCCTAACAATTTTTAAAAATAAACTAATATTATTAACAATACCCAGAATATTAATATTACCCAAAATATACCATACCCCCCCACAAAAATATAAACAACAAACCAACCAAGTAATCAAAACCCCACATCATGTAATAAAACTGTTACACCCCCCCCCACACTACAACCACACCTAACACACCCACACAACATAATACACCACATATTCTACTTTTTATTAAATAAAATCACAACAAACTTTCACCCCTAAATAGCCCATATTATTATCATTGAGTCCTAAACATAACCTCAACACACATCAAGTCAAATCAAACATGCATCCATAAAAAATAACTGTATGGTGTTTAAGTTATTGTCCCCCCCCCCCCCCCCCCCACCACAATTATCAAAGGGTTTCCCCCATCAAGTGTGGCTCCGCTTGTTTTGCGTTGGGTGAAGACCCCTTTGTCAACACATGTAGTATCACCACGGTGTCTGGCTTCTCCCACTTGCAACCAACGCTGCCCGTTTCGCTTCTTTCAGATGTGGGTACACCGCTGTAGAGCAGCGTGTTCCCATCGAGATCCATGACTCCTTGTCCTTTTTTCTTTGTTTTCGTTATAGCCAGGATTTCTAGTTTTGCTTTCCTCATCTCTTCTGTAGCGGAAGGTTTTATGTGTGTGAGATGATAATGCTAGAGTAGAAATAGTATTCTCTCCAGAATGTGTGAGGTCCCAGTGACAGAGAAGTACACTGGTATCACTCGATAGTCACTGCTGTGAAAGTATCTGGACTGAAAATATTCAGAGAACAGTCAGACCTTACTGCGCCACCTCCGCTATGTGACCACCTGTGATATTAATAAAAATTCAACCAAACTCAGTATCAACTATATTGAATGAATAAAGCTGGTGAATACAATTTATATCCTCTTTATTTACATCTATCTAATTGTGGTGATTGGGTGTGACTGGTGATACAACAGTTATATTTATACAAAACCAAATTGGCGAAATCAATTACAGTTTTTACAAGTTAAACTAAAATGTCATTTCTTTAGACTCTTCCAATTAGTTGGGTAATAGACTTCTTCACTGTCTTATTCACTTTATAACTTTCACTATTTATCACGCAAATTGTCATCACCATAAAACTCTGCTTGACAGTTATCACTTCTTGGTTTGCACGATTGTCACGAATATCACTCATCTGTTTTTATAATCAGTGTTCATATGAGATGTACAGCTTCAGTAGGTCGTGCTTCTACCAATCCAGGCACTGCTGGGGCGATTAGCCTTGATCATCGAGCAATTCTTGATCATTGACCTCTGACTTTTGGTTGACAAAATATGAACCTGCAGATAATTGTAGGATATGTGGCTATTTGTGGATAAAAATTACCACATTCCTATTGTAGGTGAGATGAATTTGCTTTCAGATGTATGCGTGAAAAATGCATGATTATGGATCAGTGACAAGACAGGTGTCTACTGTGGAACATTTTATAAAATCAAATAATACAAAATAATATGTACACACATATATGGTATGAGGTTATAGTATCCCCCTGCCTGACACGTTAGCTCTGTAAAGTACAGTAACTTGAAGACAGATTGAATAAGCCCTGATAATGATTGTTGGTAGTCCTGAAAAGAATTGTTATTAGTCCTGTGCTAGCCCTGATATGGACTCAGTCACGGTGGTTATATTTCAGGTTCCAATCTTCAACAATCCTATCAAGTAATCAATTAATATGCATGATACTTTCATAACATAAAGATTAAACAAATCCTGAAATAAAAGTTGTAATTACTGTATTATTTTACATAGTAACTTTACATACCCTCGCAGGATCTAATTAAGATCAGTAAAGACTGGCTTTAGTGGAGTAACAGAACTGCCTGGCTGCAAATAACAAGATATTGGCCTCTGCACGTTCCTCTCTCTCCAGCCGTTGTCCTTCTGTCTTGCTTCGCTGTACAAGTGAATTTGAAATCATTTCCGTCCGCCCTTATATATGCAGCTACCGGACGTACAGGAAACAAGGCTCGCAACTCCAGCAAACTTCCCACAAAAGTTGTAACTTCGGGGGGTTTGTGCTAGAGGTGTTTCAAACCTTGGTCTCGTGCATTTCACCTAACCCAGTTCAAGCCTTTGGAGTTATATATTTCCGTTCTCCATGAGTTGACCTTTATATCCATATGTTGTTTTCCCATATCTGTCGTGTTAACGATTATATATTGAATTATAAATAGGAAAAACACAGCATTTCTCAATGCACGGACACTATTCTTGCGAAATTCTTCACAACTACTTACTCCCTTCTGATTTCCTTGTACCTATACATAAATGAAGATATTCCCGTCAAAAGGAGACCATTCTCATCCTTGTCTGTCATTCCGTTCTCCTTCCCGATCGCTAATTCTAACCATGTTTCGGACGATTATTCTTCCTTATACAATCGCCGAAGTCGTTCTATCTGACCGTGGGAAACCCCTTCTCTGATTGGCTGCCCTAGATACACACAGGAAAATACCCCTGCATTCCTTTGTACAGGCCAGCACACTGGTGTCCCACTTTTCGGTCTTCAAACATTTAACTAGGCAATGCGTAACATGTGACAGAGCCTCCCTCTCTTTTAAGCTGTAGATTTCTACAGCTAACAACTGTAAGCTTTGCCGTAGTTAATGTTCTTCTTACTCTCGTTCTGTCTCAGTTGGGTGTCGACTAAGAAAATCTGCTCTTACATTTTGTTTTCCTGGATATAGATTCATCCTTTGCTATCTCTCTTTTCCCAGTTCGGCTTTTCATCCAGGCCCTTACCGCTGGTGAAATGGGGTCGGTAGGTTTCCCTTGAAGTTTACCGCCCTCTTTTCGTTGATAGTTGGTTGCTGTTTTCCCTCGCAAATTCGTAGGTGTTTGATTTTGGCTACGTGATTTGTTCTTTTTGTCCAGCGCATGGGTTTCAGACTGCAATTTAACCTGTGTGGGATATTTCCTTTCCCCTCCAGTGCAAATCTCGGGAGTACCCATGATGGCTGGTTTGCTTGTAGACTTTTGAAGACTCTTCCGTCGACTTTCTAAATCTACATGGGTGCACTCTGGACAGGAATTTACATACCGATTGATGTCTTCCGTAATACCTGGCCAGTAGTACTGGGTGGCTATTCTTTGTTTTGTGGCACCATTACCCAGGTGTTCACTCAAAGTTATGTGCCCCCAGCCTATAACCTTATTTCTATAGGTGGATGGTACAACAATTTGACCATGACTGTTCGTCCCTCTGCCAGCTTTCCTGTGCAAGAGTCCATGTTCCATATAGAAATGTCCTTTGATTGGATTGTTATGTGTTTTTGACAGTTTGCCAAAACAAGGCTTCAATGTGCTGTCTGCTACTTGAGCCTTTTTCATCTCAATCGAATCAAATTTTAATTTGGTGTCCCTCTCTATGTTCCTGGAGTCAGACCTGGTCTGGATTTCTGCCATAACCACAGGTTTTACCGGGTTTCCCAAGAAAACATATCTACGCCCCAACATCAGGGGGTAAAAGGGATCATCTAACACTGCTGCATTTATCTCCCCTTCCACATAGCGACAACTGACATGAATCTTTGCTATGGGTAAAGTTAGGGGTAATGCTCCCTTTAGTGGCCCTTGAATATCTACTGTTTCTGTGGTGATTTGTTCAGGGCGCACCAGAGATGCACACACGACTGCGTCATAGGACAAACCTGTGTCATACATTCCTGTGACTTGTTTGCCATTCACAGTCACTATCTCCTGTGTAGGTGGGTGATGGAGGCTATTCTGAATCACCGTCAGTTCCTTCCTATCAGAAGTCCTCACCTGTAAGCATGCAGCATGATGAAGAGGTTTTTTCCTTCCACAATTATCAGTGTTGTGGTTGTTCATTTTGCAGAACTTACACCATTTTTCTTCCCTTCGTGAGGGTTTATTGTTATATCCTGGAGGGTTCTTGTCTTTGTAGTCATATCTTTGGTTGTTCTTGGTTGTATTGTCCTTTTGTTCAAACTCGTTTTGGTTTTGAGGTGACTTGAAACTATCTCCCTGCTTCCTCTTGTT
The DNA here is from genome assembly GCA_024509875.1 of Oreohelix idahoensis. NCBI lineage: Eukaryota > Metazoa > Mollusca > Gastropoda > Stylommatophora > Oreohelicidae > Oreohelix > Oreohelix idahoensis. The sequence continues at coordinate 151,048 of JAMPIV010009193.1, read as the reverse complement.
TCCTTGAGTCAGGGGGTGAGCCAGTTTGTGACTTTCTGCATAGATGATTATTTCATCTAATCTCTCTCTTTTATGTTCTACTAGGAATGTCTTCGTCTCAGGAGACATGGACTCCAGGAGTTGTTCTATCAACATCATCTCCTTGATCCCTTCAAAATCCTGATTGAAGTTTCCTAACTGACACCACCTCAGCAAGTAACTTTCCAACCTTGCTGAAAACTGCTGATACGTTTCTCCTGTCTGGAGCTTAGCAGTTCTAAATCGCATTCTATAAGCTTCTGCGTTTTGTTCATAACGCACCAACAATGCTTGTTTCAAGGCTTCATAATTTTCCTGATCTTCTTTTTGCATCTTCAAGTAGACGTTATAAGATACACCTCTCAATCCCTGTGACAACTTCAAATTCCACTTTTCTTTTTCTAGGCCATAAGTGGAAGTTCATAGCTCCATTGGAGGTGCTTTGGCTGGCGCTGGTATCCGAATGAGATGACCTACTACCATTAGTTGTAGCCGCTGCCTGTATTTCAAGCTCTTTTAATCTCAGTTCATGGTCTCTATCAGCTTGTAGCTTCCTTTCTTCAGCCTCCAATTTCTTGGCTTGAGCCTCAACTTCCAACAGCAGCCTCTTTTCTTCAGCTTCCATTCTTTTGGCTTCTCTCTCAGCTTCTAGTCTTTTGGCTTCTCTCTCAGCTTCTGCTTGCAGCTTCCTTTCCTCTCTATCCATATGTTTGTCCACTTCAGTTGTGACATACTGGATGAGAGCATCACCTGTCAAGCCCAGCTCTTTTCCCATTTGCATGATCGCAGTTCTGAACTTCACTAAGTCAGCCATTATATTAAGTTAAGTAGGGTATGAAAACTTACCTAAACTTACTCAAAATAATTATCAAATGGACAACACAATTAATCGTGCAACCTTGTGATAGTCAATATTTACTGAGTACTCTAAGGTACTGTTACTGAGAAAAAAAATCTTATTCTAGAATTTACAAAAAAAAATTTTTTTTTATTTTTTTTTTTATTTATTTATTTTTTTTTCTCTATTGGTGGCCCAAGATAGACTAAAGATAGATGTATTAGATAGAGGATGGCTCAGGATATACGAGAATATCCCGCGATCGAGCCCCCACTGTAGCGGAAGGTTTTATGTGTGTGAGATGATAATGCTAGAGTAGAAATAGTATTCTCTCCAGAATGTGTGAGGTCCCAGTGACAGAGAAGTACACTGGTATCACTCGATAGTCACTGCTGTGAAAGTATCTGGACTGAAAATATTCAGAGAACAGTCAGACCTTACTGCGCCACCTCCGCTATGTGACCACCTGTGATATTAATAAAAATTCAACCAAACTCAGTATCAACTATATTGAATGAATAAAGCTGGTGAATACAATTTATATCCTCTTTATTTACATCTATCTAATTGTGGTGATTGGGTGTGACTGGTGATACAACAGTTATATTTATACAAAACCAAATTGGCGAAATCAATTACAGTTTTTACAAGTTAAACTAAAATGTCATTTCTTTAGACTCTTCCAATTAGTTGGGTAATAGACTTCTTCACTGTCTTATTCACTTTATAACTTTCACTAGTTTATCACGCAAATTGTCATCACAAAACTCTGCTTGACAGTTATCACTTCTTGGTTGCATGATTGTCACAAATATCACTCATCTGTTTTTATAATCAGTGTTCATATGAGATGTACAGCTTCAGTAGGTCGTGCTTCTACCAATCCAGGCACTGCTGGGGCGATTAGCCTTGATCATCGAGCAATTCTTGATCATTGACCTCTGACTTTTGGTTGACAAATATGAACCTGCAGATAATTGTAGGATATGTGGCTATTTGTGGATAAAAATTACCACATTCCTATTGTAGGTGAGATGAATTTGTTTTCAGATGTATGCGTGAAAATGCATGATTATGGATCAGTGACAAGACAGGTGTCTACTGTGGAACATTTTATAAAATCAAATAATACAAAATAATATGTACACACATATATGGTATGAGGTTATAGTATCCCCCTGCCTGACACGTTAGCTCTGTAAAGTACAGTAACTTGAAGACAGATTGAATAAGCCCTGATAATGATTGTTGGTAGTCCTGAAAAGAATTGTTATTAGTCCTGTGCTAGCCCTGATATGGACTCAGTCACGGTGGTTATATTTCGGGTTCCAATCTTCAACAATCCTATCAAGTAATCAATTAATATGCATGATACTTTCATAACATAAAGATTAAAACAAATCCTGAAATAAAAGTTGTAATTACTGTATTATTTTACATAGTAACTTTACATACCCTCGCAGGATCTAATTAAGATCAGTAAAGACTGGCTTTAGTGGAGTAACAGAACTGCCTGGCTGCAAATAACAAGATATTGGCCTCTGCACGTTCCTCTCTCTCCAGCCGTTGTCCTTCTGTCTTGCTTCGCTGTACAAGTGAATTTGAAATCATTTCCGTCCGCCCTTATATATGCAGCTACCGGACGTACAGGAAACAAGGCTCGCAACTCCAGCAAACTTCCCAAAAAAGTTGTAACTTCGGGGGGTTTGTGCTAGAGGTGTTTCAAACCTTGGTCTCGTGCATTTCACCTAACCCAGTTCAAGCCTTTGGAGTTATATATTTCCGTTCTCCATGAGTTGACCTTTATATCCATATGTTGTTTTCCCATATCTGTCGTGTTAACAATTATATATTGAATTATAAATAGGAAAAACACAGCATTTCTCAATGCACGGACACTATTCTTGCGAAATTCTTCACAACTACTTACTCCCTTCTGATTTCCTTGTACCTATACATAAATGAAGATATTCCCGTCAAAAGGAGACCATTCTCATCCTTGTCTGTCATTCCGTTCTCCTTCCCGATCGCTAATTCTAACCATGTTTCGGACGATTATTCTTCCTTATACAATCGCCGAAGTCGTTCTATCTGACCGTGGGAAACCCCTTCTCTGATTGGCTGCCCTAGATACACACAGGAAAATACCCCTGCATTCCTTTGTACAGGCCAGCACACTGGTGTCCCACTTTTCGGTCTTCAAACATTTAACTAGGCAATGCGTAACATGCGACATCTTCCACCAGCTCCTCTTCTTTCCCATTTATGCTTCTTGTGTTCCAAGTTCCATAAGTTGTAGTCCGTTCCAGTTCGTCACCTTTAGAATCAGTCTGGTTTTCTCTCTTGTAGTTCTCATAATCAAAAGTTTAAAGCAAACAGGTGATTGGCCTGTTGTGCCTTTGCATGGTGGAGGGGCTGCCTCCTTACGGCCTCCATGCAGGCCGCCCTCCTCCTTTTTCAGCCGGGCTTGGGACTGGCCTAGGCAGGGAATCAATATCACCCAGGATAATAGCACGATTCCAGCGAAAAGGAAGAAAAATCACCATTATTCAATGTTATACCCCTACAAACAATGCAGATGAAGATACGAAGCAAGATTTCTATGATGAACTCCAAGGAACATTGGACAAAACACACAAGAGAGACATTAAGATAGTAATGGGAGATTTAAATGCAAAAGTAGAAGTAGACAACAAAAACTGTGAACTAATGGGAAAGAATGGCATTGGAAACAGAAATGAAAATGGAGAACTCTTTGTAAACTTTTGTGATTTGAATGACCTGGTCATCGGAGGGACTGTCTTCCCACACAAAGACATACACAAGACCACATGGAACTCCCCAGATGGGCACACACAAAATCAGATAGACCACTTCACCATAGAAATAAAATGGAGACGCTGCCTATAAGATCTTAGAGTAAAGAGAGGAGCTGACGTAACGTCAGACCACCATCTTCTCCTGGCATCACTGAGGATAAAATTGAGGCCGCACAAAGACAGAGCAGAAAGAGCAAGCCCGAAATATAATACCCAGTACCTTATGAACAAAGACACAAGAGTTCAGTTCAACCTAAAGTTAAGAAATATATTTGAAGCACTGGAGAACCTTGAAGAGGAAAGTATAGATAATCATTGGTACACAATTCTGGAATCATACAGGTATACAAGTGAAGAGGTTCTTGGCAAAAGAAATAGACAACAGAAGGAATGGCTCTCAGAAAACACATGGAACCTCATAAGAGAAAGAAGAGACATCAAACAACAAGTAAACAACTGTAAAGATGCAGAACAGAAAACACAACTGCTCACAATATATTGGGAGCTAAGCATGAAAGTGAAAAAGAGTGCCAGGCAAGATAAAAGATAATTTATTGAAAAACTAACAGAGGAAGCCGAGATTGCGACAAAAAAAGGAGACTTGAAAACATTACATAACATCACCAGAATTTTATCTAAGAAACAGCTAAACCACATTACAACAGTGAAGAGCACAGACAGACAAAGCATTTAGCAATGAAGAGAAACAAAGGGCCAGATGGGCTGAACATTTTAAGGAAATCCTAAACCAGAACCAACCAATACAGCAACCCATCATAGAAGCAGCAGAATAGGCACTACACTGCAACATGAACCCACCCACTAAACAAGAGATCTCTCGGGCAATAAAATAGCTAAAACATGGAAAGGCTGCAGGAGTAGCTACACCAGCTCTTCAAGAAAATCTGGGAAAAAGAGGCCATCCCAAAGAGCTGGAAGGAAGGCCACATTATCAAGCTGCCGAAGAAAGGAAACTTGACTGTATGTAGGGAGGGGTATAACACTGCTAGCAGTGGCTGAAAAAATTGTGACCAGAGTTTTGTTGGACCATATTAAGATGGCGGTGGATGACAAACTCAGAACAGGCAGGATTTTGTGCAGGAAGATCATGCACAGACCAGATAGCAACACTCAGAATCATCATAGAACAATCAAACGAATGGCAGACCCCCTTATATATAAATTTTGTGGACTTTGAAAAAGCTGTCGATAATATAGACCGTTCTGTGATAAGGAAAATCCTGAGACATTATGGAATCCCAGAGAAACTCATTAAAACCATCCAAGATTTCTATCAGGAGGTCTCATGCAAAGTAGTGTACAAAGGAAAACTATCAGAGCCCTTCACAGTTCACAGCAGGGTCAGCTATCACCAATAATTTTTCTCATGGTCATAGACTGGGTTATGAGACAAACAATAGAAGGAGAGAAAACAGGGATACAGTGGACATTAAACAAACAGATGGAGGATCTTGACTTTGCAGATGATTTATGCCTTCTATCACATAGACAGCAAGATATGCAGAAGAAAACATAGTTTAGGACAGAAGCAGCAAAGATAGGACCACACATAAATGTAAATAAAACAAAGGAAACCCAAATGCTATAGCAGTGCATCAAAGGTATGTCAAAGCTAATTTCAAAAGGAAAGGAGGAAAGACTTCCAGGGTAAAGAATGCTTGAAATAATGGTATCCATTGGCCTGTGCTAAATTAGTCTTTTCTTTCCATTCCCATTCTACACCCTCCCCGTTAATTTTCTTAATGTGAATGGGAGATTGCCCCTGTAGCCCGGGGGGGGGGGGGGGGGGGGGGGGGGGGTCTCTTAAGAGGCAAAGAAAGAATAGGACTACTACACCCTCAGGTAGGTCGTACAAGGTGGCTAACATGAGGTTGTGTATGGTGTCCTAGCAACCTCAGGTAGGTCGTACAAGGTGGCTAACATGAGGTTGTGTATGAGGTCCTACCAACCTCAGGCATGTAATACAAGGTGGCTAACATGAGGTTGTGTATGGGGTCCTACCAACCTCAGGTATGTCGTACAAGGTGGCTAACATGAGGTTGTGTATGAGGTCCTACTAACCTCAGTGTTACGCACAGATCTTCATTTTTTCCTAAAGTCATTATATGATCATTTTTCCTAAAGTCGTTGTATGATCATTTTTTACTAAAGACATTGTGTAATTAGATTGACTGAATGTACACTTTAATTTGTCTCGGTCAAAGCTACATAACTCTGGATAATTGAGATTATCATTTAATATGATGTTACCTCCTCTTGTGTCGAGACACGGTCGGTCCATATTTTTATTAACGAAGTGTGACCATTCTCCTTATTTGGTAGTATCGGTCAACTGTTGTTGGAATGTCTGAAACCTGTGTTGAGGTCTCTGTTCATGTCCAAATAAGGCTCGATCTAGTTAAATCTTATCTGGAATGTTCCTAGATCGTCTTGCTATTCAAGTGTATAGGTTCTGCGCATGTCCGGACGCGGGGCGTCTGGGAAGTTTCTTTATCTTGGGAGACGATGTAAAGCTGTGAAGCAGAAAGGATGCGTTTTTGGCGTCTCTGTGATTTTGTTAGGGATTAGGAGCCTTATTGTGAGATAGTTAGCTTACAAGGTCCTTCCCTTGAGTATTCTAAAACGCCTGGAGGCGTATGTTTTCTGTGGTGTGGATTTTCGAACGAAGGTAATGCCTCATTTACATCCAATCTGTAACTTTACTTATGTTTGACAATGGTCGATCTCTGCTCACGTATGCATTACAGAAAGGAAGGTATTTCTAATAGATGTCACGCCCCAGGTATCTTCATACCTGAGATCTATATGTAAACGGGTCATACTCAGCCCGAAGGACAGTTCCTTTGTTCTATGAATGTCGCTGTGTGTCAGCGATTATGCCTACGTCAAGGTTAGACTTAGGAATGTCTGTAAAGGTCAGTTTGACCTGCACTTCTGGAATGCCATCCTCGTGCGACGTATGATTTGACTCGTTTAGCACATCTGAACAGTAAGAGGATTTTTTGTTGATGTACTTTTGTATTTGGAGCCAACCATATAATACCTTGGCGCCATATCATCATCTTTAGAATATGCCAAATGCATTGATAAACTATGTAAGCTGATGATTGTGAATGTCATGACTTCGCTCTATTGTAAACTGGATGTACGTTCTTGTACCTGTGACGTCAAAATAAATGATGAAAATACGTCCAGAGTGGTTTACCCATTTATGACTCCACATGTCGTACCCTACGTGCTGTAACTCTGTGAACTACATCACTACCATACACAGCGACAACAACAACACAAAACCAGATAGGACACCCTACATCTACAACTATAATTTTACTGGTGTTGATAGGGGTGGTAATTGAAGTCAGCCTAAATCCACCCTTATCATTTCATGGTGGCCAAAAGTTGGTTTATTCTGGTACCAGCTCTCAAGGGGGTCAACAAACCCAAACATCATCATCAGACTACAAGACAACATTACAGCTTCAACTACTACCTTCCATGAAATTTTGTTTGAAAGTACCCAGCGTTACTGACAGTTGGTAATATTTTGAAACTACCCGGCGCTGCTCGGCAGTATTGCAGTTTTCCTCGATAGAAGGACAAGTACCGAGCGAATCGATTTCCTGATCTGTAAGGAAGAAGGACAAGTGCCGTAACAACTGTTCCGGTATCAGAAGCTCATGTTCCTGCGTCATGGCTAGCTATAGGAGCAGATGTTGATCAACGTTGGATCATTATCCTCAGAATGCTGATCTCAACCTGTTCTGCACCGTGCTGACGTTTGGACACATAGAAGTTAAGTGGCCTGTTTTGTTTGTGAACTGTGCCCTTATGTTCTAACTGAGCCTTCTGTCTCTCACACTTTTCATTGTTTACATGCTACATGTTTATATGTTATTTGTATATTTATATGTTTATATTTCAGCGGGTTTCGGTTGGGTGGTGTCTTTCAGTAGAAGATACCACGTCACAGAGGTTTCTACTGTTAGCGTTTTCTTTAGGGACTGTGCAAATTTCCTATTGTGAAATTTGCTAGCGACAAACGTTGCTATATTTGTTTAGTTGTGACGAGTTGTGCTTTATTTTCGTTGTTTTTTGTAATATTTTTTTTTTCTGTTCTTTAGTTCCGATTTAATTTGTTTGTATTTGTAGGTCTCCCCTTTTCTATTATTCAGTTCTATACACCATTTTAGTTTATACATTGTGACGTCATTTGTTTGTGTACATTCTTCGCATTTTGTCATCACATTCTTTGTGATATTTTCCTTTTAGTTCTGCTGTTTATTTAGTTGACTTATGCGAATGTTTTCGTATTGACTTTGATCTTTGTTATTGTTTACATTGACTTTGATCTTTGTTGTTGTTTACATTGTCTTTGATCTTTGTTATTGTTTACATTGTCTTTGTTCTTTGTTATAGGTTACATAGTTCTTGAGTAATTGGCTTTCACTATTGTTACATATTTGCTCATGCACTATTGATTTATAGTGCACTTATCATAACTAACTAGTGGATTTGTTCATGCACTATTACATTGTGCAGTTATGATAAATAACTGATTGATTTGTGTTTATGCACTAATTTGTGTAGTGCACTGATGAGTAAGAAGGGACTTGTGATATTATTATACATTTGATAATACAAGTTTGGTGTCAAAGACTTGTTTGCCACAGAGATTGGGTTAAACATTGGGATTATACAAGTACTTTATTTAAGTCTTGTCACTATTAAGCTTGAGATAATTTAATTAATTATTTCAGGTTTTGGACTTATAATTTTAGACAACATGTCTACATTTGAGTACTTTATTGAGCAGGGTAAATCCCTTGGAAAGACTGGTGATAAATTAGAAGAATTTGCGACTGTTCAATATGCCAAGGCATTGAAGTCGGAATAAAAGAAAATGAAAGAACAAACTGAACAAAAGAAAATAGAGGCTGAGAATTTAAAACTGCAGATGCAGGTGGAGGAAAAGAGATTCCAAATGGAAATGGAAAAACAAAAAAGAGAAGCAGATGCAAAATCTGAAGAGAAAAAACTTGAAAGAGAAGCTGAAGAGAAAAAAACATGAAAGAGAAACAGAGGCTGAAAATAGAAGACTTGAAAAAGAGGCTGAAAATAAAAGACTTTAAAAAGAGGCTGAAAATAAGAGACTTGAAAAAGAGGCTGAAAATAAAAGACTAGAAATAGAGATGGAAAATAAGAGACTTCAGGCTGAGGCTGAAGAGAAAAAGTTACAAAGAGAGGCTGAAGAAAGAAGGTTACAAAGAGAGGCTGATGAGAGAAAAGCAAAAATGGAGCATGAAGAAAAACTCTTAGCTTTAGAGTTAGAAAAGATGAAATTGTTGAACACTAGTAATGCTAATAATGCAGATAAGGTGTCAGATAAGACTAATGCTAATAATTTTAAGCTTAATCTACCAGCATTTAATGCCTCCATTGATGACATAACATTTTATTTAGACAGATTTGAAAGTGCATGTAAGGTGCATAACATAGATAAAACACTATATGTTTATCATCTGTCCAAGATACTTAGAGGTGATGCGTTGATTATGTTGGGCATGGTAGATGTGCCTGACAAGAACAACTATGAGGTTGTCAGAGCAGTCTTGTTAAAAAAATACCAACTTAACGAAGACGGCTATCGTCTTCAATTTAAAAATATGTTGCCAGAAACTGGAGTGGAATTCTCTGAATTCATATCAAGGATACGTCTTACTTTTTCACGATGGGTTGAGCTGTCTAAGACAGAAAATACATATGAAGCTCTTATGGACTTACTACTTAGAGACAAGGTTATGTCTTCTGTAAATGAATCTTTTCTTTCCTTTCTTCATGAGCGTAAGCCTAAAAACATAAAAGAAATGGAAGAATACTGTTGCCAGTATGTGACTGCGCACCCTAACGTAACCGTTAGCAAATCTGGAGTAAAAGAAAGTCTGCCAGTTGCTTCGGCAGCACCATATGGCCAAAACTTCAAACGTAAGTTTCAAGGTACTCAACATAATATTAATAGAAAGAGTAACCGTAATGATGATCAAAATCATAGCAATCAATCACATGGTGATTCTTCTTCGAATAACTGGAGACAAGCTGACACTCCTCGTTATTATGGATCTAATAATTTTAGACATTTCCACAAAGGTAGTCAGTATAGAGGTAACTATTTTTCCCGTAGACCTCAAAATCAATCTACTAGATTTTCAAATCAATATAGAGATGATAATGATAATTATGGAAGCTGGAACACTAACCATGATAACAATTACAGGAGAGAAAATAAAGATAATTTCAGAGGCAATAATGGTCGCGGTAGATCTCTTCATAAGAGAAGGAGATATCAACAGACAAACTCGGTACAACAAGAATCTCAGGGGGCAGATAAACAGGTTAATGATAATAAAAACCCTAATGCTATAGGATGTTCTTCTTTTGACTTTGGTAGAGCAAATAAATGTCCCCAATGTAGTACTTTGTTCGAACCAACTACCGTAACTACTTTAAGCTGTGGTCATCCTCTTCCAGCTCTTCCTGCTAATGTTGCGCATGACGGGAGAGGTTCTCTTATACTACATAAGGGTCTTGTAAATAGTAATCCAGTCTCAGTTTTGTTTGATTCTGGATGTACTACTGTTGGCGTTAGGCAATCTCTTGTAAATCCATCCTGTGCTACAGGAAAGGTCATCAAATGTGTCACATTTGGTGGCACTTTGGAAAAGTATCCTACTGCCATAATACATATTGCTACTCCTTTCTTTACGGGAGATGTCCACGCGTGTCTTCTTCCAAACCCTATTGCGGACCTTATTATTGGTCGTATTCACGGAGTTAGGGAATGTACCCCACAGCAAATTGCTGTTTGGGAAGAGCAAAACATGGAAGCTACCAATGCGGTGGTCACAAGAGCACATGCTCTGGATCCACCTCAAACTTCATTAACTGATAATGATGAAGTAGATAGCCAAAATAGTCACTTGATTATTTCACGTGACTCATTTATAAAATTGCAAGAAGAAGATTCTTCTTTACAAAAATTCTTCATTCTAGCAAAAAAAGGTAATCCAAATCAGAATACTAATAGAAAGTCTTGGATTTCTATGAAGAACGGCGTACTTGTGCGTATGGTACAAGACTCGTCTACGTCCACTCATTCACAAATTCTTGTGCCTAAGAGTATGAGATTGCAAATATTGCAACATGCTCATGACTCTCAATGTGCTGGACATATGGGTTTTTCCCGTACAAAGTCGAGGGTTCTTGCGGCTTTCTTTTGGCCATTTGTGAGCAAGGACATACGAATTTACTGTCGTTCTTGCAAAGTGTGTCAGGAGGTCAAATCGAAAGGACCACGACATGCTGCGCCTATTCAGCTGCTGACATTCCTATTCACCCTTTTCAAAAAATGGCAATAGATATTATCGGTCCTTTTAGGATTAAGTCGGCCAGAGGACATCAATTTATCCTTACATGTGTCGATATGTGCACACGTTGGCCAGAGGCTATACCTCTCAAGAGCATCTCAACTGCTGATATCGCAGACGCTCTTTGGCTGATATTTTCTCGCATGGGTTTCCCCGGAGAAATATTGTCAGACCATGGCACTCAACTTTTATCAGGCACTATGTCACAAGTAATGTCTATGCTACATATTAAAAGGTCTCTCAGCAGTATCTATCACCCAATGTCTAATGGGTTAGTTGAGCGTTTGAATAGGACACTAAAAACTTTACTTGGGAAAATAACTGAGGATCATCCTCAGGATTGGGACAGGGTTTTACCCGCGGCTCTCTTTGCTTATAGAGAGGTTCCCAATGAACACACAGGATTTTCTCCTTTTGAACTTGTCTTTGGCGCGCAACCGCGCGGCCCTATGTCTTTACTACACGATCTTATCACTGCCGATAATATTAGCGATGAGACTCAATCTTCTTATGAGTATGTCATTGCTCTTAGGCAAAAGATCATCGAGGCATGCAAACTAGCAACTTCTTCATCCGAATTTGCTAAAGAAAAGGCAAGGCAGTTTGCAAATAAAAATAGATGTCTACGACAACTTTGTCCAGGTGACAAAGCATTCGTTCTTCTTCCGTCAAGGGGGAACAGACTTCTTATTGCATGGAAAGGTCCATATGCAATAGTCTCCAAAATTTCCGATGTCGACTATGTCGTCGATATTGATGGAAAGCATAAAACTTTCCACATAAATATGCTCACGGAATTTCATGAAAGACCTGACTATTTGCAGCCTATTTTCCAGGCAACGGACAATTCTCCAGTACCTCATGGTCACTACTCATCCTTGTCAGTTATACAGGATGAGGAAACTACTTTTTCTGATGTCAATCTTCCACTTCCTATGGTCCCACTTCATTCTACGGAATCTTGGAAAAACGTTACCGTTTCTCCTAATCTTTCCGCTGAGGAACATCGACAAGTTTCTTCGATGTTGCAAACGTTTCAGGATGTCCTTACAGACATCCCGGGACACACACATGTCATCGAACATGACATAGTGCTTACTGACCATAATCCTATCAGAGTCAGACCCTATCCAATACCAATCCACTTTCAGTCACAAGTCGAGAAAGAATTGGATGAGATGATACGGTTGGAAATAATCGAACCATCTACTTCACCATACTCTTCGTCTATGGTTATTGTTCGAAAGAAGGATAATAACATTCGCATTTGCGTAGATTATTGCAAATTGAACCAAGTTACGAAGTTCGATGCTGAACCTATGCCTTCATTGGAAGAGCTACTAAATAAACTTTCTAATTCTAGGTTCTTTACCAAACTAGACTTGTCTAAAGGTTATTGGCAAGTTCCTTTAACTGAACGTGCCAAACCTTTTACAGCGTTTTCTACACCTAGGGGTTTATTCCAATGGAATTTCATGCCTTTCGGTCTTATGAACGCCCCTGCTACTTTCGTACGCATGATGCGGCGAATTCTCGCATATCATACAGATGTCATAGCATACTTAGACGATATCTGTCTGTTCAGTGATTCCTGGGAAGATCACTATTTGGGTTTATACGAATTGCTGTCTACTCTTCGCGAGTATGACTTGACTGCAAAACCCTCTAAAGCTTTTATAGGATTTAGTGAGATTTCTTTCCTGGGTCATCGTGTTGGTCATGGTCTTTTAAAGACAGAGGACCACAATGTTTCAAAAATACTTAACATTTCTGTCCCTAAGACGAAGAAACAAGTACGGAGTCTCTTAGGTTTGATCCAATTTTACGGACGATTCATTCCGAATCTGTCCTCCATTATGACACCGCTTTCTACTTTATTGAAGAAAGGATCGCCTAATCTGATCCGCTGGTCTCAAGAATGTCAATCCTCGTTGGACCAGGTTAAAACTCTATTTTCATCTCCACCTATCCTTAGGTTACCTACTATTGAGAAGACTTTTGTTCTTCGAAGTGATGCCTCGTCAACTGGGATTGGGGCAGCACTTATGCAGGAGTATTCTGATACTCTGCACCCAGTGATGTATATCTCTAGGAAATTAAATGCTGCAGAAAAGAATTACTCGGTTTTAGGCCGTGAATTATTAGCTATGGTATGGTCTATTCTGAAGTTATAAAGATTTCTTCTAGACGCACATTTCATTGTGGAAACAGACCAGAAAGCTCTTACTGCTATTCAGAGCAAAAACTTGAAGAGCTCGAGGTCCACTCGATATGCCATAGCTCTTCAACCATTTCATTTCACGGTGTGAGCTATCAGTGGTTCGGATAATGTGATGGCAGACATTCTGTCCAGGTGCCCACACGATTCCACATAATTCTTCTGTCATATATATTTCCTGGTACAGTTCAATACTATAATGACATATTAGCACATATTTTCTCACTTTTTGGGAATTTATAACGTTGTACCATGTAATTTCCTTTTTTCTGTTACCAATTTGATCATAACAGAAGAAGGCTTAGTTAGCGATATACGGGCCAAAAGATCACATGGCCACATTTAGATATTATATTTTAATGATTGTATTAAGAGATTTAGCAATTGTCTCAAAGATTTGTGTTATTGATATTTTCGCAGCACATCATTGAAGTCTGCGAGATTTGTACATTGTGGAACTTTGAAGTTATCTAGTCCTGTCCTGGATTGGGAGCGGATGATGTCCACATCTTCTTGTATCGATTGTATTTATGTCTACGAGAAACAGCACATGTATTAGTAATGATTAATAATGCATTATTTAATGTACTATTTGTTTGAATATGTGTAATATTATATTGCGGTATATTGGTATGTTACACCGCTGTTTGCACAACACTTCATTGTATAATACTATGATAATATATTTAATTTCATAGATTTGTATGACTATAATATGACTTGCATTATGTTATTGCCATCACTGTGGCGTGTGTTGGTGGCACCTTCCTGGAATATATACGCGTATACTTAGGTAAATTTTTGTTTCTCTGAGGATCTGAGATATAATCTCAGTTTTGCTCCATGCGTCGAGCAAGCCTCATTTTTAGGCAATATATCCGCGCATTATACGTGCGTTAGGAGCCTAGGGTTTTTCCCGGCTCCAGGATTCAAAAAAAAAAAATGTTTCATTTTTTTTTCCGGGAGGGTGCGGTAATGTTACGCACAGATCTTCATTTTTTCCTAAAGTCATTATATGATCATTTTTCCTAAAGTCGTTGTATGATCATTTTTTACTAAAGACATTGTGTAATTAGATTGACTGAATGTACACTTTAATTTGTCTCGGTCAAAGCTACATAACTCTGGATAATTGAGATTATCATTTAATATGATGTTACCTCCTCTTGTGTCGAGACACGGTCGGTCCATATTTTTATTAACGAAGTGTGACCATTCTCCTTATTTGGTAGTATCGGTCAACTGTTGTTGGAATGTCTGAAACCTGTGTTGAGGTCTCTGTTCATGTCCAAATAAGGTTCGATCTAGTTAAATCTTATCTGGAATGTTCCTAGATCGTCTTGCTATTCAAGTGTATAGGTTCTGCGCATGTCCGGACGCGGGGCGTCTGGGAAGTTTCTTTATCTTGGGAGACGATGTAAAGCTGTGAAGCAGAAAGGACGCGTTTTTGGCGTCTCTGTGATTTTGTTAGGGATTAGGAGCCTTATTGTGAGATAGTTAGCTTACAAGGTCCTTCCCTTGAGTATTCTAAAACGCCTGGAGGCGTATGTTTTCTGTGGTGTGGATTTTCGAACGAAGGTAATGCCTCATTTACATCCAATCTGTAACTTTACTTATGTTTGACAATGGTCGATCTCTGCTCACGTATGCATTACAGAAAGGAAGGTTCTTCTAATAGATGTCACGCCCCAGGTATCTTCATACCTGAGATCTATATGTAAACGGGTCATACTTAGCCCGAAGGACAGTTCCTTTGTTCTATGAACGTCGCTGTGTGTCAGCGATTATGCCTACGTCAAGGTTAGACTTAGGAATGTCTGTAAAGGTCCGTTTGACCTGCACTCCTGGAATGCCATCCTCGTGCGACGTATGATTTGACTCGTTTAGCACATCTGAACAGTAAGAGGATTTTTTGTTGATGTACTTTTGTATTTGGAGCCAACCATATAATACCTTGGCGCCATATCATCATCTTTAGAATATGCCAAATGCATTGATAAACTATGTAAGCTGATGATTGTGAATGTCATGACTTCGCTCTATTGTAAACTGGATGTACGTTCTTGTACCTGTGACGTCAAAATAAATGATGAAAAAACGTCCAGAGCGGTTTACCCATTTATGACTCCACATGTCGTACCCTACGTGCTGTAACTCTGTGAACTACATCACTACCATACACAGTGACAACAACAACACAAAACCAGATAGGACACCCTACATCTACAACTATAATTTAACTGGTGTCGATAGGGGTGGTAATTGAAGTCAGCCTAAATCCACCCTTATCATTTCATGGTGGCCAGTTCTGGTCTTATCACTCAGGCATGTCATACAAGGTGGCTAACATGAGGTTGTGTGTGAGGTCCTACCAACCTCAGGCATGTCATACAAGGTGGCTAACATGAGGTTGTGTATGAGGTCCTACTAACCTCAGGCATGTCATACAAGGTGACTAACATGAGGTTGTGTATGAGGTCCTACAAACCTCAGGCATGTCATACAAGGTGGCTAACATGAGGTTGTGTATGGGGTCCTACCAACCTCAGGTATGTCGTACAAGGTGGCTAACATGAGGTTGTGTATGAGGTCCTACCAACCTCAAGTATGTCGTACAAGGTGGCTAACATGAGGTTGTGTATGATGACTTGGCAACCTCAGGTATGTCATACAAGATGACTAACATGAGGTTGTGTATGAGGTCCTACCAACCTCAGGTATGTCATACAAGGTGGCTAACATGAGGTTGTGTATGAGGTCCTACCAACCTCAGGCATGTCATACAAGGTGGCTAACATGAGGTTGTGTATGAGGTCCTACCAACCTCAGGCATGTTGTACAAGGTGACTAACATGAGGTTGTGTATGAGGTCCTACCAACCTCAGGCATGTTGTACAAGGTGGCTAACATGAGGTTGTTTATGAGGTCCTGGCAACCTTATCATGTAGACCAAACTGCCACAGCTACAAGATCATGTGACTGATTTATGCAGGCTTCCTGTAAGATAACCAACTGTAGTGGTAGCTCCATGCTCTGTATGGATCACAAAATGAATGAATGAGATGTTTCCTGAAATAGGCCGCCATTACACAGTACGTCTGTTGTCTTGTGGGTAGCATTGGTACAGTTTTACTTTTGGTTTCTCTCATTGTTACTTAATTTTCTCATTGACTGCTTTTCTCTTCTCCTCAGCATGTGGCAGCCAGTTCTGGCATTGGCGTTGGAGATCTGGAAAGACTAAGTGCTATTCTAGAGGCTGTTCCTGATATCAAGTGCATCTGTATTGATGTTGCCAATGGATACTCAGAGCACTTTGTGCAGTTTGTCAGAGATGTCCGGAAAAAATATCCAGAGCACACTATTATGGTATTCTTCTATGTTGTTTCGTGTATTCAGATTTTGTGAATTTCCAGATACTGATTTCTAACCTATGACAATAATGTAGGTCCTAGGTATCATCATCGTTAGGTGCCATCTCCACAACAAAGGTCGGCTGTAATGGATCTACAACGTCTTCTATCTCTTGTCTTGATGGTGCACTCTGATAGACTCTTTCCTGTCAATCTCTTGATGATATCTTCCCACTTATAGCGATGTCTTCCTCTTGCACGTTTGCCTTCAACTCTTCCTTCTATTAGGGTCTTCCATAAGGTGTTATGTCTTGTACATGGCCAGAATATTTTAGCTGTCAAATTTTGATCTCCTTCATTAATTCTCTTGTCATTCCTAGGTTTTCTTAGACCTCTTTTTTTGTTTTCTTCTCTGTCCATGAGACGTGCCCCATTCCTCTCAATACTCCAACTGTAATGCTGTCTTCAGATATATTTTTCACCTAATTGTCCTGTAAAAACAATTTGTCCCGCCAGTGTTAAATCTTAAGACTGCTTTTGCTTGTGATTACAGGCTTATCATTTTCTCACAGTGAGTATCATCTGAACTATATTCCCTTGTAAACATGGAGAACGACAACCAAGAAGTTACATGCTTTCATAAAGAACCAGACAAGTGCCAGTAGAACAGGAGATAGGAAGAAGACGGTGGTGATGGATCGGACACAAATCAAGAAAACCTGTTAATAGTATTACAAGGCAGCCCTTATTAACTCTCTTCAGACCTGATATTTTGTATAATTTTTTCATACTCTGACTTATGTGACTGGTGGTCTTTGATACATCTTAATTAAAAGTCTACGCAAGAGTGTTATACATCAAATTGTTTGTAATTGAACAGTCTACCATATTTAGATGCAAAATTAATATTGTTTTAATTTATATTGATGAGAGTTTTTAAAAAAAATTAAGTTTAAAAAAAAAATGAAGGAAAGTCAACAGAAGAAATACACAAAAATTGTAAACATGATATATGGGTTTACTCACTACTTCCTTAGATTCATGAAGCACTCATGTCAGTCAGAGTCCTTCCTCACTTTTTCAGCACAGACTTAGAACTGGCTTAGACAGAGTTTTCAGATATATTTTTCACCTAATTGTCCTGTTTAAAAAAATTGTTTCCACCAGTGTTAAGATCTTGGAATGCATTTTCTTGTTGTTACAGGAATATCATTTTCTCACTATACTAATGTAAGTCACATGCAGAACATGCTGGAAGCTGGTAATGACACTATATATTGAATAAACAATCATGATTTTTAAATTCTGATACCATACATTATATCTTAAGGTCGAGCAAGGTGACTAAAGAGGGTGGGTTGTGGTGTCTGCTGCCCTATCCTGTAGGCACAAACACTTCAACTACAATGTGCAAGAATTAGAGAGACCACAGAAATCAATCAGTCAATACCTGATGAAAGACCACAGAAATCAATCAGTCATACCTTATGAGAGACCACAGAAATCAATCAGTCAATACCTGATGAGACCACAGAAATCAATCAGTCAATACCTGATGAGAGACCACAGAAATCAATCAGTCAATACCTTATGAGAGACCACAGAAATCAATCAGTCAATACCTGATGAGAGACCACAGAAATCAATCAGTCAATACCTGATGAGAGACCACAGAAATAAATCAGTCAATACCTGATGAGAGACCACAGAAATCAATCGGTCAATACCTGATGAGAGACCACAGAAATCAATCAGTCAATACCTGATGAGAGACCACAGAAATCAATCAGTCAATACCTGATGAGAGACCACAGAAATCAATCAGTCAATACCTTATGAGAGACCACAGAAATCAATCAGTCAATACCTTATGAGAGACCACAGAAATCAATCAGTCAATACCTTATGAGAGACCACAGAAATCAATCAGTCAATACCTTATGAGAGACCACAGAAATCAATCAGTCAATACCTTATGAGAGACCACAGAAATCAATCAGTCAATACCTTATGAGAGACCACAGAAATCAATCAGTCAATACCTGATGAGACCACAGAAATCAATCAGTCAATACCTGATGAGAGACCACAGAAATCAATCAGTCAATACCTGATGAGACCACAGAAATCAATCAGTCAATACCTGATGAGAGACCACAGAAATCAATCAGTCAATACCTGATGAGAGACCACAGAAATCAATCAGTCAATACCTTATGAGAGACCACAGAAATCAATCAGTCAATACCTTATGAGAGACCACAGAAACCAATCAGTCAGTACCTTATGAGAGACCACAGAAATCAATCAGTCGATACCTTATGAGAGACCACAGAAATCAATCAGTCAATACCTTATGAGAGACCACAGAAATCAATCAGTCAATACCTGATGAGACCACAGAAATCAATCAGTCAATACCTTATGAGAGACCACAGAAATCAATCAGTCAATACCTGATGAGAGACCACAGAAATCAATCAGTCAATACCTGATGAGAGACCACAGAAATCAATCAGTCAATACCTGATGAGAGACCACAGAAATCAATCAGTCAATACCTTATGAGAGACCACAGAAATCAATCAGTCAATACCTGATGAGAGACCACAGAAATCAATCAGTCAATACCTGATGAGAGACCACAGAAGAGACCACAGAAATCAATCAGTCAATACCTGATGAGAGACCACAGAAATCAATCAGTCAATACCTTATGAGAGACCACAGAAATCAATCAGTCAATACCTGATGAGAGACCACAGAAATCAATCAGTCAATACCTTATGAGAGACCACAGAAATCAATCAGTCAATACCTTATGAGAGACCACAGAAATCAATCAGTCAATACCTTATGAGAGACCACAGAAATCAATCAGTCAATACCTTATGAGAGACCACAGAAATCAATCAGTCAGTACCTTATGAGAGACCACAGAAATCAATCAGTCAATACCTTTTAGCTCCCCAAGGAGCATAAGCCTTCAACAAACACATGCCAAGTCTTCCTGTCACATGACATCTGCTCAAGTTCTTTCCAAGTCTTCCTGTCACATGACATCAGCTCAAGTTCTTTCCAAGTCTTCCTGTCACATGACATCAGCTCAAGTTCTTTCCAAGTTTTCCTGTCACTTGACATCAGCTCAAGTTCTTTCCAAGTCTTCCTGTCACATGACATCTGCTCAAGTTCTTTCCAAGTCTTCCTGTCACATGACATCTGCTCAAATTCTTTCCAAGTCTTCCTGTCACATGACATCTGCTCAAGTTCTTTCCAAGTCTTCCTCATCATTTTCATTTCTGTCTCCAGTTTTCTTCTCCGTGTGTTCCTGGAGATTTTCCGAGATGAAAAAAAGGTTAGTCAGCAACCCAGACTCATTCTGGCTTTCTCTGGGTTGCTTCATGAGCTTTCTTTCCAGAGGATCTTGTCTTGGGTGGCTGAGTTGACTGATATTCTGTATTTGACTTATCCATATTGTTTGTGGAAGTTTCTGTGGTAAAACATTTTTTTGTAGGCTGGGGTAACCAGCCCCATGCCCAACCCTCCTAAGTCACTTTTTAACGACATGCCTAGTAGGATAAAGTGTTACCATTCTTTGCTCCCTTTTTGGGCCCCGGTAACACACAGCAATAAGGTTTGAAAATACAGAGAAAAGACAAAGATTATGAAATTAAATGCAACTAATGATAACTAGATTGCACAGGGTCTACATCTGTAGACATCCCTACAAAATGTGGAACCATACAGATATCTTGACCACAGGGAGATACGTCCCTACAAAATGTGGAACCATACAGATATCTTGACCACAGGGAGAATCATCCCTACAAAATGTGGAACCATACAGATATCTTGACCACAGGGAGAATCATCCCTACAAAATGTGGAACCATACAGATATCTTGACCACAGGGAGAATCATCCCTACAAAATGTGGAACCATACATACATCTTGACCACAGGGAGAATCATCCCTACAAAATGTGGAACCATACAGATATCTTGACCACAGGGAGATACATCCCTACAAAATGTGGAACCATACAGATATCTTGACCACAGGGAGATACATCCCTACAAAATGTGGAACCATACATACATCTTGACCACAGGGAGAATCATCCCTACAAAACGTGGAACCATACAGATATCTTGACCACAGGGAGATACATCCCTACAAAATGTGGAACCATACATATATCTTGACCACAGGGAGATACACCCCTACAAAAAGTGGAACTATACATATATCTTGACCACAGGGAGAATCATCCCTACAAAATGTGGAACCATACAGACATCTTGACCACAGGGAGATACATCCCTAGAAAATGTGGAACCATACAGATATCTTGACCACAGGGAGATACACCCCTACAAAATGTGGAACCATACATACATCTTGACCACAGGGAGAATCATCCCTACAAAATGTGGAACCATACAGATATCTTGACCACAGGGAGATACATCCCTACAAAATGTGGAACCATACAGATATCTTGACCATATGGAGATACATTCCTACAAAATGTGGAACTATACAGATATCTTGACCACAGTGAGATACACCTCTACAGAACGTGGAACGATACAGATATCTTGACAACAATACAGACAAAGTTGCAGGAACAGATGGTGATATTAAAATAAGAATACAAAATGCAAGAGGATCTTTCATTGCATTGGCAAAAATAAGGAAATGTAAATAAATCAAGTACAACACAGAAATAAGATATCTTCAACTCAGATATCAATTCAGTCTTATTATATGGTTGAGAAACATGGAGAACAAAAATGACAACCAGAAGGATACAAGCTTTTATAAATGGGTGATTCCACAGCAATAGAAGGATTGAAGCAGTACGACGAGATCGCTAATGTGGAACTGGGAACAGGAACAGACAGACATCATTTGAACAGGAGGTAAGAAGAAGGCACTGGTGTTGGATTGGGGGGCACACATTAAGAAAACCAGTTGATAGCATTACAAGTCCCAGTTATGGAATCCTCAGGGTAATTGAAACAGGGGGAGATTAAAATCACATGAAAAAGAGACATACATAAAAAAAATGGGTAAAGAAGACATGAAAAGACCTAGAAAGGATGGCACAGGTGAGGAAGGCTTGGCATGTTTTTATTAGGAGCCTGTGCCCCAGGGGTAAATGTTAGGTACTGATTGATGGATGCATTATTACAAAGAAAGCTGCCAACTAATTACAAAGATTAGACACAGATGATCATCCAAGTTCTATAAGAAATATGACAGTTTTAACACAACCGATAAATTCAGTGCCAGAAGAAAAAGAAGAAGAGGCTGATAAAACCATAAATAAACTGACCACTGGCATAATAAGAACAACAAAAACAGAAGCCCTTTAGCACACTTTGGGCAGTAGAAAATACATTTTTTTGAAACCACAATCACCAATACCTGTCTGCATGCAGCGTGGTGAAAATGTATTAAATCAGTGAAGTTGGTCATTTCATTCATATAAATTTGGCAATTAACTTTTATCATAAATTCTTTCAGGGAATTGGATACAAATTTCCTGGGTTAAACTGTTATATTCTCTTACAGGCAGGAAATGTGGTAACTGGAGAAATGGTTGAGGAACTGTTGTTATCTGGTGCAGACATCATTAAAGTTGGCATTGGACCTGGCTCAGTTTGCACAACCAGAAAGAAGACTGGAGTAGGCTACCCTCAGCTGAGTGCTGTCCTGGAATGTGCTGATGCTGCACATGGTCTTGGTGGTCATATAATATCTGTAAGCCTACACACATAGCAGTTTTTTTTTTTTAATATAATAGATTGGCTTAGTGGTTAGAGTGCTTGCCTCTCACAAGAAAACTCAGTTCTGGTTTCAAAACCTGGTGGGATTACGCTCAAGCCTACCCAGCTCTAAATGGGTACTTGACTCTGCTCTGGAGTTAGGGAAGGCAAAGACAGTGGGAAAGGGAACTGGTCATCTCACCTTATAAAGCTGGTCCTAGTATAATAAAGTCTCTAACACTTCACTCCTCTATCTCTCTATATCAACTGTAGGGGACTGTATCAACTGTAGGGGACTGTCTTTCCTTTGGGAGCATAATTAGGCTGTCAAACATGGACAACAACTAAGAAGTATCAGGACTTTCATAAGTTGTTGCTAGAAGGATTGCAATGGTAGGTCAAGGTCACCCTCATGGGACTGACAACATGCCAGTGGAACAAGAGATGAGAAGATGCCGGCAATGGATAGGACACACATTGAGGAATCCTTATTCTGAAATTACCAAGGGGAGAGAAGTAGAGGTAGGTAAAAAAAATACACAGACAAGAGAACTGGAGACAGAAAAGATTATGATGAATAAGATTTGGAAAGACCTTGACGTGCGACATGAGGACTTCTCATGCTTTTGTTTATCACAAATGTATCCAGTCAAACAAGAGATGAGAAGAAGACGCTGGTGATGGATAGAACTCACACTGAGGAAACCTTTTGGTAGATAGAACACACACTGAGGAAACCTTTTGGTAGCATTACAAGTCAGACCTTGTTCTGGAATTCCCAGGCAAAGAGGCTGAGGTGGAGCTAAAAAGAGACGGAGAAGAGAGTTGAAGAGAAAATGAAAAGGAGAATGTGGAAAGAACTTGAGCTGATGGCAGAAGACGAGCAGTGGGGGGGGGGGGGGGGGGGGGGCATTTGTTTGTTGAAGGTTTATGTCCCTTGGGGAGCTGAAGGATATTGATTCAAATGTTTGTTGGGGAGCAGAAGTGAAACATGAAGGCAGTTACTGTTGTTTTGTGCATCACTTTCTTGTCCTTCCTCCTCATGTATGTATGACTACACTGTCCTTGTGGTTGCATAAGAACATCTTGATTGAGTCATGAATAACTTTTGCTTACATCTTGATTGAGTCATGAATAACTTTTGCTTACATCTTGATTGAGTCATGAATAACTTTTGCTTACATTTCAACTCGAGGCTTGACAATTATCATTTTCCTTTGTGCTCCTTATGGGAGCATTTAGTCACCACTGTAGCTGGTTCCCTTGCAGGAAACCCTCTGTTATGAGTAAATTCATAACAGTTTTCGGTCGCTCTCAAACTTGGTTTGTGGGCTGACTTCCTTGTTTACAAAGCGTTACTACGATGACCCCGGAAGTACGTCACATAGCCTGCTGATTTTTGAGCAGACGTCGTTTGCCGGGCTATGATCGAAGATTCGGTCTAGTTATCGGTCTCTTTGGCATTGTGTCTCCGAGGGAGAAGGTTGTGTTCTTATGTGCTCCTGGATGTGTACTTTGAGTACAGATAAATTCATGTATTTAATTCAGCTAGGTCGTCTACCAGTTAGAGCCTAAGTCTGATTATATTTCTAAGGACGTGTCAGCGCTGAATGGAGTTGGAAAGGATGAGTAATTTGATATTAAATAAATTCAGCATGATGACTCTGACAGTGTTCTTATAGTCTACAAGACGTTAGACTTACTTATGGACTGGCTAGTGATTGCCAATGTCATGTATATGATGTAAGTATTGAGGAGCTTCGTCCCCGTGATTAAATCTACATATTTGTGAAACGTCAAACTGGCTATTCAAGTTTTTATACTGTTAAAACTTGCCTCACGTTTCTATTGAACTGTGCTTGTCGGATTGTACTACATTAAACCCTAGACCCATCTGGACACCAGAGTCCAGCATCTCTATATACTCCAAAAGAACCCGTAACACCCTCATCATGTATTCACATGCTTCTGCAGCGTTGGTTTCTGTGGCAAGTTATTTTACATGATTATTTTGCCAATCCGAGAATTCTGTCAATCTCTTGGTAAGTCATTTGTTACATTCTTAAAAAAGTCACCATTATTCATACAGGATGGTGGATGTACCTGCCCTGGAGATGTTTCAAAAGCCTTTGGAGCCGGGGCTGACTTTGTCATGCTAGGAGGCATGTTGGCTGGTCACACAGAGTCTGGCGGTGAAACAATTGAGAAAAATGGTCAAAAGTATAAGCTGTTCTATGGTATGAGTTCAGCAACGGCCATGAAAAAACATGCTGGAGGTGTAGCAGAATACAGGTATGTCTATCTGATGAAATGTGCTGAGAAATTCTTTCTCATTAAGTCTACTATGA
Organism: Oreohelix idahoensis; assembly: GCA_024509875.1. Lineage (NCBI taxonomy): Eukaryota > Metazoa > Mollusca > Gastropoda > Stylommatophora > Oreohelicidae > Oreohelix > Oreohelix idahoensis. Next base: position 126,240 of record JAMPIV010009193.1, on the reverse strand, counting down.
AATTCTTGTTGATTAGGCCCTAAGTCTACTGAGAAATTATTTCTGATTAAGTCTAATAAGAAATTCTTTCTGATAGGTCTACTAAGAAGTTCTTTCTGATCACATTTGAGAAAACAGCTTGACAATCTAGACTTTGCAGACAACCTGACTTTTCTGTCCCATAACTGTAACCAGATGCAAGACAGACTGAAAACACTTGAGAGGTCACGGCTAATGGGTTTGAAAATAAACAGAGGAAAGCAAAGGTTATGATAATAAAGTCAACAAATGAAAACAAGATGTACTTGAAACACTTGTACAAAATGTAGAATCTAACATAAAAACTGTTGGTAGCCAAGATAGGCAGAGTTGGTGCACCAGACAGAGATGTCAAAATAATTATAAAATGAAACAAGAGGAGAACTCCACCTAGGCAATCCCAAGCCCGGCTAAAAAAGTGAGGAGGGACGGCATGCATGGTGGCCGTAAGGAGGCAGCCCCTCCACCTTTCAAAGGCACAACAGGCTATTCAGCTGTTTGCCGTAAAAACAGATTACAAGAAACGACAGAAAGAAAGCCAGGCTGGTCTTCAAGGTGACAATCTGGCACGAATTACGAACAACAATTTATAGATCATGGAACATTAGGAGTAACCAGGCCAGGAGGAAGACAACCGATAGGATAGTATGGCAATCGCTCTCTGGCAAACCTCTACACCCCAGGGTAGAAGAGGAACAACTAAGTAAGCACAAGAGAAGCTTTCATTGCACTGGAGAATATATGAAATTCAAAAGAAATAAAGATCAGAGTCTTCAAGTCAAATGTCAAGTCAGTTCTATTGTATGGTTGTGAAACATGGAGAACAGTGAGAAAATAAATCAAGAAGTTACAGACTCTGATAAATGGATGCTTGCGGAGAACTGAAGGACTGACATGATATGACTAGGAGATTACCGCTTTGGAACTAATGACAAAACCCAGGCGTGTGCCAGAGATGAAATGATGTTGCTGTTGATGGATGGGACTCTCATGTTGAAGAAAACCTGTTTGATAGCATTACAAGGCTGTCCATGTTCTGGAATCCCCCGGTTAAAAGTGGTAGGTTAAAAAAAAAAAAAAAGGTAAAAGTAGTTCCATAGCAGCTACTGCTGTAGGGGAGTGAAGTGTTAGAGACTTCACCATCCTAGGTCCACCTTCGAGAGGTGGGGTGACCAGTTCCCTTCCTCACTGCCTTTTCCTTCCCTAACTCGAAAGGCAGAGTCAGGTATCCATTTACAGCTAGGTAGACTGGAGTGCGTCGGTACAGTGATTTGAACCAGGCACCTTTGCCATGAGAAACCAGCACTCTAACCACTCTGTCAGTTGGACCCTCAAAAGTGGTAGAGGGAAACTGAAAAACACATGGCGAAGAGAACTGGAGACAGAAATGAAAGGGAGAGAAAAGGCATGAAACAAGACGGGGGCCCATGGCACAGACGGGGCCCATGGCACAGAAGGGGCTCATGGCACAGAAGGGCTTGGATGGGGTTTGTTGGAGGTCAATGCTGTATGGTCAGCTGAAAGGTAATGATGAAAAAGTTGACACTAACAAAAGGTCATGACCCTATAGACATTAGTTTAACCCAATTCCTGTAACTGTGTTCACAAAGGTAAAGATTGGTACACTGATAGTACAAAGCCCTTTTTTGATTTTTGTTTTAAATAGCAACAAAATAATGTACTTCTCCCTTCTCACTCCTTTTGGAACCAGCCGCACAGCTGGTCTCCCTTGCAGGAAGCCAACATCAAAGCATGAATGTGCTGTTGAAGCAGTGGTTTCTGTAACCATTTGTTTGAAGTAATGTAGTAGCCAGCCCTATACACATCCTCATGTTAGTCACCTCTACAGTCCTTGTGCAACTTTAAACGTTAATAACTTTAGATGTGCACATGATAGAAATAAACTGTAAACTGCATATAAAAGCTTTATTTATACAGTTTTACTGCAATACAGCTCACATTTCTAACATTCAACATGGCCACCATCTTTCTAACATTCAACATGATCACCATCTTTCGTTTCACGTCGTGCAAACCAGTTTTCCAACTCGTTGAAAACATTCCTCAGTTGCTGCTCAGTGATTTCATGGATTGCTTCTGTTATCCTGGCACTAAGCTCATCTAAAGAATGTGGCTTTGATGAGTAGACAACTGTTTTGACATGACCCCATAAAAAATAGTCCAATGGGGTCAGATCAGGCGAACGGGGTGGCCAAGCAATTGGTCCAGCCTTACCGATCCACTTGTCTGGAAAGACGCCATTCAAAACCCGGCACACACCCGAAGCATAGTGGCAGGGTGCGCCATCTTGCTGAAAGAAGGTGTTATCTAAAAGATTTAACCGTCTTAGTTCAGGGACGAGGAAATTCTGCAACATTGCAAGGTAACATTCACCATTGATTGTTGCTTCTTCAAAAAAGAAGAGGCCGATAATGCATGACTTCCTGAGGGCGCACCAGCCATTGATTTTTGGAGAGGCTCTTTCATGTTACCAGACTTCTTGAGGTTTCTCTTTTCCCCAAGTGCGGCAATTGTGGCGATTCACTTTACCACTAATGTGGAAAGTTGCTTCATCAGAAAATGTCAACTTGTCTAAAAACTCATGGGAATTGGTAATTTTTGAGATCCATCTGTTGGCAGAAATCTAATCTTGTAGTCTTCTTCCTGTAACATTTGAACCACCTGAATCTTGTAAGCATGTTCACCTGAATCTTGTAAGCATGTTCACCTGAATCTTGTAAGCATGTTCATTTAGTTTCACTTTCAGAATCTTGTGCACTGTTGATGGCGGAATGTTTAGTTTAACAGATGCATGCCGCAGTGATTTTCTTGGACTCCTATCAAATGCTTCCTGGACTACGGTCACAGCCTCCGCGCTGATTGGTGGCCTCCTGGAATGTGGTTTGTCATTCACTGACCCAGTTTCTTTAAACTTTTTCATCCAATTTTTGATTGAGTTCTTATGTGGTGCATCTTTCTTGTAATAAGTAGTGAATTTTCTTCTCACAGCTATTCATCATCATCTCATCTCAACCCGTAACCCGTCATGGGTCGTAGGGGTGCCATGGTGGAAGCATCAGCAGACAGGGTCCTCCACTGCTCTCTATCCTCACAGCTATTACAGACTTCAGTTCTGCGAGCCATAGCACACAATTAACCTTTTCTTCCACTGTTGCCATTTGGAATCGGTTAAAGTATCTGAAAATAAATTATAATTAATTAGCAAGATTTTAAGAACACTAATGCAATAAAACTATATAAATAAAGCTTTTATATGCAGTTGACAGTTGATTTCTATCATGTCTACATCTCAAGTTATTCACTTTTAAAGCACAAGGACTGTATAAACACCCTGTTGAAATCGTCCACATCAAATATCACACACTGTTTTGGCCATTTTGTTAAACTTCTTCCCCATTGTCACATTTCGTCACAAAAACCCAGGGCCCCCCCCCCCCCCGGACATAACAAATCTTTAAAATCACCTTCCCCTACCCCCTCCCCCAATTTTTATTTTTTTTAATTCTGAAAAGACAGACTGGAGTCTGATGTAAATTAGTTAAATAGTGCAAACAAAACAACTATCTTTCAAGGAACATAGTGTTTCATTAATCAGACTTTTACAAAGATCTTCCCTTTCATGTGCTGCGTCCTAGCATGAGACAGTGTCCAACCTTTGCTCTACCCAACTAAATGCTTCCGTTCCCCCCCCCGCCACACACACACAAACAAGTGTAAACGTTCACACGAATGCCATCTTTCCTCTTGTGTCTTTGATCTCATTGGACTGTTGTTGGGACGGTGAAAACTTGCTGTTGTTCTACTTTTTAAAATACAATTTTTTAATCAGTAAAGTTTATTTAAGTTATGTATTACATGTTTCAGAAAAAAAAGAAAGAAATATATAGTTAAAAATAAGTTGAAACCAGTGAAATGTTATCAACATTATCTGATATTTCAGCGATCATTATCATCATCCTTTCTGTTCCCCGTGGAACATAGGAGCTGAAACAGTTGCTTCCCATTGATTTCTATTCTGGGCTGTCTTTTTCAGCTGTGCCCAAGTCATTCCAATTTCCTTAACTTCCTCTTCCACTGTTCTTCTCCAAGTTCTCCTTGGCCTCCCCACTCTTCTTTTCCCTTGTGGGTTCTGGTCAAGGGCACCTCTGGCTATGCTTGATTGTTCTTTTCTGAGTGTATGTCCTTTCCATCCCCACCTTCTTACCTTAATTTCCATTTGTATTGGCTGTTGTCAGCATTTTTTCATTAGCTTAACATTTGTTGTTACATCTGGCCACCTTATACGGAGGATCTGTTTCCAATGCCATTCTTTCCCATGATTAGTTCACAGTTTTTGTTCTCTGCTCCTACTTTTGCATTTAAATCTCCCATTACTATCTTAATGTCTCTCCTGTGTGTTTTGTCCAATGTTCATTGGAGTTCATCATATAAATCTTGCTTCTTATCTTCATCTGCATTGTAGGGGCATAACATTGAATAATGGTGATTTTTCTTCTTTTTCCCTGGAATCTTGCTGTTATTATCCTGAGTGATATTGATTCCCATTCTATTAGTGCTTTTCTGGCTTCCTGGGACATCATAATAGCAACCCCTTCTGTGTGTGATCTTCATCCTCGTGTCCTGAATATATGACATTTCCCCTGTTTTGGTCATGAATTCACCAGTTCCATTTATTCTCGTTTCTCCTAGCCCTAAGAGTTTTATTCCATATCGTCTCATCTCTCCAGCTACCAGTGTTGTCCTTCCGGCTTCCTGCATTGTCCGTATGTTCCAGGTACCTATTCTAATTTCTGCCTTCGTTGTTAGAAGTGGTGTCGGCAGCCTGGCTTCCATTGGCTGGCTTTCATCTGGTCTGTGCATCGTACGTCCCTCTTGCGAGGGTTCTTCCTGACTCTGGCTTTTATTTCTTTCCACAGCTGTTTCAGTTTCTGTGACAAATATGTTTTTTTCAGCAGGGTTGTCAGCACTGTTCTCCAACCTCCTTTAACCTGGAGAAAAAGGGTGTGCCCACTTTATCTGTCCCTTCCATTTTGACTTGCTCAGTATGGTTGAACCTACCAGGAGCAAAAGCTCCCGCTGATGTAGCTCACAATATCATAAGGTACTCTACCCGACCCACCACATCAGGGTGATGCACCTTGGGTCGGAGTGGAGATTATAGTATTAATAAAAGTCATGCTCGAGGGTCGGAGCGGAGATTATAGTATTAATAAAAGTCATGCATGAGGGTCGGAGCGGAGATTATAGTATTAATAAAAGTCATGCTCGAGGGTCGGAGCGGAGATTATAGTATTAATAAAAGTCATGCACAAGGGTCAGAGCGGAGATTATAGTATTAATAAAAGTCATGCAGGAGGGTCGGAGCGGAGATTATAGTATTAATAAAAGTCATGCACGAGGGTCGGAGCGTAGATTATAGTATTAATAAAAGTCATGCACGAGGGAATTGTTGAGGTGTAAAAGTAGACTATGGGATGGAGGTTACAAAATCTATTTTATTCTGACATTATTTATGAAAGAAACAATCCTCACTTTTTTTTTTTATTTGTGTGTGTGTGTGGCATCACATTTCTTTAACCCCCTATCATCACAGTTCATCTCCATATTTTGAATTCCCCCCCACCCCCACTGCGTGGTGTCACATGAGGATGATCCCTTATCACATGCCTGATGTAGCAGTAGTCTTGTCTCATTGGAGGTCCCCAGGAACTAGATAGTGACTGATGAGGAGGCCCCCAGGAACTAGATAGTGACTGATGAGGAGGCCCCCAGGAACTAGATAGTGACTGATGAGGAGGCCCCCAGGAACTAGATAGTGACTGATGAGGAGGCCCCCAGGAACTAGATAGTGACTGATGAGGAAAATTGCCCTGTGTAATTTCTGGGGGGGGGGGGGGGGGGGGTGGGGGGGGGGGGGGGGGGGGTAAGGACTACTACTACCTCAGGCATGTCGTACAAGGTGACCTATATGAGGCTGGTGACCTCATTATGTCCAACTATTTGCTACAGAAACCACCTGCTACATGAGGTCAATGTCAGTAATTGGTCTAGGTGTTCCTGTTAGGGGGGGGGGGGGGGGGGGGGGGGGGGGGGGGGGGGGGGGGGGGGGGGGGGGGGGGAGAGACAGGTGTAGTTGTGGCTCCATGTTCCATAAGGAGCAAAAAGGAAGATGATGTGAGGAAGATGATGATGTGAGGAAGATGATAATGTGAGGAAGATGATGATGTGAGGAAGATGATGATACAAAAACATCCAAGAGTCATTGTCAGATGATGATGTGAGGAAAATGATGATGTGAGGAAGATGATAATGTGAGGAAGATGATGATGTGAGGAAGATGATGATACAAAAACATCCAAGAGTCATTGTCAGATGATGATGTGAGGAAGATGACACAAAAACATCCAGCAATCATTGTCAGCTACAGATATTGTTTTTAATTCTTAAATTGCACAAGTCTGCATAAGTTCCAAGTTGATAAAGAAGATCCCAGATACCAATAGCTTGATATAATTTCAGGGCATCTGAAGGCAAAACTGTGACAATTCCGTACAGAGGAGATGTAGAAAATACCATTCAGGACATTCTTGGCGGTGTTCGATCAACTTGCACGTATGTTGGAGCATCTAAGCTGAAAGAACTGAGTCGGAGAACAACTTTTATCAGGGTTACTCAACAGCTGAATGAAGTGTTTACTCCTAATACTACTGAGCATTAAGTCCCCATTACCTGAATATGGTTCTGTAACCCAGGTCCCGTCCCCATTTTTTATAATTTCCTCTCTCTCTCTCTCTCTCTCTCTCTCTCTCTCTCTCTCTCTCTCTCTCTCTCTCTCTCTCTCTCTCTCTCTCTCTCTCTCTCTCTCTCTCTCTCTCTCTCTCTCTCTCTCTCTCTCTCTCTCTCTCTCTCTCTCTCTCTCTCACACACACACAGCACTCCCTTTACCCAAAGAGGTTTTGGTTTGTGCTTGCACTACACTTCCAGAATGTCTTGCAGATACTCATGCTTATTATCACCATGCCACTTTGTTTACTGGCATACAATGAGGCTTCAGTGCTTCTTTTCTTGTCTCTACTCATTATGGAGCCATTACTACAGCTGGTTTTTCCCTTTCAGGAAGCCTACATCAAATATGCTGTTGGCTGCTGTAGCCATGTTTGTGTTTGTGTTTGTGTATGACATGATGAGTTTGCCAGCCTCATGCACAAGCTGGTATTAATTTCCTCTTGTCAATGCCAGGGACAGTAACCAGATGTCGTTCCTTTACTCACCCCCTCCCCAAATAAAATGTAAACAGTTTTTATGGTTTGCTTCTACACAGATAGTGAGCTTGTTAATGTAGACAGAAAAGACGGACTGTACAAAATTTGTCCTTTGCTCCACATTCTGATTTTTGATAATGTAATCATGACTTGTAAACTCATTGTTAGTTTATTATTGTAATGAGACAATGTTAATTCTTTCATATTTGTTTATGTAATGTTCATTGTTAGTTTATTATTACCATGACTTGTGTTTTTTTTATTTATTTCCTCAGACTTAGTTGTCAGTTCTTTGATGTCCTTATTTATTTCAGTGTTCAATCCACAGACATCTATCTATCTGTCCATACTTATGGCCTTGAATTTTGTTTCTTTGATCTTCTTCTTGAGTTCTGCATCTTGCAGGACTTTATTGATCTGTCTTCTCCATATGTTGTTTTTTTTTTTTTTCAATTTTCCAGTGAGTTGCATCTGAGTATTTGACATTTGCTGTACATTGTATTCTCTGATAATATAATAATGATTTGTAAACTCATTGTTAGCTTGTTATGGAAGTGAGCCAGTACTCATTTCTCATTTTCTTTTATGTAATATTCATTTGATTTTGAAAAGGCTTTTGACAGCATACATAGGGACAGTTTATGGAAAATACTGAGGGCTTATGGAATTCCAAGCTGCATAGTGTCAATCATAAAAAGCCTCTATTCCAACTTTATGTGTAGTGTTGGGCAGAGCAACCTAACCTTTGAGGTGAAGACAGGAGTACGACAGGGATGCCCATTATCAACCACTCTATTTTTAACAGTCATAGACTGGGTGATGCGCCAGACAACAGAGGAATAAGATGGACAACATTTTCTACATTGGAAGATCTGGAATATGCAGATGACATTGCACTACTAGCACATTCACATCAACACATCCAGGGAAAAACGGATAGACTTAATAAGTTTAGCCAGCAGGTGGGCTTGAACATCAATTTAAAGAAGTCTGAGGTCATGACGCTCAATGTGAGCAACCCTGAGCCCATATCAGTAAGGAATCAGCAATTGGTACAGACAGATACCTTCACATACCTAGGAAGCATAGTAACACCAGACGGCGGGGCAGGCAAAGACATCAACATCAGAATGAATAAGGCAAGAACAGCCTTCTTTAGCCTAAACAACATCTGGAAGTCCTCCCAATACAGCACAAGCATAAAATTAAGATTATATCAGAGCTGTGTGCTTTCTGTGCTTCTCTATGGTGCGGAATGCTGGAGAGTTACAGAGAAGGAAATGTCGAAATTGTCCTCTTTTCACACAACATGCCTAAGAAAAATTCACCGAATCTTTTGGCCGAATACCATCACTAACCAAGATCTGCTTACTCATAGCAAGCAAGAGGACATGCACACCTTCATAGCTGGCAGACGCTGGAGCTGGGTTGGTCATGTCCTCAGAAGAGACCCCGATGCCATCACAAGAACAGCTATGCTTTGGACCCCTGAAGGAAAACGAAAGAGAGGCCGACCAAAAACAACCTGGCGGAGGACTGTGGAGGCTGAGATGCAAAGAATGAACCAGAGTTGGGGCACTGTACGAAGGATGGCCACCGACCGAGCAAAGTGGAATCAGTTTGTTGTTGCCCTACAAGACGCCACTAGGCGTGATGGCCACTGACTGCTTTGACGGTCGGCGGCTAAGGATCAAAGAAAGAATATTCATTATTAGTTTATTATTACACAGACTTCTCTGGGAAGGTTAAGGCGGCTGGCGTGATGCCGACCACATCACCCCTCGTGTGCCGACGGTCAAGATAATATGGGCCTAACACCATATTCCCAGTATGCCTCAATGGGCGTGTAACGGGTTCCTTAACCTTTACCTTTATTACACAGACTTAGTGTGCATTTTGTATTTCCTCAAAGTAATTGTCAGCCAGAGGGTCCTTTGACTTCCTTCAATGCTTTTACATCTTTCATTGTTAGGCCACAGACTTGAATTTTGTTTCTTTGCTCTTCTTTATGAGTTCTGCGTCTTGTAGGACTTATAAATCTCTCTTCTCCATATTTTTGTTGTTTCAATTTTCCCGGTGGGTTTCATGTCAGTATTTGACTTTTGCTACTCATTCTATTCTTTGATGATGTAATAATTATTTGTAAACTGATTGTTATTGTAAAGAGGCATGTTCATTTTTCATGGTCTTTTGTGTAATATTCATTGTTAGCTTATCAACGAACAGTTGATATTATGTTCTATGATAATGTAGAAATTATTTGTAAACTCATTGTCAGCTATTTACTGTAATGAGCTAGTGTTCATGTTTCATGTTCTTATATATATAATATTCGTTGTTGGTTTGTATTTGTATAGTGTGTATTTTTAATTTTCTCAGATGTAATTCAGCCACATTGTCCATTGACTTACTTCACTGCTGTTACATCTTTTGGCCTTCAAGGCCACACATATAGAAGTATCAATCAGCCAATACCCTTTAGCTCCTCAAGGAGCTTATGCCTTCAACAAGCACATGCTGAGACCTCCTGTCACGTGTTCCATCAGCTCAAGATCTTTCCAACTTCTTCCTTAACATTGTTATTCTCGTCTAGCTCTCTTCACTATGTGCTAGCGTGGTCTTTATCTTTTCTTGCCCTGGGAATTCCAGATCAAGAGCTGCCAGATAATGCCATCAACAGGTTTCCTCAATATGTCTTTATATCAGCGACCATGTTTTCTTCTCATTGTTCCACTGGCTCTTGTTATCAGTTCCACGTTGGTGAGCTTGTTGCATCATCTTATTGTTCCACTGGCTCTTGTTATCAGTTCCATGTTGGTGAGCTTGTCATATCATCTTATTGTTCCACTGGCTCTTGTTATCAGTTCCACGTTGGTGAGCTTGTTGCATCATCTTATTGTTCCACTGGCTCTTGTTATCAGTTCCATGTTGGTGAGCTTGTCGTATCATCTTATTGTTCCACTGGCTCTTGTTATCAGCTCCATGTTGGTGAGCTTGTCACATCATCTCATGGTTCCACTGGCTCTTGTTGTCAGTTCCATGTTGGTGAGCTTGTCATATCATCTTATTGTTCCACTGGCTCTTGTTATCAGTTCCATGTTGGTGAGCTTGTTGCATCATCTTATTGTTCCACTGGCTCTTGTTATCAGTTCCATGTTGGTGAGCTTGTCATATCATCTTATTGTTCCACTGGCTCTTGTTATCAGTTCTATGTTGGTGAGCTTGTCATATCATCTTATTGTTCCACTGGCTCTTGTTATCAGTTCTATGTTGGTGAGCTTGTTGCATCATCTTATTGTTCCACTGGCTGTTGTTATCAGTTCCATGTTGGTGAGCTTGTTGCATCATCTTATTGTTCCACTGGCTGTTGTTATCAGTTCTATTTTTGGTGAGCTTGTCATATCATCTTATTGTTCCACTGGCTCTTGTTATCAGTTCCACGTTGGTGAGCTTGTCGCATCATCTTATTGTTCCACTGGCTCTTGTTATCAGCTCCATGTTGGTGAGCTTGTCATATCATCTTATTGTTCCACTGGCTCTTGTTATCAGTTCCATGTTGGTGAGCTTGTCATATCATCTTATTGTTCCACTGGCTCTTGTTATCAGCTCCATGTTGGTGAGCTTGTCACATCATCTCATGGTTCCACTGGCTCTTGTTATCAGTTCCATGTTGGTGAGCTTGTCATATCATCTCATGGTTCCACTGGCTCTTGTTATCAGTTCCATGTTGGTGAGCTTGTCACATCATCTCATGGTTCCACTGGCTCTTGTTATCAGCTCCATGTTGGTGAGCTTGTCACATCATCTCATGGTTCCACTGGCTCTTGTTATCAGTTCCATGTTGGTGAGCTTGTCATATCATCTTATTGTTCCACTGGCTCTTGTTATCAGTTCCATGTTGGTGAGCTTGTCATATCATCTTATTGTTCCACTGGCTCTTGTTATCAGTTCCATGTTGGTGAGCTTGTCATATCATCTTATTGTTCCACTGGCTGTTGTTATCAGTTCCATGTTGGTGAGCTTGTCATATCATCTTATTGTTCCATTGGCTGTTGTTATCAGTTCCATGTTGGTGAGCTTGTCGCATCATCTTATTGTTCCACTGGCTCTTGTTATCAGCTCCATGTTGGTGAGCTTGTTGCATCATCTTATTGTTCCACTGGCTCTTGTTATCAGTTCCATGTTGGTGAGCTTGTCATATCATCTTATTGTTCCACTGGCTCTTGTTATCAGCTCCATGTTGGTGAGCTTGTCGCATCATCTTATTGTTCCACTGGCTCTTGTTATCAGCTCCATGTTGGTGAGCTTGTTGCATCATCTTATTGTTCCACTGGCTGTTGTTATCAGTTCCACGTTGGTGAGCTTGTCGTATCATCTTATTGTTCCACTGGCTCTTGTTATCAGTTCCATGTTGGTGAGCTTGTCATATCATCTTATTGTTCCACTGGCTCTTGTTATCAGCTCCATGTTGGTGAGCTTGTCACATCATCTCATGGTTCCACTGGCTCTTGTTATCAGCTCCATGTTGGTGAGCTTGTCATATCATCTTATTGTTCCACTGGCTCTTGTTATCAGTTCCATGTTGGTGAGCTTGTCTTGATTTTTTCCTTTATTCTTTTTTATATGAGTTCTTCTTCTGTCAGATCTTTCTTGGTGTCACTTTTCCATATTTGTTTCTGTCGTCCCCTCTCCCTCTTTTCTTTGTGGGTTTCATGTTCATATTTAGTCTTTACTGATATTTCTTGATGGGAATTATAGGGTTGATAAACTATTTGATTATCTTATTAATACATTTAGAGACCACACGAAGAAGACAGCTCAAGACATGAAGATGAAGAAGGCATGTGAAGACCTTGAGCTGATGGCACGGGACAGGAAGACTTAGCAGAAGTTAGAAGGCCTATGCTCCTTGGGGAGCTGAAGGGTGTTGACTATTAGTACATTGTTTCTCCATCACCAACACCTCTCCATCACTAACACCCCTCCATCACCAACACCCTGTATGGAAATACAATGCAACTGAAAAATGACATGTACCTTTCACTACCTGGCACAAGGAAAAAAGAGTGAAAACTCGTAACCTAGGGGATTGGAAAAGTCAAAGTCCTGATTTTTGTTTTTTTCTAATGTAATTCAGTCAGGCTAATCTGTCGGTCATTACTCTTGGAACTTCCTGGATGATAGTTTTTCAGGGGTGCATAGCTCACAGACAAGGCCTAACCATGTGTATCTGTCCTTGCATGTTATGCCAGCTTGTCAAATATTCCCTTTCATCTGCTTCTTGGTCATTACCTTTCTCTTTTTTCACACAGGACTTGCATTCAGTATTTGACCTTCGCTGAGAATTATGTCCCACGCAATGTATGCTAATGATAAGTGGGCACTTATTTGTTTATTACGATGCTGAGGAGTCTGTGTTCTCTTGTGGTTATTTTGTTCTTTAATATTTTCTGATATAATTGTGATATCTTATCTTAATTCATTGTGGGATTGTCTTTACACTGATTCATGTTTGTTTTTTTGTCACACTGTTTCATGTTATAAGTGATTTATACATTCGTTTGTAGTTTATTGCTGTGCTGATTATGTAGTAATTTTACAAATATATTTTGTAATGAGAAAGTATTTGTGATATTGTAACTGATTATTAGTGTTTTATTCACATTATCCTCTGGACCGTACATTTTTTATTACTTTTTTGGTCACTTGTTAAAAGTTGTTAACTTTTGAACAATGCAGAGAGAGAGTGGTCAGTTAGCTTATCTTATGACATAATAACCATTAGCAATATATTTATGATTGTTTTATTACAACCCTTAGTCAGTCCTTGTTCTGGAATCCTCAGGGTGAGAGAGGTAGAGGGACAGACTGACAAACACATGGAGAAGAGAACTGGAGACAGACATGAAATTAGTGAGGAAAGATATGGACAAGACCTGGAGCTGATGTCACATGACTAGAAGACATGGCTTGAAGACCTCAGAGTGTCTGGGGAACTGATGTCACATGACTAGAAGACATGGCTTGAAGACCTCAGAGTGTCTGGGGAGCTGATGTCACATGACTAGAAGACATGGCTTGAAGACCTCAGAGTGTCTGGGGAGCTGATGTCACATGACTAGAAGACATGGCTTGAAGACCTCAGCGTGTCTGGGGGGTAATGATGATGACAGGGCATGGTCTGTTGTACTTTAGGTTTGAATTTGATTAGACACAGATTGTCACTGCTGGCATATTAGGTCTCAGTCAACCATGTCTTAACATCCCTTTGATTCCTGGAGATTCTGCTGATGTCGTGGGCTTCAGAACATTTTGCTGATATCATAGGCTTCATGTGATTTTGCTGATATGATGGGCCGCAGAAGATTCTGCTGATATCATGGGCTTCATATGATTTTGCTGATATCATGAGCCTCAGAAGATTCTGCTGATATCATGGGCTTCATATAATTTTGCTGATATCATGGGCCTCAGAAGATTCTGCTGATATCATGGGCTTCAGAACATTTTGCTGATATCATGGGCTTATACGATTTTGCTGATATCATGGGCTTCATAAGATTCTGCTGATATCAAGAACCTCAGAAGATTCTGTTGGTATCATGGGGATCAGAAGACTGCTGATATCATGGGGATCAAAAGATTCTGCTGATATCATAGGGATCAGAAGACTGCTGATATCATAGGGATCAGAAGATTCTGCTGGTATCATGGGGATCATAAGACTGCTGATGTCATAGGGATCAGAAAACTGCTGATATCATAGGGATCATAAGACTGCTGATATCATGGGGATCAGAAGACTGCTGATATCATAGGGATCAGAAGACTGCTGATATCATGGGGATCATAAGACTGCTGATATCATAGGGATCATAAGACTGCTGATATCATAGGGATCAGAAGATTTTGCTGATATCATAGGGATCAGAAGATTTTGCTGATATAATAGGGATCAGAAGATTCTGCTGATATCATAGGGATCAGAAGACTGCTGATATCATAGGGATCAGAAGATTCTGCTGGTATCATGGGGATCAGAAGACTGCGGATATAATGGGCTTCATAAGATTCTGCTGATATCATGGGGATCAGAAGATTCTATTGGTATCATGGGTATCAGAAGACTGCTTGTATCAAGAACCTCAGAAGATTCCGCTGGTATCATGGGGATCAGAAAACTGCTCATATCATGGGGATCAGAAAACTTCTCATATCATGGGGATCAGAAGACTGCTCATATCATGGGGATCAGAATATTCTGCTGGTATCATGGGGATCAGAAGACTGCTGATATCATGGGGATTGGAAGATTCTGCTGATATCATGGGTATCAGGAGACTGCTTGTATCAAGGACCTCAGAAGATTCTGCTGGTATCATGGGGTTTAGAAGACTGCTGATATCATGGGGATCAGAAGACTGCTTGTATCAAGGACCTCAGAAGATTCTGCTGGTATCATAAGGATCAGAAGACTTGGTATCATGAGGATCAGAAGATTCTGCTAATATCAGCACTTCAACTTATTGTTTGTTCGTTGTTCTCTATTTTACATCTACTTAAAAATAAAAAAATACATATTTTCTGTCAAGAAAGTGGTCTGAAGATACCCCTGGAATTAAATGTTCCAATGATATAACTTGCTAAATTTGTCCTAACTCCGTCCTAGACTTTAGAGATGACTGTGTGAACTGTTTCTGGTAAACTCAAAGATATTGTATCTGCATTTACTTTATTGTTTTTGTTAGAAGGAGGGTGTATTTGTTTTGTTTTCTGCAATTGTTTAGTTTTATTAGACAAGGATTGTAAGAGTTAGTCTTGATGCCAGAAAGAAAGAAAACTTGAAGGTGTTAATGCTAATAATGATGATGACCATGAACTTAAAAGGCCTTGAATATGGCAGAGACCCTCCTCATTATGTTTCCCATTTTAACTTTCATTATATGCCATTCCCGTTAAACATATTCCCATACAAATCCGCCCAGATCTGATGTGTTTACCTTTATCCTTGACCACATTTAATTATGATAAAGAATATCCAAATATTTTTTGTTATTCCCATTTTTGTTAAATGACATTTATTGCTCAGTTTGGACTAAAATGTACTTCAAAAGCTGCGTCCACTCAGTATAACTTGTTATTTTTTTTATTGAATAAAACATAAAGCTGTTAAAATATTTAAATGGTGCTTGTATTGCCATCATTACTGACTTTTATGCTGCAGTCACTTAACATGAAAGTCTTTGTTTCATAAAATTATTTTCAGCTGTATTTGTTACTGCGTACTGTTAATTAAACAAAACCCTTGTGGCTGAAATAGTTACCAAATAACTAATAGTTGCTGTACTAATTAGTTCAGATTATGTGTTCATATGAAGCTTAGTTACTGAGGAATACATTTTTGAAAGTGCTCTGTTCTGTTTTTTTTTTAACCGCAGGCATGAAAACACATATGTTACTTGAGTTTAACACACACCACTTTCTTAGATCATATTTTAAGGCAAATCTTTCCTTTTGAGTTGACCTCAAAATGCTGTTGATGAGAATATATTCTTAACTGCTGGGTTTATGTTGTTTTTTTTTTTTATGCGAGTTATTATTATTACTTACATTGTTGATAATATTTTTATGGTTATAGGAAACCTTATGAAGTGAATTTATACTGGTTGTCCATGTTAAACTAGTGGTTTGATCTTAATGCTCCTTGTCATTATAAGGCTACCCACTTGGATCATTACTTGCAAGCATGCAAGGCTACCCACTTGGATCATTACTTGCAAGCATGCAAGGCTACCCACTTGGATCATTACTTGCAAGCATGCAAGGTTACCCACTTGGATCATTACTTGCAAGCATGCAAGGTTACCCACTTGGATCATTACTTGCAAGCATGCAAGGTTACCCACTTGGATCATTACTTGCAAGCATGCAAGGTTACCCACTTGGATCATTACTTGCAAGCATCATCCTCCTGGTTGAGCATTGCAGTAAGTTCTTTGTTTATGCAAGTTCTATTTACACAAATCTCAAGTTGTTGTAGTTCCAATCCCCAGGGATTCAAGTATTCGCTCTTTCACCCTTCCAGAAATTTGGGGGTGTCGTTTTGGGCTTTCCTGCAACCCCAGAGACCTTTCCCAACTCAGCGGGTGTAGCTGACGGAGGTCACACCAGACCCACTAATTGACGTGTGTGCAATGCCATGAGAAGGATGGTCCTCTACCCTGTAAGGGGGTTCAAATCTGAAGTTATGTGACCCAGTTTTTAGCAGTTCTCATGCACCAATCCCTATTTAGTGGGAAATTCTACAAAACTTCCCTGCTGTGGTCTACACACATGCCAATAAACTGTTATCAGTTTGAATTTAATTAAGTAATAATGTCACATCAAGAAAATAAATATGCCACAATATACTTAACACTGAAACGAGAATTAGTCCACGGTTTTGGCGCCAAAGAGAGAAGTGTTTCAAGGGACCAGAATTTTGCAGAGTTGTGTTATTTTCTGTACGTATAATTATAATTACTTAATTATATGTATATTATAATTAAAACTGCCTGATAACTTCAAATGTTGTGCGTTATATGTAGATTTTCCCGGGTTGCAGAACACATCCCCTTATTTTACATGTATTTGAATAGGGGTAAAAACTGTTTGGCGTGGAACAAATTAAAATCTCATTATCTGACATTCCCCATGCGCTGTTGAAGTGTTTTTTAGTTTGCTAATATTGTGTCAAGTCATTGTTGAATGAATTGCGTCAGATCATTTTTGAATGAATTGTGTCTGGTCATTGTTGAATTAACTATGTCAGGTCATTGTGGAATGGTGTCAGGTCATTGATGAATGAATTGTGTCTGGTCATTATTGAATGAATTGTGTCAGGTCATTATTGACTGAATTGTGTCTGGTCATTGTTGAATGGTGTCAGGTCATATTTGGATTGTGTCAGGTCATTGTTGAATGGTGTCAAGTCATTGTTGAATGAATTGTGTCAGGTCATTGTTGGATGGTGTTGTCATTGTTGAATGAATTGTGTCAGGTCATTGATGAATGAATTGTGTCTGGTCATTGTTGAATGAATTGTGTCAGGTCATTGATGAATTAATTGTGTCTGGTCATTGATGAATGAATTGTCAAGTCATTGTTGTATTAATTGTGTCAGGTCATTGTTGAATTAATCGTGTCAGGTCATTGTTGAATTAATTGTGCCTGGTCATTGTTGAATGAATTGTGTCTGGTCACTGTTGAATGAATTGTGTCTGGTCATTGTTGAATGAATTGTGTCTGGTCATTGTAGAAGGGTGTCAGGTCATTGTTGAATCAATTGTGTCTGGTCATTGTTTGCTAAATTAATTGTGTTTCTGGTCATTGTTGAATGAGTTGTGTCTAGTCATTGATGAATGAATCGTGTCTGGTCATTATTGAATGAATTGTGTCTGGTCATTGTTGGATGGTGTCAGGTCATTGTTGAATGAATTGTGTCAGGTCATTATTAACTGAATTGTGTCTGGTCATTGTTGGATGGTGTCAGGTCATTGTTGAATGAATTGTGTCTGGTCATTGTTGAATGAATTGTTTCTGGTCATTGTGGAATGGTGTCAGGTCATTGTTGAATTAATTGTGTCAGGTCATTGTTGAATGAATTGTGTCTGGTCATTGTTGAATGAATTGTGTCAGGTCATTGTTGAATGAATTGTGTCAAGTCATTGTTGAATGGTGTCAGGTCATTGTTGGATGGTGTCAGGTCATTAGTGGATGGTGTCGGGTCATTGTTGGATGGTGTCACATCATTGTTGAATTAATGGTGTCAGGTTATTGTTGAATTAATTGTGTCAGGTCATTGCTGGGTGGTGTTAGGTCATTGTTGAATGGTATCATGTCATTGTTGAATGGTGTCAGGTCATTGCTGGGTGGTGTTAGGTCATTGTTGAATGGTGTCACGTCATTGTTGGATGGTGTCAGGTCATTGTTGGATGCTGTCAGGTCATTGTTGGATGGTGTCATGTCATGTTGACTCTGGTTATTTCTCAACATACAGCTAAATCAACATCACCCTTCAACTCCCAACCTTCAACAAACATATGCTAAGTAATCCTGTCCAGTGCCATCAGCTCATGGTCTTTCAAAATCCTCTTCAAATATGTCACCAGTTCTCTTCTTCATATTTTATACTGCTAGATATCTTACTATTTCTTCCACATCTTAACCATTTTGTGTAAATTGTTATAGAAATGAATAGAGAGATTAGATAATTAATGAAAATAGTACTAGTGGTTTGTACTGTGTTCTACATTTTGTTATTGTTTCAATTTTTAAATAGATATGAAGTTTTGAATAGTGCCCTGTTTTTCAGTAAACGATACCTAATTTTTTTAAGAATGTTTAACTGAGATCAGTAAAAGAAGTTTTCACATTTTTAAGTTATTAGACCATCCTGTTAGTCTGGGATCCACTCAAAATTGCCGTTTTATTTGACTGAGACTACATTTTGCAGGTCATTCAGTGTTATGGTTAATATGTTGAACATCATACATCATGTCAAAGTAAAATGAAGTTAATAGTGAGCACTTTGTAGGAGTAAAAGACTTACAAGGGGATTGACATAAGTCTTGGGCCTGACCATGAAGGAGTCACAGGAGGAAGATGAAACTTGGCACATTTAAAGTTCATCATATTTGCACTGAATGTGTGAAGTACGCGTTTGTTTCTTCAATGGGTTTTCCCGCTACGGTGCACGGCGCAATGTACCCTATTGACCGGATCTGCTGCTCCAAAGATTTGACAAAACAATGGAAAAGAAGGAGGCCAGAGCTGTGATAAAATTTGTGATGTTTCAGGGAAAAACACCTACAGAAATACACAGGGAGATGGAACCAGTGTTTCGTGAGTCTTGTCCTTCATATACTTCGGTAAAAAAAACTGGTGTCAACAGTTTAAGTGCGGCCGCTCAAATGTTGCTGATCTGCCAAGATCTGGTAGACCAGCCTCAGAGTGCAACGATGAAAATGCAACAAGAGTGAAGAAAATCATTGACCAGGATCAAAAAATGACAATTGTGGAGATAGCTAGTGGAGTAAAACTAAATGAAAGAACAGTTTATAGAATTTTATACAACAGACTGAACATGAGAAAAGTGTGTGCAAGCTGGGTTCCGCGACTGTTGACACGTGAACAGAAGCAAACGAGGGTAAATTGCTGTCAACAGTTGCTCAAAAAGTGTCAGTCAAAAAATTATTTGGAGACCATGGGGACAGTAGATGAGACTTGGGTACACCATTATGACCCCGAATCCAAAATTGCCAGCATGCAATGGAAAACCCCGGGCTCCCCAACACCTGTCAAGCCGAGAGCGCAGAAATCTGCAGGAAAAGTGATGCTGACTGTTTTTTGGGATGGCAAAGGTGTCCTTTTGAAATATTATCTGCCTCGTGGCAACACAGTTAATGGACAGTACTATGCAGATCTTCTCACCAAACTAAGAAAGGTTGTGACCAGGAAACGAGGGATAACGCGCACTCAAAATCTTCCTTTGCTTCAACACAACGCGCCCTAGACTTTTTTCTATTCCCAAATCTTAAAAAACAGCTAAAAGGAAATCATTTTGACAGCGATGAAGAGGTTATACTGGCATGTGATGACTGGTTTAGTTTGAAAAATAGGGTGTTCTACTCCCAAGGTCTTTTCAAGGTCAAGCAGAGTTGGCAGAAGTGTGTCAATTTAGACGGTGGCTATATTGAAAAGGAATAAACACTATACAAAATTTCAGCTCTCTGTGACATGTCCTTCATGGTCAGGCCCAAGACTTATGTCAATCCCCTTGTATAATTTAATGGTTCATCTTCTGGGTTTGCTTCTGGATTTATTATGTCCATATAAATGTTGACTGGTAATGGAAACAGCACACGCCCTTGTTGAACTCCTATAGTTATATCAAATGCATCAGTGAAAGATTGTAAGAACTACCTCATACATCAGTTTAATGTGAGAGACAGAAAATTAAGTGGTTTGACCATCTCATAAGCATGGTGACAGAGCGGTTACCAATGTGCCCCTTCAAACAGTAGAAGGTCTAGTTTTAGGGCATAGGGAACACCAAGAGGCAGATGGGTAGACAACATTACAGAAACCCAACAACAACACAGGCTCACAGCAGCCAATGTGACAGACTTGGCTCAACAACAGAAACTTCAGCTCCTCAACACGTTACGGTAAGGGTGGAACTAAAAATGTTTATCAAGCAAGTAAATTTATATAATGGTTACTATCACTTAATATATTTTTACGGTGTAGAATTATAAAGTTGGCCTAAAGCAGGGTTCAGCAACCATTTGATCTCGATCTACTGGTAGATCCCAGTGGGTGCTTTAGGCGACTTGGGGGGGGGGGGGGGGGGGGGGTGGTGTGTGTTACGTGTCTTTTCTTGATACGGTTAATATATATAATGACATGATGGTTCCTGTAAGCCAAGTTCACTTCTAGGGTAGCAAACATCTAGACATCGAAACCAGCCAATGTCAATCACCCTTATTTGAGCCACAATGGACGAAGTGGACAGTATACATTTTTATTTAAACATCACGTTGCTCCAAATTGAAATACATATCAGTTCAATATACACATGGCATATTATATGCAGTCGTCGATAAAACTTTAGGCAGTCCGTTCATGTCTGGAATGCTGTCCTTTTCATTTTTCACATTTTATTCATCCTATTTTCACACTCGACATTGAAAATCCATACTCCCTTTAAATGAAGATAACTAGATACACCTCACAGAAGATCTTGATGTATTAGTCATGGAACAACATAGGGATGTACAATATATATATTCTCAGGAGCTCAAACACATGCGTCCATTCGCCATGACACGCAATTGTAGAAGGCTTGCAGACAATCTCCTCACTTCTGCAGTTTTAGTTTCACGTCTGCCAAATACACCATACCGGCATGACGTCACTTCCTGTATTAATAAATGTCTCCGTATAAAATAAACAAACTAGGAACCCTGTCGAGCTACCTAATTATACCAACACAATTGTTATGAATTTTAATCATAACGGGGCTTAGGAAGGAAATACTTTTTTTTTAACTAGGGAAATTTTGGACAAGAACTTTCCTTCCAGTATTTAAAATGGTGGTGTCCCCTCGGTTATCAAAGGTACTTTTTCAGTATACCCAATGAAAAAACTCTTGAGCTGGCTAGAAAAATATATTTGCGAACTGCATGACATAGGAACGTGATCTTTTCTTTGTAAGGTTTATCGTCCCTCTGCTTAAAATTTTACACACACACATATACATATAGAGTATATGGTAGATCTTTAGAGAGCTTAGTGTTACTGATGTAGATCCCTAAAGCTCCTGGGGTTTCCGACTCCTGGTCTAAGGGGCATTAATACAGACTGTCCTAGTCAACAGAGTATTAACAACAGATAGCAGGCTTTTTTGTTTCAACTTTTCATCAGGTATGTTTTCAAAATTAAGGACTAACAAATAACAAATTTAAAACTGCAAAATGGAGTTTTCATGCTTGATAAGAACCGTGTAATTAAATGTTTTATATCCAGAAAAATGAATAAAGTTGATTAAATTGTAGTTTAATTATCACTGCATGCCAAAACTTCATGTATCATTCATGGATTTTTGTGACGTCATCACCAAGCGAAGTACGTTGCACTGTTTCGCTAGGTCTTTGGCCCAGTGCATGTGATTTCAACATACATTTATGTTGGGTTGCGTTCTTTAACCCATGCAAATAGCCTGAAGCTGATGACTGCTTCCTTTCCAAATATTGAAGTAGACGACGTCTGAGAGTGTACGAAGAAGACTCATGGTTTTCATGTAATTTGATGCAGAACTATCGTGGAAAGAGTAATATAAACTGCTCTTCATACTGGGTTACACCTTCATTTGATAAGTCCAGGCAAGGCATAGTATTCTGAATTTGTGAACAAACTATTTGGTATCCTCTTAGCTTTAGTGATTATTTCATTTATGTTACTAATATAAGCTTATTAATGTGCCCTTGGTTTACCATGCCATTTCATATCTACACTAGTTATTGAGTTTTTTTTGTGTGTGTGGCTAAATAAAGGTATTTTGTAAATTTTCTTTTTCTGTGTGGTTTATTATCTACAATTATACATCCCAAAAATATTTTCTATGGACAACTGGCAAGTGGCAAAATAAGTTGACAACCGCAGCTGACGTTCAAAGATGTCTGCAAGAGAGACTTGAAGGCACTGGACATAAATCCAGCAACCTGGAAGAATGAAACTGTCAGTTGCATCAAGTGGCGATGCTCCCTACAGCGCCATCTCAGATTTGACGAAAAGAAGCTCTCACAACAGTCAAGAGAGAAAAGAACACGCCAAAAGGAACACCATATAAAAAAGTGGATGAGGGCTATCAGTTCAAGGTCACATTCCAATAGTCAGTTATAACTGAGGGGGCTACTGCTGCTCATTTAAACATGTGGGTGAGGTCAATATCATTGGTCAAATCTTTGCGATATATCATTGGTCAAATCTTTGTGATATATCATTGGTCAAATCTATGTGATATATCATTGGTCAAATCTATGCAATATATCATTGCTCAAATCTATGCGATATATCATAGGTCAGATCTCTGTGATATATCATTGGTCAAATCTATGTGATATATCATTGGTTAAATCTATGGATGGGTGTGAAAAAAAATCGAAAAAGGTGATTCGTCTTACGAGGACAAAGGACAAAGAAAATAGCCAACGTTACAGCCACTAGGCCTTCGTCAGGGAAAGGAAAGAAAGTGAAGGCTAGATTGGACACATAAGAACCTAAATAAATATAAAAATTAAACCTAAGTACTTCCCTGAAGGCATCAAAGTCCTAACACTTTTGCTGCCCGTGAACGGATGAGCGTGCCCGGAAAAGTCAAATCTATGCGATATATCTTGCTATTCTCAACAACATTTGGAAGTCTTCCCAGTACAGCACAAACACCAAATTAAGACTGTATGAGAGCTGCGTACTTTCTGTGCTTCTCTATGGTGCGGAATGTTGGAGAGTAACAGAGAAGGAAATGTCGAAACTGTCCTCCTTCCACACAATCTGCCTAAGGAAAATTCTCCGAATCTTTTGGCCAAACACCATCAGCAACCAAGAACTACTTATTCGGAGTAACCAGGAGGACATGCACACCATCATAGCTGGCAGACGCTGGAGTTGGGTTGGCCATGTCCTCAGAAGGGACCCTGATACCATCGCAAGAACAGCTATGCTATGGACCCCCGAGGGAAAGCGAAAGAGAGGCCGACCAAAAACAACTTGGCGGAGAACTGTGGAAGCTGAGATGCAAAGAATGAACCACAGTTGGGGCACTGTACGAAGGATGGCCGCCGACCGAGCAAAGTGGAATCAATTTGTTGCTGCCCTACAAGACGCCACCAGGCGTGATGGCCGCTGACTGCTTTGACGGTTGGCGGTTATGGATCAAAGAAGAAGAAGATGCGATATATCATTGGTCAAATCTATGTGATATATCATTGGTCAAATCTTTGTGATCTATCATTGGTCAAATCTATGTGATATATCATTGGTCAAATCTATGTGAAATATCATTGGTCAAATCTTTGTGATATATCATTGGTCAAATCTATGTGATATATTATTAGTCAAATCTATGTGACATATCATTGGTCAAATCTATGTGATATATCATTGGTCAAATCTATGTGACATATCATTGGTCAAATCTATGTGATATATCATTGGTCAAATCTATGCAATATATCATTGGTCAAATCTATGTGATATATCATTGGTCAAATCTATGTGATATATCATTGGTCAGATCTATGCAATACATCATTGGTCAAATCTATTTGATATATCATAGGTCAAATCTTTGCGATATATCACACAATTTAAGGACGCCTCATAAACGCAGGACATGACTTCATTCACCAAAACATCGCAATTTTCTAGTCGCTCATGCAACCATCTCTACAAGATGTAGAATCAGATATCTTGGCAGCAGTAGACACAATTTGAGGGACAGACGGTGATATCAAAATAAGGCTACAGAAAGCATGAGGAGCTTTCATTGCATTGGGAAATATATGGAGGTCACAAGAAATCTCAACAATCAAATGGTGCGGCTCTGAGAACAACTAAAACAACCAATGGGTTTGATAAATGGGTGCTAGTGGATTGAAGTGGTATGACTAATTCTCAGTGTGGAACTAGTGGCAAGAACTTGACAAGACAATTGTGTCACCGTAACAAGAGATGAGCAGAACACTGTGGCGATGGATATGACACACATTGAGGAAATCTCTTGATATCATTACAGCTCGGCCAATGTTCTGGAATTCCAATGATAGGGTCAATAATCATCATCATCATCAGTTGCCATCTCCACAACGAAGGTTGGCTGTAATGGATCTCCAACGTCTTCTGTCTCTTGTCTTGGTGGTGCACTCTGATAGACTTTCCTGTCCATCTCTTGATGTTATCTTCCCACTTATAGCGCTGTCTTCCCCTTGCACGTTTGCCTTCAACTCTCCCTTCTGTTATGGTCTTCTGCAAGGTGTTATGCCTTTTTATGTGGCCAAAATATTTTAGCTGCCGAACTTTGACCTCCCTCATTAGTTCTCTTTTCATACCTAGATTTTCTAGGACCTCCTTATTTGTTTTCATCTCTTTCCATGAGATACGCCCCATTCTTCTATATATCCACATTTCAAGAGCCTCAATTCTTTCTTCCAAATGCTTATTCATCGTCCATGTTTCTGCACCATACAGAAATGCAGAATATATATAACACTTTATGATTCTCAGTTTTAATTTGTGAGATAACTGTTTGGATGTCAGTATATGTTTCATGTTGTTGAATGTAGCTTTGGCCATTCCTATTCTCTTCTTGATTTCTGTTTCACATCTGCCATCTTCTGTTATTATATGACCAAGATATACGTAGCTCTTGACTTGTTCCAGGATTTTCCCATTTACGCTTATCTTTAATGTGGGTTTATCGTCTGTTTTGCTAATTATCATAGTTTTTGTTTTCTCAATATTAATGTCGAGTCCATATTCATGACTTATACTGTTCACTTGCTTCACTAGTTCTTGTAACTCCTGTTCGCTTTCAGCTAACAACACGGTATCATCTGCATATCTAAGGTTGTTTATTGACGTTCCACTGATGTTCAGTCCTGGTATTTCCTGTATCTGTTTGAAAATTTTTTCGGTGTATAAATTAAATAGGCAGGGGGACAGCACACAACCTTGTCTGACACCTCTTTTTATGTCTATGTATGGTGAATAATTCCTTCCCGATCTTACTGTGGCAGTTTGCTCCCAATAAAGGTTACTGAGTATTCTTATATCTTTTCCATCAATACCTATGTCTTCGAGGCATTCAATTATTTTCTCATAATGGACTCTGTCAAAAGCCTTCTTATAGTCAATGAAGCACATATACATACTTTTTTGGACCTCTGTATATTTTTCTGCTAATATTCTTAAGCAAAATATTGCCTCTCTTGTTCCACTGTTCCGTCTAAAACCAAACTGTTCTTCTTGGATTTCGCTGTCTACTTTACTTTTTATTCTTTCCTGTATGATTTTGAGCAGTATCTTAATTGCATGACTCATCAGGCTGATTGTTCTGAAGTCTGAACATTCTGTTGCATTTGGTTTTTTGGGCAATGTTATGAAAACTGATTGATACAACACGTTTATGTCACTGATACAATATGGTTATGCTTCAAAGGTATGAGTGTTCAAGTCTACATCATCGCCACATAGGCTAGTAATAAATATGTGTTACTACTGTCACGTCTAGAATATTGAGTGCGTGTGTTGGTTTAGTCGTTTACACCACAGGTACGTACACAAGAGTCATGGATGGTTGTAAACGACTGGTGACATTTAATACTGGTTTATTCACGTCACAACACATTGATATAAAATGCACATAGTCAGGATACAGTTCACAGCATAACACGAAATATATCTTAACACATAAGGACTGCGCACTCGGCAGTTACTATGAGATCACCGCTATAAAGTATCATCAATAACTCAGCGCTATCTCTTCCTCAACAATTATCCTCTCACAGGAAACAATGGCCGTTATATGATTCATTAGCGCTACAAAGTATCTTCAATAACAATCCTCTCACAGGAGATAATGGCCTTTATATAATTCATCAACAACTATCCTCTCACAGGAAATAATGGCCTATATATATATTCATCAGCGCTTTAAAGTATCATCAATAACTCAGTGCTATCTCTTCCTCAACAACTATCCTCTCACAGGAAACAATGGCCTTTATATAATTCATCAACAACTATCCTCTCACAGGAAACAATGGCCTATAGATATATTCATCAGCGCTTTAAAGTATCATCAATAACTCAGCGCTATCTCTTCCTCAACAACTATCCTCTCACAGGAAACAATGGCCTTTATATAATTCATCAACAACTATCCTCTCACAGGAAACAATGGCCTATATATATATTCATCAGCACTTTAAAGTATCATCAATAACAATCCTCTCACAGGAAATAATGGCCTTTAT
The DNA here is from genome assembly GCA_024509875.1 of Oreohelix idahoensis. Taxonomy (NCBI): domain Eukaryota; kingdom Metazoa; phylum Mollusca; class Gastropoda; order Stylommatophora; family Oreohelicidae; genus Oreohelix; species Oreohelix idahoensis. Next base: position 99,362 of record JAMPIV010009193.1, on the reverse strand, counting down.
ATAATTCATCAACAACTATCCTCTCACAGGAAACAATGGCCTTTAAGGACTGCACACTGCAGTTATCAAAATGGCCTACACAAAATCTTGAGCTACTATCCTCTCACAGGAAATAATGGCCTTTAAAGACTGCACACTGCAGTTATCAAAATGGCCTACACAAAATCTTGAGCTACTATCCTCTCACAGGAAATAATGGCCTTTAAAGACTGCACACTGCAGTTATCAAAATGGCCTACACAAAATCTTGGCCTCATAAACATTTTCACAATAATTCAAACTGCAGTTTTATACTACGCTGTACCCACAGCGAAAAATCCGTCGACATATTAACTTCAGCACTGTACAGGCATTTCACACTTCCCAAAAACACTGTCTTGACCTACTGTTACAAGGTGGTGGTTACCGACTGTGTCCTAAACAACGCTATACACGTCATGATCGATCGTGTATGGAGCGTTCAGTAATTGAAACATCTATCGCAATATATTAAATGCCTTAACCTTTTACAATTGCACGTCTGATAACCTTTAGCAGACGGCGTTAATATCATATACCGTAACACCTACCCCGGTCAAAACGCCCAGAACACTCTCTCCCAGATAACACACTCGTTCCGCTCAAAAGCAGTCACGAGACTTCCTCACGGTCAACACAACTCAGTCAATCAATCATCTGCGGGCTAGCCGCGAGCTATTCTCACTCCGCTCAAAACATTACAGAATAAATATATCTCACACTGGAGATGATCAGCATTTTTCCACGCTATCTGTAATCTATATCTCGAAACTACCACGAGATACTCTCAAAACAATTCGATAGCCAACAAGCAAACAAGTGCTCCAACTCAGAATCTATCTTGACTACTAATATACTCAGATTTACGTCCCTTACACCAGTTCTATTCTTAACACTGATGTCTTCATGTCATGTGGTATATATCCTGTATTGTATATATCGTTACATATTTCTGTGATTGTATCTATACCAAAGCTCTCCAGAGCTTCTATCATTTCAATTTTTATGTTATCCATGCCTGCTGATTTTCCTTTTTGTATCTTATGAATGGCATTCTCTACTTCTGATCTGAGAATGTTTGGGCCTTCATTAGAATCTGGTGATGGTTTTTTACCTCTGTTGTCCTCGAATAGTTCTTTTACGTATTCTGCCCATCTGTTTGATATGTCTTTCTCATCAAGTAATATTACACCATTTTTGTTCTTGATACAGCTTCCTCCTTGTGCAAACCGCGACCGATTTGATAATTTCTTTATTTCTTCATGCATATCTCTTGTCATGTGCTTTGCTTCCAAGTCTTCTATTTCCTTGCATTTTGTTTCTATCCACCGTTCTTTTGCTTCTCTACACATAGTACGTATGTCATTGTCTATTGTTTTATATTCTGGAGTTTTTTTTTGCTTTTTTTCTTTCTGCCATTTTATTCAAGATGTCATCTGTCATCCAAATTTGATTTTTCTTAGACTCCTTTTTAGGTAAATTTGCATTTGCTGATTGTATACTTGTTTTTAAGCATTCCCATTTTGCGGTTGCTTTTTCTTCTGGGTTTTCTCTTCTATACTGCTCCATGCTTTCTGTCAATAACTCTTGATATTTATTTTTGACATCGATTAAATATTTCTGTTTTATATCTGGTTGTTTCAGCGCTGATATTTCTATCTGGGGTTCCTCCTGTCTTCTGTTTCCTGCTCTTTTCAGCTTTATATTTACATTGATGACGACTGGATTGTGATCTGAATTTATGTCGGCGCCAGGATGTGTCTTTGCACTTGTGACACTGTTCTTAAATCTATGTTTTATCATGATATAGTCGATTTGATTTCGTGTTACATCCCCTGGGCTTTTCCATGTGTATAATTTCCTTGGGTGGTGTTCAAAAAAGGTGTTACATATGACCAGCTGGTTTTCTTCACAGAACTGGATAAGTCTGTCTCCTCTATCATTTCTTGTCCCTAATCCATACTGTCCTACTATTTTCTTGTATTTTCCTTTTCCTACTTTTGCATTCATATCACCCATTACTATCAACACATCTGTAGATTTGACTGGTTTAAGTGTGTGTTGTAGCTCTTCATAGTATTCTTCTATTTCTTCCTCGCTGTGATCTTTAGTTGGTGCATAAGTTTGTAAGATTGATATGTCGAATGGCTTTGCTCTCATCTTTAGTAACATCATTCTGTCATTGTGTGTCCAGTATCCACATACGTGATGATAGGAAACTCTTTACAGAGCGATACAACAGGAAGCAATCTGATCATCAGAAGAAGTCCCCCCGTCCGACAAGTGTTTCGGCCCTATATACTCCTTTACACTCTAAGGGGGGCGGGCCCACTTGGGTCATGACTCCCAAGCGTCTCAGCTTCCTGTTGTCTTGCATCAAAAATGAACCCATTTCACTTATGGTAGCAACTTTAAATTCCACAACTCCGCCAGCCGTGGAGGCAATTGTGAAAGTAACAAAGAGAAGACAAATTATTCCGTTCGTTCCGTCGAACACACTGAGACACCAGCGCGAAGTCAACGAGTCGCCACTGCGCGTTCCCCACTGGACTTTCGATACTGACACCCCTTATAGTATACACCGCTTGTCGCCCCTGAGTCGCAGCCCGTTCACTAGTCCACCACAAACCTCAGCGTATTGTGGACTTAGAAAAATTCCTGGTGTTTTCTGTACCGCAGCGTTTATTGTTACGATCTCCATTCCCCATTGCGGTTGTTCCACAGCCAGCCTGATGCCTTTTCGGCAGTTTCACTAAGCCTCTTCAGGGCCCTTGTTCTCGACTGTCCCCTCAGCCCCAACAGTTTCAATAGATTATACACTGATGCAGCCACAAGCCCTCTTGCACCCACTTCAACAGCCATGACCCTTGCAGTGAACCCATCGTGTCTCAGATCCGCGGCCAGATCACTATACTTGGCCGCTTTGAACGAATGTTGCTCATCTAATCTGGATTCAAATGGCACGGTCAGTTCAATCAGTATGACCTGAAGCGTTGCTGCAGAATGATCACTATATCCGGCCGTCTCCGCGATTTTCGGATACTCTCTGGATATGCCCCTCGTCCAGGTAGGTCTACCGCCATCTCCCAATCATTTGCACAATCAAGAAGAGATGGTAAACTGCTACCAGGTTTATTCGGTTTGGGGTGTGCTGACTTTCCTGCCCTCAGAAAGTATGTGTTTGCGGTGTCTGGCCGGACTTTGCTATTCGCCTTCATTCTTGCCAGATCTATTGTCGCAGCAAGCTCATTTAGCACTTTGTTATGGCGCCAAGTGTATCGCCCTTGCCCTAATGACACCTTACACGCTGAGAGCACGTGTTCAAGTGTCTGCCTCCCCTGGCACAGGGGGAACTGCTCATCATCCGACTTTCCCCATTTCACAAGGTTGGTGGCCGATGGCAGCAGGTCATACAGTGATCTGACAACGAAGCTGAGCCTAAGAGGTGCCATATGCCATATATCATTCCATGTCAAGGACCTCTGCAGGGCTCCTTCCCATGTAGTCCATTGGCCTTGTTGGACCTGCTGCACTGCTTTTTGCAACCTCTTATTATTCTCAGCTTCTCGTATCTCCTGAACTACCATGTCTCTGCGCTCCCTGCTTGATGCCTTGGACCACCAGCGGATGTCTCCATGACCAAATCCCCGTCTATTCGTTTGTGTGTATCCGATTACCTCCCTCAGTTTGAGTGACTCTTGGGCAGCATCAACAGCTTCTTCCACTTTCCACTTCCTTCCCGTTTTCAGTGTGGGCTGAATGGACTTAACCACGTCATCAGCTGACTCGCGTAGCATCATTGCAAGCCTTGCCTTTCCAACTTTGTACTCTTCAACAACTGACTTGAAAGGAAGCAGAAGTTTTGACTTTTTGCAGTACAGTGCTACATCTGACAGACCTGGTGGTACTCCTAGCCATTTTCTCATGAACTTGTTGACCTTCTGCTCTATGGCTTCCACTGTACTTGTGCTTATTTCATATATAAGCAGTGGCCACAGCAACTTTGGTATCAACATGAACTGGAGGCACCACAGTTTGAACTTCCCCAGGAGTCTGCTTTGGTCTATGATCTGTAGCCCTCTGTCTGCCATTTCTATTGTCTGTTGCACTGCCTTTGAGTCTTTTAATGAGGCATCGTACACCCTGCCAAGACTTTTAACAGGTTCCTCAATGACAGTAGGGATTCTTTGGTTGGAAACCGTGAATATGACCTCTGCTATCTTCCCTTTCCTGACTGATAGGCTTCTCGACTTCTTGGGTTTGAAGCTCATTCTGCACCAGCTGACTAGTTCATCCAGGCGTGCTAACATCCTCCGGGCCTGATGTTCATCTGATGTCAGAATTGTTGTGTCATCCATGAATGCTTTGAGCGGTGGCATGAGACACATTCCACCGAGCTTTGGACCTATAGCCGTTCCTTCAGCCGCATTGAGGATTACCTGCATAGCCATCACGAATAGTATCGGAGAGATGGTACATCCCATCGCAATTCCAACTTCAAGGCCAATCCACTTCGTTGTGTACTCTCTGGTTGAAAATCTGACAGCAAACCCTGCGAAATACAGCTTCAGCATTGCTGCAATCTCTTGTGGAACATGATACATTTCTAGGGCCTGCCACAACATCTGGTGTGGAACGGATCCATAAGCATTCGCTAAATCCAACCAGATTACATGGAGGTTTGTTCTGTCAGACTTTGCCTTTTGGATTGCTTCCCATATCATTGTGGCATGCTCTAGACATCCTGGTGTACCTGGGATACCTCCTTTCTGAATGGTAGTGTCAATGTACCCATTTGCCAGGAGGTATGTAGTGAGTCTTTCCGCCATCACTGAGAAGAATATCTTCCCTTCCACATTGAGTAGTGAGATTGGCCTGAACTGACTGATGTCTGTGGAATTTTGCTCCTTCGGGATGTAGACTCCGTTCGCCTTTCTCCATTCCTTGCTTACAAGCTGGGTTTTCCACGCACTCTTCAGTAAACGAAGCAGTCGTTTGAGCACCTCAGGGCATCTCTTATACACCACATATGGAACACCATTAGGACCTGGAGCTGACTTGCATCGAGCTTTCTGGACAATGCTTTCTACCTCTTGCACCGTTGGGGGCTTGGTGTTAAATTCAGCTCCTGGCTTACTCGGCCATTTAAGGCCTGCCATGCTGCTGAGCGGCTCATCTTTGCGACCATCTGAATATGTCATTCCAAGGTGTTCTTCCAGGTCTTCTTTCCTGATGTTTAGCGTACCCGACCGTGGCTGCTCAAACAGTTCTTTGGCAAACTTGAAGGGCTCCCTGAAGAATCTTTCCCTATCCATTCGAGTCTTCCTTTTCTTCCTGCACAACCTTTCTGCTCTACAAAGGGCATTATGTTGGCCTTTCAGGTGCTCCCAAACCTGTCGTAACCCTTCCTTCTCTGCGGCAACTGCGTTTTTGAACAGTTTTCGGGCATGCTTCTTCTGTTTTCTGATTTCTTCTATTTTAATTTGTCTTCTGCTTTTTCGTGGTGGGTTACTTTCCCTTGCCTCCCTCACTCCGAACACTTTGCGACAGTGCAGATATATTATGTCGCCGAAGATTTCCAGCTTCTTTTCCAAAGTTATCTGCTTCAGGTTGTTATCCAACTCTTTTGCCAAGGCTTCGTCCAGCTGTTCCCAAAGCCCTTTTGCACTGGCGGGTGGAAACTTGATTGCATCTCTCTTCCCGTCCAAGAAGTGTGTGAGATCATCATCAGGCAGATCAACTTGAATGTACTCAGCACTGTGGATTGACTCCTGGCTGCGTTCTTCTAACGTCTTATCCGTCGAGACAGAGCGCTGTTGATCTCCCCCTGATGACCTCCCACACCCCTTTTTCGTTCTGTGGATTTTCATTCCTCTCTGAGTAGAGAATTCCCTACCACAGGCACATGGAAACTCCAGCCGTTGTTCAGAGCTCGAAGTCCGTGTAACGGGTCTGGTCGATTCCAATGAGGCGCCTGTGGATTCATCATTCTCCCCCCCTTTCGGTGAATCCTGGGGGCATCTATCGTTTTTGGGTTCTATAGCAATTGAATACAGCTTACGGGGTGCTAACCCGGTCAGCCGGTTTCTAGTCTTTCCCAGTGTCATCTGTCTTTCCAGAAGTCAATCGGTCTTTTCCCGATTGTCACTGGTTTGACCATGTAACTATGATAGGAAACTCTTTACAGAGCGATACAACAGGAAGCAATCTGATCATCAGAAGAAGTCCCCCCGTCCGACAAGTGTTTCGGCCCTATATACTCCTTTACACTCTAAGGGGGGCGGGCCCACTTGGGTCATGACTCCCAAGCGTCTCAGCTTCCTGTTGTCTTGCATCAAAAATGAACCCATTTCACTTATGGTAGCAACTTTAAATTCCACAACTCCGCCAGCCGTGGAGGCAATTGTGAAAGTAACAAAGAGAAGACAAATTATTCCGTTCGTTCCGTCGCACACACTGAGACACCAGCGCGAAGTCAACGAGTCGCCACTGCGCGTTCCCCACTGGACTTTTGATACTGACACCCCTTATAGTATACACCGCTTGTCGCCCCTGAGTCGCAGCCCGTTCACTAGTCCACCACAAACCTCAGCGTATTGTGGACTTAGAAAAATTCCTGGTGTTTTCTGTACCGCAGCGTTTATTGTTACGATCTCCATTCCCCATTGCGGTTGTTCCACAGCCAGCCTGATGCCTTTTCGGCAGTTTCACTAAGCCTCTTCAGGGCCCTTGTTCTCGACTGTCCCCTCAGCCCCAACAGTTTCAATAGATCATACACTGATGCAGCCACAAGCCCTCTTGCACCCACTTCAACAGCCATGACCCTTGCAGTGAACCCATCGTGTCTCAGATCCGCGGCCAGATCACTATACTTGGCCGCTTTGAACGAATGTTGCTCATCTAATCTGGATTCAAATGGCACGGTCAGTTCAATCAGTATGACCTGAAGCGTTGCTGCAGAATGAAGCACTATATCCGGCCGTCTCCGCGATTTTCGGATACTCTCTGGATATGCCCCTCGTCCAGGTAGGTCTACCGCCATCTCCCAATCATTTGCACAATCAAGAAGAGATGGTAAACTGCTACCAGGTTTATTCGGTTTGGGGTGTGCTGACTTTCCTGCCCTCAGAAAGTATGTGTTTGCGGTGTCTGGCCGGACTTTGCTATTCGCCTTCATTCTTGCCAGATCTATTGTCGCAGCAAGCTCATTTAGCACTTTGTTATGGCGCCAAGTGTATCGCCCTTGCCCTAATGACACCTTACACGCTGAGAGCACGTGTTCAAGTGTCTGCCTCCCCTGGCACAGGGGGCACTGCTCATCATCCGACTTTCCCCATTTCACAAGGTTGGTGGCCGATGGCAGCAGGTCATACAGTGATCTGACAACGAAGCTGAGCCTAAGAGGTGCCATATGCCATATATCATTCCATGTCAAGGACCTCTGCAGGGCTCCTTCCCATGTAGTCCATTGGCCTTGTTGGACCTGCTGCACTGCTTTTTGCAACCTCTTATCATTCTCAGCTTCTCGTATCTCCTGAACTACCATGTCTCTGCGCTCCCTGCTTGATGCCTTGGACCACCAGCGGATGTCTCCATGACCAAATCCCCGTCTATTCGTTTGTGTGTATCCGATTACCTCCCTCAGTTTGAGTGACTCTTGGGCAGCATCAACAGCTTCTTCCACTTTCCACTTCCTTCCCGTTTTCAGTGTGGGCTGAATGGACTTAACCACGTCATCAGCTGACTCGCGTAGCATCATTGCAAGCCTTGCCTTTCCAACTTTGTACTCTTCAACAACTGACTTGAAAGGAAGCAGAAGTTTTGACTTTTTGCAGTACAGTGCTACATCTGACAGACCTGGTGGTACTCCTAGCCATTTTCTCATGAACTTGTTGACCTTCTGCTCTATGGCTTCCACTGTACTTGTGCTTATTTCATATATAAGCAGTGGCCACAGCAACTTTGGTATCAACATGAACTGGAGGCACCACAGTTTGAACTTCCCAGGAGTCTGCTTTGGTCTATGATCTGTAGCCCTCTGTCTGCCATTTCTATTGTCTGTTGCACTGCCTTTGAGTCTTTTAATGAGGCATCGTACACCCTGCCAAGACTTTTAACAGGTTCCTCAATGACAGTAGGGATTCTTTGGTTGGAAACCGTGAATATGACCTCTGCTATCTTCCCTTTCCTGACTGATAGGCTTCTCGACTTCTTGGGTTTGAAGCTCATTCTGCACCAGCTGACTAGTTCATCCAGGCGTGCTAACATCCTCCGGGCCTGATGTTCATCTGATGTCAGAATTGTTGTGTCATCCATGAATGCTTTATCAACATTCCTACCCCTCTTTCATGTTTTTCTCCTCCTGAGTGTATAAGCGTGTACTGGTCTCTTGTTATGTAGCCTGTATCCAAAAGTCTTGCCTCTGCAACTCCCAGTATATCGAGTTTCATGTCTGTTGCCTCTAATATAAGATTGTCAAGCTTTCCCTCTCCGTTTAGAGTTCTAACATTCCATGTTCCTATTTTTAGGCTTCTCGTACTAGTTTTTAGGTGGTCTTTCTCAGAATGCTCCCTTTCAACAGAATTTAAGGAACACTCGTCATTATGTACTTCCTTACTCATTAGAGGAGTTGCCTCTTCCCTGTTCATTTGTACAGTAGATTCTTCCCCAGAGGACAGAGAGTTCTCTACATATCGGTTCTTATCTTGTTGTTGTGATCCCATTACGTTCTGTAGGAAGTACGTGGTAAGGCCCCAATCTCTTCCACGGTGGCTAGCCATTGTCTTTTTCTATGTCCGACATGCCTCTAGTGCGCCACGCACTTTGCTGTTTCGCTTTGCGAGCCGTTGATCTTCTCAGATTCCTCCGCCTCACTCACCGTCTCAGTCTTTGTGTACTAGGGATGGACATTCTCCACACACACACAAAAACACCGCTTCTGACCTCCGACTTCGCAGCTCTGAAATATATACACGAAAACGACAACCAGGAAGTTGCAGACTTTCAAAATTGGGTACTTGCGTAAATAGAATGATTGACAGGTCTTGACAAGATCACCAATGTGGAACTATTCAACAAGCTCGGGATAGGAAATACCGATGAGCAAAGGCGTCCCTAAAGTATTTGGCACAATCAATCAATACCCTTTAGCTTCCCAAGGAGCATAGGCCTTCAACAAACACATGCCAAGTCTTCCTGTCCTGTGCCATCTGCTCAAGTTCTTTCCATGTTTTCCTCATCATTTTCACCTCTGTTTCCAATTCTCTTTTCCATATTTTATTTTTGGTTTATCTCTGCCTCTCTTTCCTTGTGGATCCAGAACAAGGACTGCCTTTTAATGCTATCAACAGGTTTCCTCAATGTGTGTCCTATCCATCGCCAGCGTCTTCTTCTCAACTCTTGTTCCACTGGCACTTGTCTGGTTCTTGTCATCAATTCCACATTTGTGACTTTGTCATACCATTTCAGTCCTTCTATTCTACGCAAGCACCCGTTTATAAAAGTCTGTAGCTTTTTGGTTGTTGTTTTTGTTGTTCTCCATGTCTCAGAGCCATTCAATAGGACTGGCTTGACATTTGAGTTGAAGATTCTTATTTTCGTGTTGGACTTGATTTCTCTTGTTCTCCATATGTTTCCCAATGCAATGAAAGCTCCTCTTGCGTTTTGTATTATTATTTTGATATCACTGTGTGCCCGCGTCAGTTATGTTAAATGCGCAAGTAGTTATATTGATTTTATTTTCAATCATAGCTAATCCTTTATATGTTGTTGTTGTTCAAGTGCTACAGGCTTTCCGCCTGAGATGGAGATTCTTGACTTTTGCACATTTTTCTTCCCAGGTTCATTCTTCCCTTTAGGTTTAGTGATAAGCAAAACAGTCTCAACATGGCAACGTATATCCAAATAAAATACTGTAAATTTCCAAAAACAGCAATGCAGTAAATTCAACCAGAAGTTTATTGATTGTCATTTGACAAGCACTGGTATTATCACAATGATATGATCGTTACTTACTTATAAACAAAATAGTGTAAAATCCAAAAGGAAAATATATCCAACAGAAGAAAAAATATAAACTGGTCTTGATAACCTCAAAGACGCAGTTCACCTAACACTACAAACTGCCTAGCACAAATTTCTATCTATCTAATCTCTAAGACGAAACTCGAACCTGGCTTGCCTAACACAACACAATGAATACCTAGAAAATCTCTCTCCTTTCTCGCATTTCTCCAACTTATATACAGTTACTTCTTTTTCCCGCCATTTTTCACACGTCTCGCTAATTTTACACACGACTCGCTAATTTTACACACGTCTCTCTGTTTTCGACATTTTGCACACGACTTTCTGTTATTTCGACTTTTTTCACACTGGTGATCTCTTCCACCTTAACAATTGGATTTTAAAAAACCAAGATCACACTACATTCATTTCACACTTTCCGCGCATAAAACCCATTCATTATTATTATCTGGGACTGCCCTACATTTGCCCTCTCAGAGCAGTGACTGCCAACTGAACTTTAATGACACTGCGTTTTGTGCGACAACGCCTTATCTGCTTTTTTATGGCTGTCATTTCTATATGTACCATTATAGCACGTATGAATGCTAGTGTAGTAAGCCATGCGGTCACAACTGTCTGTTCCTCCAACTTTGTCTATATTACTTCCAAGATATGTGTACGATTCTACATCTTTTAGTGGTGTTTCTTCAAGTTCAACCTTGTTATCATTTCTTGCATTTATTCTCATAATCTTTGTCTTTTCCCTGTGTATTTTCAGGCCCACTTGTTGTGACCCCTCATCGAGAACTTTCCTTTTCTCTTGACAGGAGACATGGTGTTGTCCTCAGGACATGAGGAGGAAAGAGCCCACCAAAATGAAGGGGTGGCTCTAATGCTGTCCAAGGAAGCACAGAAGGCACTTGTCATAAGAGGTTTTGATGTTACTAAATGTGATAAACGAGCGCAAATGCCTTGTTGCTCTATCTTTTCCTACATCTTTCGTATTGTATTTTCTCCGACATTTGCTCTTTCATCTCATATGTGCGACCCACATTTGCTATTTCATTGTTGTGATTACTCGCGAGAACCACATTTGCTCTTTCATCGGGGGAAATAAAATCCTTTGATTGAGTCCACATGCCTGACATTATCGTTTGAAGCCCACATTGCATCGTGATAAATCTGGTAAAAACACATCTGGGCATGTTGTAATTTCTGTGACACCACATTGGACGCCCAGATTGGCCAGGGGAAAACGTCTCATGCTGTAATGGTGTTATCCTGGGTCGGCCGCGGTTCAGACAAGCGTTGGTTTACCACATTGGACGCCCAGCTTGGCCAGGTGACTTCCAGAAATATATAATACCGCATAATCTACTAGAGTGAAGCAGTCCAGTTTTTTTTACCTTGTGAGGAAGAGATTAAACCCAAAAACGCATAGCCTAATACACGTGTTTATTCAGAGTGGATGATAATTCAGTTCTGTGATTAATTGTGTTCTTAAAGGATTTTGCGAAGGGAAAAGAAGGTAAGTAGATCTTATACTTATTAATACATTTTCTTATTTTTGTTTATTTTAACCTCACAGCTAAAATGTGCGAAAGATAAAGTTTCAAATAATTCTTGGCATAACTGATTAATAAAATCAGAAGATTTTCCTAGAAGATGATAGGATGATAGGAGGTAATTAATAGTTCATATTTCACCTTTATCATCATCACAGTCTCCCATGCGCACACACTCTCATGCACAAGATATTTAACATCATTAGAATTGAACTCAGAGAGAGAGAGAGAGAGAGAGATGAATAATGAGCAATAGTTTAAATGCAAGTCAACCAGTGATGTTAAATGTGAAAACTTACGAAGACTTTTGTGTGTCTTCAGTTCATCAGAAGTCTGAGTCTACACGCAACGTGTCTGACGTCTAACCAGAAATAAGTTATCAAAAACGGACATTTGGCTAGCAGAATTCGCCATAGGACATCTTTCATTCCTCAATTAAAAAGGAATATTGTCTCACCCACAAGTCATAAGGTGGACGCAGCATTTTTCGTCACCATATACTGCTTGCTCACAAGTTCAATACATCGTTATCACAAGTTCAATACAGAGTCATCATAAATTCAAATCACTCGAAAGATCATTACTATCTGAAGTCAAGCAAAAGAGCTCATAAGAGGAATCGCATATTTATACCACGTGCAACACACTCTTAAGCGCATTTTATGAAGCAGACTCGACAGGATATGAATCACGACTACATACGCAAGATTATGAGTCTACATATCACTAACATTTCGTGAAGATATCCAGTCTGACCAGTACCGTCGGGAGATTAGACAACAGACCTTTTGTTCATATGACAGCTATTAACTGTTGATCAACACTACAGAGATATACTCAAACCGTGAAGGAATATACATAGATATCTCGTCAGCGTTCTCCGTACGACAACAGTATTCATCAGAACGTCCTCAGCTTAGAGATACCCCACTCGACATAACGTATAACAGCTTGGGACATTTTATGCATACATGTGAATCCTCATATTTAGGAGAAGCATTTAGAGACACATGGACTGTGTAGAGTATTCACCATTTTGGTAACACGTATCATATCACATCATCATTTCACTTTACACCAGTTCATTCTTAATTAACTATTACTTAATTAACTGTAATTTTATTATCTCATCTGTGTGTTTTGTGTGAATCGTCTTTCACCATCATCACGTTCTAACCATTACTAACCCTATATGTGTGGATATTTCATTAATAAACCCAACGATCGGTGGATCATTATCAAGAGTTTGTTAGTGTATCACTCGTGCTGTCGGTGTTACATATTCACCTATAGGAACCTTTCTCTACTCAGATGAGGTTGGGGGCTTTTTCTTTACGGGATCTAAGGGCAGAAGCTAAGGTCGTGGGGAAACAGAACTCTTTCCATAACTAATTAGAAAACACTGTCTAGTGGAAAGCATTCGTATTCCTGTCTTCTTGTCCCTATCTCGAATAGGTCTTTATTCTTTCTTAACGAGCCAATTTCTAGAGACCTTATATCTATATCTCATAGACTATTCCTGGCAAAAACTACTGTAGTAGTTGCCCCAGTGACTCACCACACGACACTAAATGTATAGGCTATCCTGGACAAATAGGTGTATCAGAGGATACCAAGATAGTGCCAGATAAGAGACTGGTCTTATAAGTAATACCCCCTTCTCTGTATAGACAATCAAGATGGGGTCAAGCTATGTAAGTTCTCAGAGTAGATGATGATGATCTCTGAGTCTCTAACCGCTACCTCTACTGATCCCAAATGATTTAGCTACGGGTCTAGGGGAATGTATTTACTTTATTCAATGATTAATTTCAAACAGAACTTCAACTTAATAACATTAATTAAGCAAGGCTGTATGAAAGTTTATATACAATTTAATTTTCCTGAACCTCAATCTTTTGGGTCAGGAATTATCAAACTCAAGAAAGGTTATTTACATAATGAAATAAATAATTTGGAAACTCTGTTCCATTTCTTTTAAAGGGTCACTGGAATGACTACACGTACTGTTACTGTTCTTAATATTTATATTGCTACCAGTCTTACACTGCAAGGTCTACTACTTTCATCATCCCACAGTGGTTAAGTTTATTTGGGTGAATGAGTTTGGATGAATCGCCATTGCCTTTCTTTAGAATGTGGCTTCTTCAGTTTTTTTAATAGTAGTCAGGATCACCAACTCTGTGACTCCTGGCTGAGAAGATGGGGTCTATCTCCAGGTTTTATGTGGAGCACTTAACTCCCACACGCTCTTCTTCTCAAGTAACTGCAGCCAAGATGTAAATTCGTGATATAACCTAAATAGAAGGACAATCCCTTCCATGTAGAGATCTGCCTCAAACAATTCACCCCTAAACAATATTAAAACTTACCATGGTCAGTCCTTTGTGCTAACAAGTTGCACAAGACCTTGAATTTCGTTGTCTACCATCAGTTTTCATGCCATAACTCTTTCTTTGGGTTAATCAATGTTTGGGTACCTCGTCCATGTTTGGCTTCCATACAATAATCATGGCAAGTACAATACAGCATGTGACTTGTTGATTACTTCATTCTAACCTTCCCTAGATGTTTATCACATGTTCTATGAACAGCGTGTCACTCCAGAAGAAACTACTAAATTAAATCGCTTCTAACACTCACTATCGTAAATTTGCAAACACTATACACCAATTTTTCAATTCGAACAAGTCTGCTACTACACACATTCTTACTTAGGTCAACGTGACCCAGCACATCTCGTCGTCAGTTACACTTTCGAATAAATATGTCACACATAACCTGTTTACTTTACATGTCAATTCTTTAACAAAGTATGCAAATAAAATTATCAATTTTACCCTCAGGTAAATAAGTTCACACACACTCTCAAGCTGACTGGCTGTAAAAGGGTTCTTAGTCCGCTCTACCAGTCCAACCGGCAAAGGCTTGGTCTACAGTCTTTTTGTACACGTCAGCTCAGTGTGATTTTTATGATTTCAATGGCGGAAAACTACAAAAGTTTGTTACTATTTATAGCAATACACCCGGCCAATCAGAGAGAGAATCAAAAGTTATATTTTGATTCTAGTATTTATGCGATTCTAAGTGTGTCTGTATGATCTGACTAAATTTGAATATATTATATCATAGTTATTTGTAAACCGATTTTAATTATAAAAAGTGATAATTAAACGGCCAATTTTTCTCTATCGTTCCATATAGTTTTCCTTTAGTTATTCCTTTGCATTTTCATCTGGGTAATTTTTAAGTAATTAATTTAGGCCTTACCCTGATGTGAAAATCTCACTAAATTAAATTTTCTACTACCATAAAAAAATTTTTATGAGCTAATCTTTATGTTCATGTAAGCAATATCCGCGCTATAATTTGAGATATCCCTTTCATTTTAAGTATCTTTAGTTATTAAGAAATAAATTATCTACGTTCGGTCAAAAACACAAAATAGGCATTATTTCACGTCAACCAAAATTTTCTTACCACTACAAAAAATGGAAACGATTTGATTGGTTGTTAAATTTGTACTATGCTCTGCGATAATTTTTGGTGTGGGCGGTAACTTTTTACTTGTTTCTTATAAAAATTCAAATACACTAGATAAATTGTGTGCGGTAAATTTGACTTGCCCCTCAGAAAAATTTCAAATACTGTAGTTATTTATAGATTTTAAAAATACGTTAACTAGTTTTTGAGCGGGGAATTTGAGCGTGGTGCCATACAGATTCGTATTTCACGACAGCATTTATAAAATGGGAAGCAATGGGACCCCGAATTATAACAGCAAATTTTAAATCAGCCAAAAAGAAAGTAAATATAAACATCCTCCAGCGTTATGCACCAACAAATGATAAAGAAGAATCTGAGAAAGAAGACTTTTACACTAGACTACAAAATGTCTTGGACAATAAAAAAAGAACGGACATCACAATTTTGATGGGGGACCTAAATGCGAAAATAGGAACAGACAACACTTGCTTTGAAGAAATCATGGGAAAGCATGGATTAGGTATGATGAACGAGAATGGGGAACTATTAGCAAACTTCTGTGCTTCAAATCAACTAGCTATAGGAGGAAGCATATTTCCACATAAGAAAATACATATAGCAACATGGATATCACCAGACCACAGAACTGAGAATCAGATTGATCACATATGCATAAGTAAGAAGTTTAGGTCATCATTGCATGATGTGAAAGTATGTAGAGGAGCAGATGTTGTATCAGACCACCATCTTCTGTTGGCACTCTCCCCTATAAAGAAATACAGACGGTACAATCACAATATTGTCCGAGGGCACCCCATTCGAGACTCTCACCCTGGGTGGACCGCCCCCTCGCACCCCCATTAGTACGCCACTGCCAATGAGTGTAACTGTGGCACCAATAAAAAGGCCGCTCAACATCTATTTCAAAGATGCCCAACATTTAAGGAACAGAGAAAAGCACATATGGCCGTCACCAGTAGCATTCCTGGAAAAACTCTATGAGATACAAATAGCTTCAAGCTAACTATTGCTTTCTTTGAAAATATTCAAGCAGACGTCTGAAAGTGTACGAAGAACTGTTGTAAAGATCCAGACAAACACCGGCGGAACAAGATGTGAGGAGAAGACGCTAGATAATATTGAGAAAACCAGATGACATTATTACCTGACAGTCCCTGCTTGTTGAAGCATTATTATGAATGAATAGCTGCAACACTTTGATGGTGTTAAACCGAATGAAGAGGGACACATGTCCAATTTCGCCCAAATTTCTATCGACCCGGCGACCAATTAAGTCGCTCGCATCGATAAGAATGACGGTATTGCCTCCCCTGCTTTGCAGTAGTGGTCCAACAGTGGCCAAAACTCAATAGTATCCAATATGGGCTTCAAAGGTATCTACCTTCGCACAAGATTACTCTTGGCAGAGATGTAGATAGAAGGGTGATGATACTTCTATTGCAAAGGGAGTCTTCACAAGATATTCAGAATAAGCGAGAACAATACTGCTTTGGGTGAGTATGTTAACTCTGTAATTCTGCCGACGCTTTTGTGAAGGATTTAAGCACTTATTACTTTCAGCTCGTTTAAGCTCCCACCCCTGATTTACTCAGTGGAATTCTATTATTCTAGTATAGCTCTCTTTAGAGTGTGTGTAGTAATTTGACTGAGACAAACATGCAGTAACTTTAAAATGATTAAATCGAAGTTAAATTGGTAACCTTACAAATAACAAAATTTAATAATCACTTTAGGTTTTAACAGTTGGAAAATAATTTGAGTAGTTATGGATCAAGAAAAGTTATCATCACAGTATTTATGGAATATGAGATGTTACAAGAAGTTCAAGTGGCAGCATAGATTTGAACTTAGCTGCCAATGACGATTCTGCTCCTTCTTATGGGTTGGTTCTTTTCACTCTGCTCACGCTCGTCTCTGACCAAGGTTGTCGTGGGTAGCTCGTTTCCCAGAAATGTCAAGAAGAGTCTACCACGTGGGTCCTTTGTCTGAAAGCTTAGGCCATGGTTCCCTTCTTGTTCTAGAGATAGTACTTTCTGCTGCTATCACCAATAACTATGGTAAAAGAATAGAACGAAACGCTTCTTCTGAGTATGTCGTTTTTTCACCCCATAGTTATGGGTTCCTATCTTCCCATACCACCATCCCAATTACTCAGACTTTACCCTGGATGAGAATTAAATTTAATCCCGCGGGATAAAACTTTCTTTTCATTTAAATAGAATAGCTTTCATAGTTACTTTATATTTAAATAAAAAGGTTAATAATACAGATAGAGTATGTTTACATATATATCTCCACTGATTGTAAAGTGTACGCATTATAAATTGAATATGTTTTCATTTATGTTTACACTGACTGAAAAGTTTGAAACTTCCATTACTTTAAAATGAATATTTTCACATAGACATTTACACTGGTTTAAGCTTGAAAACTTACATTAATTTTATAGTGACTATGTTTATAGGGACATTTACACTGCTTTGAAAATGTAAGTATTATACTTAGAATGTACATCATTTCTTTCATCTTTCCCTCCCTGCTCAATAGGAACCTGGGACTACTTTACGCTTTTAGTTCTCTTTACGAAACTATCAATAAAGCAGTCACCAACCCGTGCAGTGGTTGTTCATGAATCATCATTCTATGCGCTGGGGTTGCCAGCCTCAAATGACTTTGACATCCACAAGCGAGTTTCACACATTGAACTTCACATGGTAATATATATATATATATATATATATATATATATATATATATATATATATATATATATATATATATGAGTTCACATGTTAATAATAAAATATGAAATGTAAATCATAACTTACGCCAATCCTGACTCACAGACGTTTTTTGCTCAGATGAATAAAAGAGACTTAGATCTGGGGTGTCGTTAATTTAATAAGTCCCCTCTCAGACTTTGTGTGTGGTCCTTCAGTTTCCTCAGTCCCGGTTTCCTTATTTAAAATGTTAGAGATTTTATGGGCTAGATTATAAGTCCTGATGAATACTTCATTAAAAGGTGTCCAAGGAATTCTAATTCTTCACTGTAGCAGTCTGGTGTCTTGGCGAGCGATTTATCAAGTGAAAAAGCTTGAGAAAATGATCAGATTATATTCCCTGCCTTCTCACGCCTTCGTTTGTTATGAGCTATAAAAAAAACTCCAATCATATTCAAACAGGCGGGTAATGAGGTAATTTCAAAATATTCCGACATCGGATAATTTTGAACGTAAGGCACAGGTCAACTCTCGTATATATGGTAATAATATGTCCGATGCCCTTGTGTACAAACTTCCAAACACACCGGTAACAGCATATGACCATATGTTCGAGATGTAGCAATCTTACTTTTATCTAAAGTAATCTTGTCATCCATGTCTTATCGGTGATTAAGCCGATAGCGCAGGCCTATAGCCAACAAATCTTGACAGCGTCAAGCACATGTGATTATTATCACCTACAGGGAGTGTCAAGCAATTCGACAATACTCAAATATCTGCTACTTCGCAGAAAAATAACGAAGAAAGAAAGAAAGAAAAGTGCGATAATTGAGAGCACATAATAAAAATCAGTACCACAAATGTACCGATACGGCCGGAGTGAAACAGAGATCGATATGGGCAGCCCCGTTTTGTCACAAAGAACTTAAAGAATTCAGAGACGCAGTAATACTAGATAAGTGTTAGGGTTTTAAGAACGTTAAATCTAAACTTTAACCCTAACGGCGTGGGCGAATTGGTTGCCGGATCGATAGACTGTTGGGCGAAAGCGGGCGTTTCACGCTGTTCTTCATTTCAACCGTTTGAATATAGTTGTAGTTTACTATGAAAAATACAGTATCATATCATATTGAAGGGATTTTATGAAATAACGAAACTTTAAAGGAATAAAGGCATGGAAAGAAAATTAATGGATGGCACCAAGTCAGCATAACCATCATCCAGTGTCTGTGTGTGTATATATATATATATATATATATATATATATATATATATATATATATATATATATATATATATATATATATATATATATATATATATATAATCTGACGAAAATGTTATGGCAATATTCTAAGTTCTCCCCCTCCCCCCCTCCCCCCTCCCCAAATCCTGCTTAAATCGAGAACAGCCTTTGCTAGTCTCAACAACATCTGGAAGTCTTCTCAGTACAGCACAAACACCAAATTAAGATTATATCAGAGCTGTGTACTTTCTGTGCTTCTCTATGGTGCGGAATGCTGGAGAGTAACAGAGAAGGAAATGTCAAAACTGTCCTCTTTTCACACAATGTGCATAAGGAAAACGCTCCGAATTGTTAGGCCGAATACCATCCAACCAAGAACTGCTTACTCGGAGTAACCAAGAGGACATGCAGATAATCATAGACGTCGGAGCAAAGTGAAGCAGTTTGTTGCTGCCCTACAAGACGCCACCTGGCGTGATGGCCACTGACTGCTTTGACAGTCGGCAGCTAAGGATCAAAGAAGAAGATTATACAACATTGTCAATAAATTATCATGTTGTAAATAACAACTAAAATTACACAGTGAGCTAAAGATATAATAATTTGTATGCAGGGGTTCCGTTAGACCTAAAAAATTGTTTTAAGGGTTCGGCCAAGGGAAAAAAGTTGAGAAAGACTGGCCTAGTTAGTCTCTTACTCATGTCATGTCTGGTGTATTGTGTGCCTTCTATGTGCTTATAATCTACTTGTTCATAGCAGTCATTTTGCTATATCTTCTTAGAAGTACTGAAATAAATGTAATTAGGAATGAGCTGAGGGCCTGGCGGAATCACATGCCCTCTGGAGCTATTCTAGCTCATGGCATCCCAGAGAAGACACACCGTGCACTAGAAAAAAAGGAGTGTCATATCAATCCCCTGCCTGCAATCGTTATATTTCTAAGTGAGACACATAACCGTGGATATCTCAATAACGTTCAGGTTAATGTGACGGATGAACTCAGCTGTCCATGAATTGTTAGATGATATGGTAGTACCCTCGAATAACATCAGTACCCCTGAATATTGTTGTAATTTTATCGTCAACGTGGAACTCTACCACCTGGGCAAATTAGTATGCATCATTTCCACGTGGATTTTCACCACGTTGGATAATTAATATGTAAACAGCTATCACGCGTGCATCCAGGACATCGCTTTGTCTTAAGTTGAGTTTAAACCACACCTACTGCCTTTCTCTAGAGCTATGAACATCAAGCATTTTCTAGTCTTTTTTTCTGCCACTCCTTCAAGAGGGCGTTGCCAAGAGGAGACGGAAGTGGCCAGCATCAAAGGACTGTAGGGGTCCTAGAAGAACGAAGCAGTTTTTCTCACCTTCGGTTCACACGTTCATGGAAACCGACTAAGACAGGGAAAGCGATGGCAGACCAAGAGATTAACGGGGAAGGCTAGAGCGGCAGATGCGGCTCGAAACGAGAATAGTTCCCTGATTTCAAATAAGGCGTGAACTTTAGCATGTAGCGGTTACCTTGCATTTCATTAACAATATATTGGCATCGCCGAAAATGCAGTTTATCATTCGTTTGCCAGAGATTGGAAGGAGTACTAGCTTATAGTAGAATCTACTAGATTTCTTTTGGATTTGTCTTCTATATTGGAGTCTAATTCATTTCTGTTCTACGGTAAAATATATTAGTCTTGAGAAATTTAGGCGTTTAGTTTCTTCATTTATTTCACTGGATTTTTGTGTTAATTTAAACCTACTAAATAAACCCATCACAAAGTTTCCAGATGTAAATTAAATAATATAACTATCCGTTATTTCCCGAGATGATAGATGTGAAACATAATCTTAAACGCTAGGCGAGCAAAATTGTTTATTAACCATATTTTTATTTCACCGCGTGTAAATTTTAAGTAATTAACTGTTCATAGCTAGTGGTAATTAAATCGATACATTAGCTAGTCACTCGTGTAGTCTTTAAATCTAAATAATTTAAATACCGGAGTGATTTTACAGGTCTTATACAAAACGCGGGTGTTAGATTTTATTATAGTATCTTACTTGTTTTATATTTTCTCTTTATACAGATGATCATACCTTGCGATGCAACGGTTTTTTGATATATAGAGAGTCAGGTTCAGATGGCTTATGGTATCCCCATTTATATGTTCCTAACAACATACAAACATTGACTAGACCAAAAATCTGATTGTTGGAGACCCTTATAAGTCCTCCACGAAACCAGTAGATCGGTTAAATAACCAAACCCACGTCAATGCCAAATGGTGTAAAGTTTAACTGGAACGGGACAATGCCAGATATATTATATTTAATCATATAAAGTTCCCTGGCCTGATGAGGCAGAACTGACAGCACTAATCTATTTAATCAAAACCCATATGACAAGTAAACAGTGTTCCTACCACCAACTTCTCCAGGGAACATTTAAGGCTAGTTTGTCCAAGAACCGCCTGTGAGTAACATTCTACTGTTGAGAGATTTCCCAGTCATTACGAGACTCCTAGAAACAAACTTAGTCCCTATAACAATCCCTGCAATCTGGCGAAGAATCCTTGCCAGGAAAATTATAATCAACACACCATTTCAGCGAAATCTCTGAGCAAAATTAGCAGTGGCTATACTGAGCTTTCTGGGGCTGGACTGGACCAAATAATAAGACATATATAATAGTCTTAAGAACTGTGTGTGATTAATTCTATGGACATATGCAGCCGACAGAGGGGGTAAGTCTGAATGAAAGCGAGCTCGCTGAATGAATGCGAGAAGGGAAAACGGAATGAAAGAATTTAGTTTCTAAATGTTTACTACTAATATAACACCTTCCTTTTATCTATTCTCTCACTCAGTCTGAAGGCCCACGGGAAAGTTAAATTAAGGACATATCCTATTTACCCGTCCCGTCTACCACGCTCCCCGTTGTCAATCCTTTGTTTGATCGGTTGGGTAAACACACCTCGGATGGGATCATTTTCCTAGTTTTCCATGTTCCCGGGTCTATGAGAATATAGATTGTTTATTTATTTTCCCTTTATGTAACTATGATTTCACCTGATGACATTGATAACGATGTATTAATTGTTGTAATCTATTTTTTTCTCTTTTCTAAAGATATAATAAATTTTATAAACCTTAGCTATTAGTTCTGGTCAAAACCTTCCCCTGCCCATTATATGTGCCCACAGTTTACGTGTTCGTGTATACGTATGTACGTATTTATGTCACTAAATTGTTTGTGTGTGCGTACGAGAGGACAGTGTAGTAGAATCTGTATCTAGTGAAATAATACTTCTTCATTTTAGCGGGTCGTGCTATATAGGTGAGTTGAGCAATCACTCAATCCAAGACAGTATTTTTCTTACACTCTGTATCCCTCGTAAACAGGACTATTTCTCACACCTTTCTCTCACATAGCTTCCACTATCTCACCCCTGCTCGATTGGGACCATAAAAATAAAGCCTATATAAAACTCACGACAGTTAAGTAGAGAACACACAACCGTGGATATCTCAAGAACGTTCAGGTTAAGTAGAGAACACGCAACTACACGTTGTCTTCTAATGGTAAATTGTAAGCAACATTTCTCCGAATCACAGAAACAAATGTATTCCTCAAGACAAAATAAATAAATAAACAGGATATACAAATACTGTAAATAGTACTCAGCTTGGCTGTTTAGTATTTCTTCTGTTTCCTCATTCGCCCTCAGACTTCTACATTAATGACTCTAATAAAGGTAGTAGTCAGCTCAAGGTTCCTGACATCTCGTTTGCCCTCAGACTTCTACATTAATGACTCTAATAAAGGAAGTACCTGTAAAAGGTTTCTTTCTTCTTTATTTGTTTATTTCCCACTCTGTAAAGTGTCAGTCTGTATGCTCTGTAAGGAAGAGTGGTGTGTTGTTGAGATCAGGCATGCTCCAGTCTACCCAGCTGTAAATGGGTAACTCACCCTAGTCCTGAGTTAGGGAAGGCAAAGGCTCCAGGGGAAGCAGGCCCTAAACTTGGTCACTTCAACCGACGCAGGATGGTGTATGTATGGAGTAGAAGTGTAGAGTGTGATACCGCGAATGGTGTACTGTTCGTGTGCTGACCAATATAACCACTCATACACTTGTGTCTACAAGGCACCAATGCAGACTGCTGGAATCTTTGTTTACTCAATTTATTCAGACGTACACACTGGGACATACGAGTACATCATGGTATGTTGACATATCAATTTGTAGGTATACATAGCAGATCTGAAGTCATGACACATTCAGAAATAATGGGCAGTACATCAAAAGTTCAATGTCATGATACATTATGGCCGCATCCCCTATCTGACTAAACGCGTCAGTGAAGGCAGATCGGTAAATAGCTAAAGTTACTTGACGTCCATAGTTTGTAGTATATATTATGAAACCACGAAAAGGGGGTTTCTAGCAAGATTGAGATCTCCCTGTCACTGTCCGATAATAGGATAAATAATCTGTTCTCTTGGCAGTGATCAAAACATATGATGACCGAAATCTAACATGGCCGCCTCCCTGAGTTGTCGTTCACTCATTCATAGGAAGGAGAATATAAGCCAGAGTTAATTTATAATGGATATATAAATGATTTCATAAATGTTTCCATACAGCTCTACGGTGATCAGGTTAATTCACGTAGCCATAACCGCTGTAGGAAAGTCTGTCATCTTCGTCGATACAAAACACGACCCTAGCGATACGAAGCACAATGTTCCATCTAGGTCGAATCGACATGAGATCATCAAAATAGGGTCTGGCAATACATGGAGTCCGAATTATACATTGTACCGTACCTTAGGAGAGTCTCTAACATAAACTATAGTAGAGATACCATCTCCTTTAGAAGAAAACCACTTCATGAATCATATTTCCTTAAGAATCTACCAGCCCTTTGAAAAGTGCGTACCCGCCATTATCACGGTACATCGGAACTCATCACGACTTGTCAAGACAACTCATACTTCCGCTAGACCGGAATAATAAGAATCTAGTCCCGCCTACCCATCCAAAATATACAATATAGGACTGATTCTACTTGTACTAATAATATGTAATACATATGAATTCAGGCCATAAACATAATAAGCAAATTAATCTATTTTCTGGCCCTAAAATAAGTACAAATATAAGAGCAATATCCGTGCGCCGGATCAATATCAAGAACGATTACTCCTATAATCAAAAGTGTGAATCAATCATGAATTATCTAGCTTTACCATAGACAGCATTTTCATACACAAATGAATGAATGTCTATATCTTTTCCATATTAAATAGCCATATCGATTTTTGTAATATGTGCGTCAAAATATGCACGCAACAGATTACCACACCCCTCGGGAAAAAAAAAATGTACCATTTTTTTTTTGAAACACATCTAGGAGCAACATACAATAGGCTCACAACGCACCAATAACAATGCGCAGATGATAAGCATAAGTTTTATGACCTTAGAGAAAGTACTTCTCTAAGTATAAATATTTCCAGAGAGGTGTCACCAACGCATACTACAATATTAGCAATGACACAATTTCCACATTAGTTTATACATAAATTTCATCTAAGATATCTTAACATCATGATCATCAAAGACGAAAAACATTGAAAGATCAGCGGTGAATAAATATCAATGAACCGCTAAGTAGTGTTACAATCAATATATGATATATTACATATGTGTACACATTTCAACATAGAAACAACTGTATCAAAGTTGTATAACAGTTATGAATCATGTGGGCATCTAGACAAAATATCTGCCATCACATTTTCTGACCCACGGATAGCTTGCACCGAAAAATGAAATGGCTGTAGAGCAATCGCGTATCGCGTTGATCTCGCGCTCTTCAGATTTTTTACTCTGAATAGCCGTAAGAGCTTTCTGGTCAGTTTCCACAATGAAATGCGCGCCCAGAAGAAATCTTTGCAGTTTAAGGATTGACCAAACCATAGCCAATAATTCACGGTCTAGGACCGAGTAATTCTTCTCTGCGGCATTTAATTTCCGAGAAATATACATCACAGGATGCAGAGTTCCAGAGTACTCTTGCATTAGTGCTGCTCCAATCCCGGTGGATGAAGCGTCACTACGAAGAATAAATGTCTTATCCTTAGAAGGCAATACTAGGATAGGTGAAGTAGAAAACATAGTTTTAACCTTATCCAAAGAGGATTGACATTCTTGAGTCCAATGGACTACATTAGGAGACCCTTTCTTTAGCAAGGAAGAAAGAGGTGACATAATGGAGGACAGATTCGGAATGAATCGTCCATAAAAATTGTATTAGACCTAAGAGACTTCGCACTTGCTTTTTAGTCTTAGGAATAGAAATGTTAAGTATCTTACTTGTATTATGGTCTTCTGTTTTTAGGAACCCATGACCAACACGGTGTCCTAAGAAAGATATTTCGCTAAAACCAATACATGCTTTCGATGGTTTCGCTGTCAGGTTATGCTCGCGTAAGATAGACAATAGTTCATTTATACCATTATAGTGATCGTTCCAAGTATCACTGAAAAGACAGATGTCATCAAGATACGCAATGACATCTGAGCGATGAGATAGGATTCGACGCATCATGCGTACAAATGTTGCAGGGGCGTTCATAAGACCGAAAGGCATGAAATTCCATTGGAATAGACCCCTAGGCGTCGAAAAAGCAGTAAACGGTTTGGCGTGTTCGGATAATGGAACTTGCCAATATCCCTTAGACAAATCGAGTTTAGTAAAGAAATGAGAATTCGATAGTCTCGTAAGTAGCTCTTCTAGCAAAGGCATAGGTTCAGCATCAAATTTAGTCACTTGGTTCAATTTGCGATAATCCACGCAAAGACGTATGTTATTGTCTTTTTTTCGTACAATAACCATCGGCGAAGAATATGCTGATGTGGATGGTTCAATAATTTTTAACTCTATCATCTCATCTAACTCTTTCTCTACCTGTGCTTGAAAATGTATCGGGATAGGATACGGTCTGACTCTTATAGGACTATGGTCAGTAAGAATAATGTCATGTTGAATGACATCAGTTTGACCAGGAATGTCAGTAAGGACATCCTGAAATTGTTCTAACATAGTAGAAACTTGTTTCTGCTCTCCTGGAGATAATTCTGGAGAAATTGCAACATCTTTCCATGATTCATTAGAGTGAAGAGGAATCAGTGGAAAAGGTAAATTTACATCCGAGAAACTCGTTTCCTCATCCTGTATTACTGACAGAGATGAGTACTGTCCATGTTGGACTGGAAAATCGTCCGTTGCCTGGAAAACAGGTTGTAAATAATCAGGACGTTCATGGAATTCCGTGAGCATGTTGATGTGGAAGGTTTTACGCTTCCCGTCAATATCGACGATATAGTCAACATCGGAAACTTTTGATATTATATCGTACGGACCTTTCCAAGAAATGAGAAGTCTATTTTCCCTACAAGGTAGCAAGACAAATGCTTTGTCACCTGGACAAAGTTGTCGCAAACATCTCTTTTTATTGGCAAATTCCCTTGCCTTCTGTTTCGCAAATTCAGAAGAAGCAGTTGCCAACTTGCATGCTTCAATAATCTTGTGTCTAAGTGCGATGACATATTCATAAGAGGATTTTGTGTCATCGACAATATTATCAGCAGTTATAAGATCATGAAGTAAGGACATAGGACCTCGCGGTTTCGCGCCAAAGACAAGTTCAAAGGGAGAAAATCCTGTATGTTCGTTGGCGACCTCTCTATATGCAAAGAGAGCCGCGGGTAAAACCCTATCCCAATCCTGAGGATGATCTTCTGTTATCTTACCTAGTAGGTTTTTCAGAGTTCTATTCAAACGTTCCACCATCCCATTGGACATAGGATGATAAATACTACTCAGCGATCTCTCTATCTTCAGAGTCGACATTACTTGAGACATGGTATCCGATATGAGTTGGGTACCATGGTCGGATAATATTTCTGCTGGAAACCCCAGACGAGAAAATATTAACCAAAGAGCATCTGCGACATCAGCAGTAGTTATGCTCTTTAGAGGAACAGCCTCCGGCCAACGTGTGCACATATCAACACACGTCAAAATAAATTGGTGTCCTCTAGCAGACTTTATCTTAAATGGACCAATGATGTCTATCGCCATTTTTTGAAATGGCCGAATGGGAATGTCTGCAGCCTGAATAGGTGCATCATGGCGTGGACCTCTGGATTTAATCTCTTGACATACTTTACAAGATCGACAATAGATTCGTATGTCCTTATTCACAGCAGGCCAAAAGAAAGATTGAAGAACTCTAGCTTTAGTACGGGAAAAAACCCATATGTCCAGCACACTGCGAATCATGAGCGTGCTGTAAGATTTTAACTCTCATATTTTTAGGCACAAGGATTTGAGAATGAATGGACTTAGCGGAGTCTTGTACCATACGTACAAGTACGCCATTCTTCATCGTAATCCAAGATTTACGATTTGTATCCTTATTCGGATCACCTTTTTTTGCCAGAGTAAAGAATTTCTTTAGAGTAGGATCATCTTCCTGCTGTTTGATAAAGGAATCGTGGGAAATCTCCAAGGGATCATCTTGGATCTGCGCATCATTATCTTCAGAATGTGAAGATTGTGGCATATTAAGAGCTTGAGCCCTAGTGATTACTGCATTAGCAGATTGCATATTAACATTTTCCCAATTAGAAATTTGCTGTGGAGTGCATTCTTTCACTCCATGAATGCGACCGATGATAAGATCAGCGATCGGATTCGGCAAGAGACATGCTTGCACCTCTCCTGTAAAGAAAGGCGTAGCAATATTGATAATGGCAGTGGAGTACTTCTCCAATGTGCCACCAAATGTTACACATTTGAGTATATTGCCTGTAGCTCGAGAAGGATTTACGAGTGATTGCCTCACTCCAATGGTAGTGCACCCCGAATCGAAAAGAATTGATACCGGAGTACCATCTATTAGGCCCCTATTAAAGACAAGAGCACCCCTTCCATTATGCGCAATTAACGCATGGAGAGCGGGAAGCGGGTGACCGCAGCTTAAAGTAGACACTGTGGTTGGATCGAATAATGTTTTGCATTGCGAACACTCAGATGCTCTAGCAAAATCGAAAGCGGAATTTGCTACACTATTGGAGTCTTTTTTATCATTATTCTGATTATCCGTGTCGTGGAACTCCTGTTGTGCAGAGTTAGCCTGGTAATAAGATTTACCATGTCTTTTGTGTTGTGATCTACCTCGGTTATAATTGTCTCTATAATTATTATTGCCTCTGTTATAACCCCTATTTGGGTTTGAATCATAACATTCATGATCATAATCATCATGCTCATTATATTGAGTATCCCTGTAATATTGTTTCTTTTGTCTCCATGAAGCACTTGGGTAGTTCCTATAGCTACTCCCCTTTCGAGAATTTCTAACATTATGGGTACCCCTCGCGTGTCGAGGACTATCAGCCCGATTCCAGTTCTTCAAAGAAGAACCCTGATTTGAGTGGTTATCTTGGTTTTGATATTTATTCCAATTAACTTTTTTATCAAATTTATTTTTAGCTCCTTGGAATTTGTGTGAGTAATTCTGATTATATTCTGTTGCCGAAGCAACTGGCATACTCTCTTTAATGTTAGAGTTACTAAGAATCATGTCAGGGTGTGCCGTGGCATACTGGTCACAATATTCTTCCATTTGCTTTAATGTACTAGGTTTACGCTCATGTAAGAACTCTAGGAATGATTTATTTACCGAAGACATGACCTTGTCTCTTAGCAATAAATCCGTAAGACCATCAAATGTTTTCTCTGTTTTGGATAATTCAATCCATCGTGAAAGTGTAATTCGTGCTTTTGAGATGAATTCTGAGAATTCTACACCTACCTCAGGTCTCATTGTTTTAAACAAAAGACGATAGTCTTCCTCAGACAGCTGATATCTCTTTATCAAAGCTGCCCTAACAGCATCATAATTATCTTTGTCGGCCTCTTCAACAAAATATAACTTACTCAGAGACTCCCCTTTTAGATTTTCAGACAACTGATTCACATACTGTGATTTGTCAACATTATGAGATCGACAAGCCCGTTCAAATCTAGAAAGCCAAAATGTTATGTCATCACTGGTAGGGTTAAACGCTGGTACCTTGACCTTGTACACAAAGGGTTTACCATTACCACCAGATGCCTGATTAACATTACTCATACATGTCAATTTTAATTTCTCTAATTCAAACTCATGTTCTCTTATTGCTTTTCTCTCTTCAGCTTCTCTATCTAATCTTCTCTGTTCTGCAGCAGCTTCTAATTTTTTCTGTTCTGCAGCAGCAGCAACTTCTAATTTTTTCTGTTCTGCAGCAGCTT
The DNA here is from genome assembly GCA_024509875.1 of Oreohelix idahoensis. Lineage (NCBI taxonomy): Eukaryota > Metazoa > Mollusca > Gastropoda > Stylommatophora > Oreohelicidae > Oreohelix > Oreohelix idahoensis. The sequence continues at coordinate 69,924 of JAMPIV010009193.1, read as the reverse complement.
CTAATTTTTTCTGTTCTGCAGCAGCTTCTAATTTTTTCTGTTCTGCAGCAGCTTCTAATTTTTTCTGTTCTGCAGCAGCTTCTAATTTTTTCTGTTCTGCATCAGCTTCTAATTTTTTCTGTTCTGCATCAAATCTCCTTTCCTCCACTTGCATCTGCAATTTCTTAAGTTCAGCAGCAGTATCAGCTTCTTTTTCTAATCTTTTTTCTTCAGCTAGAGCTTTCCTTTCTTCTGCAGCAGCTTTTTTTTCTTCTATTTGAAGTTTTCTCTCCTCAGCCGCAGCTTTTTTTTCCTCAGCAGCAGCTTTTCTCTCTTCAGCAGCAGCAGCAATTTTTTTCTCTTCTGCAGCTAATGCTTTGTCATATTGAGCAACAGCCCATTGTTCTAAGTCTTTTCCAGTCTTATCAAGAGATTTTCCTTGTGCAATAAAATAATCTAATGTAGACATATTGTCTTCTTAAATCAGAAACCTGAAAAAGTAAATAAATTACCCTCTTTCACGTTAATGGGAGACAAGTCTATACCATAGACTTAGTCTTAGTCCAAACTTGTATGGTTTATAATAACCAATGATAACTTGAGTACCTATGGACAACAATAACTGTATCTCAAATACTGTGGGAGACAAGCCTTACAAAGGTCTTGTATATCTCAATGTAATCAAAGATCACTTGGAGACCTGTGGAAAATAATCATAAAGTACTGATCTGTACTATACTATCAGTGTATACCACTATAACTCCTATGTCATATATCAACTAAAGACATTACAAAGGACAAACAAGAAAAGACAATATGAACACATTTGCAGAGATCAAATTAAATTAAATAGGAGAAATGAAAAAAATGATCACAGAAACCGTGATGATAACTGCAATAATCTAACAAGACAAATAACGCCACAGTGTATAAACATAAGGGTGTAAAAAACTGAAATGAAAGGAAAGATGAGACCTACAATTATACAAACAAATCAAACAAAAATAAAGAACAGAAAAAATGTTACAAATACAAATATGAAACAGTCGTCACAACTAACCAAATATTTGCAAACTATGTTGCATGCAAATTTCAATTAAGAAATTGCTCCCTATCGAAAGCCAGAACAAGACCAATATCACTCGGTATTTCCTGTTCTAGTCACCTCCCATCCAGGCCCGCAACATATAAACACCTACACATATAAACAAATAACATGTAAGCATAAATAGCATATAGCATACAATATAATTTATGTCATGAATGGAATGTGTTGCAGGTATGGTGTTGTAAAGCAGGCACAGTTTATTTTAATACTAATAACTTGCCACTTTATTGAGTAATAGATTTAATTCTAAACTATTACACTGTCAATTTTTCTCTTTTGAGCATATGAAGATCCAACGATGAACTATGCACTTTATGTTCAACAACACTGTGATTCTTCTGTACGTTGAGAAATGTCAACAATACTGCTCCAGATATTTTCTACACTTGATACCACTGTCCTGTGTAATACTGTCTGTACAGCGAAAAACTGTCAACAAGCGCTGACCTAGATACAGCATCCTATCGGTAATACAGGTCAAGCTGACATCGACTGTATAGCTGTCCTACTGATGTTGATGTGGTCAAACAAATGTTCTTTCAGCTGTAAACTGTGATTCTCAACACAAAACTGTGTAAGCTGGACCCAGGAATCTGGCTCGCCACTGTAAAAGGTTTCTTTCTTCTTTATTTGTTTATTTCCCACTCTGTAAAGTGTCAGTCTGTATGCTCTGTAAGGAAGAGTGGTGTGTTGTTGAGATCAGGCATGCTCCAGTCTACCCAGCTGTAAATGGGTAACTCACCCTAGTCCTGAGTTAGGGAAGGCAAAGGCTCCAGGGGAAGCAGGCCCTAAACTTGGTCACTTCAACCGACGCAGGATGGTGTATGTATGGAGTAGAAGTGTAGAGTGTGATACCACGAATGGTGTACTGTTCGTGTGCTGACCAATATAACCACTCATACACTTGTGTCTACAAGGCACCAATGCAGACTGCTGGAATCTTTGTTTACTCAATTTATTCAGACGTACACACTGGGACATACGAGTACATCATGGTATGTTGACATATCAATTTGTAGGTATACATAGCAGATCTGAAGTCATGACACATTCAGAAATAATGGGCAGTACATCAAAAGTTCAATGTCATGATACATTATGGCCGCATCCCCTATCTGACTAAACGCGTCAGTGAAGGCAGATCGGTAAATAACTAAAGTTACTTGACGTCCATAGTTTGTAGTATATATTATGAAACCACGAAAGGGGGGTTTCTAGCAAGATTGAGATCTCCCTGTCACTGTCCGATAATAGGATAAATAATCTGTTCTCTTGGCAGTGATCAAAACATATGATGACCGAAATCTAACATGGCCGCCTCCCTGAGTTGTCGTTCACTCATTCATAGGAAGGAGAATATAAGCCAGAGTTAATTTATAATGGATATATAAATGATTTCATAAATGTTTCCATACAGCTCTACGGTGATCAGGTTAATTCACGTAGCCATAACCGCTGTAGGAAAGTCTGTCATCTTCGTCGATACAAAACACGACCCTAGCGATACGAAGCACAATGTTCCATCTAGGTCGAATCGACATGAGATCATCAAAATAGGGTCTGGCAATACATGGAGTCCGAATTATACATTGTACCGTACCTTAGGAGAGTCTCTAACATAAACTATAGTAGAGATACCATCTCCTTTAGAAGAAAACCACTTCATGAATCATATTTCCTTAAGAATCTACCAGCCCTTTGAAAAGTGCGTACCCGCCATTATCACGGTACATCGGAACTCATCACGACTTGTCAAGACAACTCATACTTCCGCTAGACCGGAATAATAAGAATCTAGTCCCGCCTACCCATCCAAAATATACAATATAGGACTGATTCTACTTGTACTAATAATATGTAATACATATGAATTCAGGCCATAAACATAATAAGCAAATTAATCTATTTTCTGGCCCTAAAATAAGTACAAATATAAGAGCAATATCCGTGCGCCGGATCAATATCAAGAACGATTACTCCTATAATCAAAAGTGTGAATCAAACATGGATTATCTCGCTTTCCCCATAGACAGCATTTTCATACACAAATGAATGAATGTCTATATCTTTACCATATTAAATAGCCATATCGATTTTTGTAATATGTGCGTCAAAATATGCACGCAACAGTACCGTAGTCAGTTCAAGGTTCCTGACATCTCCAAACAGTTTTTCGTGGAGTGAAGTGGGTTGTTGCCATATGCTACTTCGTTCATTGCTATATGTTGGCAGGACTTCCGCCGATGTTCGGCTGTCATGCGCTGTTGTATTAACCCTGTACTTGTGGTACAGATTGTACCTCAACCTGGTGTGTCCAGTGGGTAAGCAGAAAATGATGACCTGGTCTGACCTACATAGCTTAATATTACAGCTTCTGTCTTTAGTCACATGACAGATACTGCCGTAGAAGAGTGAAGTGTTAGAGACGTCATTATACTACGTCCAGCATCGGGTGACCAGTTCCCTTCCTCGTTGCCTTTTCCTTCCCTAACTCAAGAGCAGAGTGGACAACCTATTTACAGCAAGGTAGACTGGAGCGTGACGATAGTGCGAATCGAGCCCGGTACCTTCGCTGCGAGAGACGAGAGCTCTAGCCAATCTGTCAATCGGACTCCCGCTATTTAGTATACACTCTATAACATTCTATAACACTCTATAACATTCTATAACATTCTATAACACTCTACAACACTCTATAACACTCTATAACATTCTATAACACTCTATAACATTCTATATAACATTTTCTAGTCTTTTTTTCTGCCATGTATGTAATTTTTGTCTTTGTCACCTGTTTGTGGCTAACGTTAGAAGAAGTTAACACCTTTAAATATCTCGGGTCCACTATATGTAGTGATGGAAGATCAATTAAAGAAATCAAGACAAGACTTGAGATGGCCTCAGCTGCCATGACAAGGTTGAATGTGATCTGGAAAAGTAACATCAGTTTTCCTGTGAAGATCAAATTATACAAATCACTTGTATTACCTATTCTCTTGTATGGGTGTGAGGGCTGGACACTCACTGCAGATACGGAGCGAAGGATTCAGGCTTTCGAGCATAAATGTTATAGAAGAATTTTGCGCATTTGCTATAAAGAGCACAAAACAAATGTCTATGTTAGAGAGAAGATAAACACCTATGCAGGCCACCAAGAACCACTTTTGTCAATAGTGAAACGTCGAAAGCTTGCCTGGTTTGGGCATGTAACTCGTCATGACTCCCTTTCGAAAACGATCCTTCAGGGAACAGTCGAAGGTAAACGGAGAAGAGGAAGGCAGAGAAAATCCTGGGCTGATAACATCAAAGAATGGGCAGGACACGGTTTTTCCACACTTGTACGCATTGCTGAGGATAGAGAGCAGTGGAGGACCCTGTCTGCTGATGCTTCCACCATGGCACCCCTACGACCCATGACGGGTTACGGGCTGAGATGAGATGATGATGTGGCTGACGAAGGGTAAAACCCGAAACGTCCCTTGTCTCATGTGAACTGTTATTTGTAAAACTGATTCAATACCGTTTTATTAGTTTATAAACTTATATAACATTCTATAACACTCTATAACAATCTATAACACTCTATAACATTCTATAACATTCTATAACATTCTATAACATTCTATAACACTCTATAACATTATATAACACTCTATAACATTCTATAACACTCTATAACACTCTATAACATTCTATAACACTCTATAACACTCTATAACATTCTATAACATTCTATAACTCTCTATAACACTATAACATTCTATAACACTCTATAACATTCTATAACACTCTATAACATTCTATAACATTCTATAACACTCTATAACATTCTATAACATTCTATAACACTCTATAACATTCTATAACACTCTATAACATTCAACAAATATTTATGTACCAGCAGTCTACAGGGTGACATGTAAGAGTTACTGTACTCGTTCAGAAATATTTAAGTACCAGCAGTCTAGAGGGTGACATGTAAGAGTTACTGTACCCGTTCAGAAATATTTATGTACCAGCAGTCTACAGGGTGACATGTAAGAGTTACTGTACCCGTTCAGAAATATTTATGTACCAGCAGTCTAGAGGGTGACATGTACGAGTTACTTACCCGCTCAGAAATATTTCTGTACCAGCAGTCTACAAGGTGACATGTAAGAGTTACTGTACACGTTCAGAAATATTTCTGTACCAGCAGTCTACAGGGTGACATGTAAGAGTTACTTACCCGCTCAGAAATATTTTGTATGCAGAACTGCGTGGTAGATTATCATTATCTTTTAATTTTTTTTCAGTATACCCGAACATTTCAAATACACATTATCTACCTCTCCTAATTCTTCTTTTTTCTTTTTGTAAGAAATTTTCTTGATGAGCATTTCCCTAACAAAACAAGGATCTCAAAACAGCAATAGCAGGAGTTTCAATGAATTGATCCAGATTTATGTCAAAGAGTTTGTGGAAATTTTCGAGAAAAAAAAACTATATACAGTAAATGATAATATTAACTGGAAGACAAGTCTTTTTAGTATCCAGTTGACTGGCCTACATCACCTTTTTTTTTTTTTTTTTAACTCCGGCAAATTATTTTGAACGCAATTTGTATAGGACATGTGATATGGCATTAAACCTAAAACAATAACAGAGGTGTGTCAAAGAACTGACCAAGATTTGTGTCAAAGAGTTTCTGATAAATAATAAAGGAAACCTGAGTCCTGTGAGAAGTAAATAAAAGAAATATAGGTCATTAACAGGCACTCGTTGGACAGACAGGAGGGTACCAGACAACAGTAAGGAGGGTACCAGACAACAGACAGGAGGATACCAGACAACAGAAAGGAGGGTACCAGACAACAGACAGGAGGGTACCAGACAACAGACAGGAGGGTACCAGACAACAGACAGGAGGGTACCAGACAACAGTCAGGAGGGTACCAGACAACAGACAGGAGGGTACCAGACAACAGACAGGAGGGTACCAGACAACAGACAGGAGGGTACCAGACAACAGACAGGAGGGTACCAGACAACAGTAAGGAGGGTACCAGACAACAGTAAGGAGGGTACCAGACAACAGACAGGAGGGTAGCAGATAACAGAAACGAAATATATTAGATAATTTTACCGGGAATCGAACCGAGGACCATCCAAACAGCGCCTTCGCCGCGCAGTGAAAGTAAATCGTGAAAGGACGCACAATCAATTTAGCAACCATCGTTCCACATTGGTGACCCTTTCACTCCTTCTATTCTACACAAGCACCCATTTATGAAAGTCTGCAGCTTTTTGGTTGTTGTTTTCCCGTGTTTCAGAATCCACACAATGACTTGACTTTTGATATTTACCTATATTTATTTATTTTTTTATCAAAGAGTTTGTGGACATTTTCGAGAAATGTTGACTTTATTTGTGAACACTCATGAACACCATTTTGACCTAACGCATGTATGTCCCTTTTTTCTTAATTGAAATAACGCGTTACCCTCGATCGTGGCTATCAGTGCGGACACTCCAGATCTGTGCCCGAGATAATAAGCACCCCAAGGACACTTCTAAAAATAAAGTAGCTAGTTAGGCCTCATATCACGTGCTCACGTGTCTCTCAGACTCCCTTCTCACCATATCCAGCGATTTTTATGGTTTAGTTTCTCTCTATCTCTCTGTCTGTCTTCCGCTCCCACATCCCCCTCCTCTAATTCTAGCTTCCAGTGTTTGACTGTTCAACCAATTAAATCAATACCTTTTACTTTTAGCTTCCACATGAGCATAGGCCTTCAACAAACACCTGCCAAGTTCTCCTGTCACGTGTCAACATAGGCCTTCAACAAACACCTGCCAAGTTCTCGTGTCACGTGTCAACATAGGCCTTCAACAAACACCTGCCAAGTTCTCCTGTCACGTGTCAACATAGGCCTTCAACAAACACCTCCCAAGTTCTCCTGTCACGTGTCAACATAGGCCTTCAACAAACACCTGCCAAGTTCTCGTGTCACGTGTCAACATAGGCCTTCAACAAACACCTGCCAAGTTCTCCTGTCACGTGTCAACATAGGCCTTCAACAAACACCTGCCAAGTTCTCGTGTCACGTGCCATCAGCTCAAATCTGTCCACGTTTTCTTCATCATTTTCACTTCTGTCTCCAGTTATCTTCTCCATGTGTTTGTTTGTTTGTTTGTTGTTTCTATCTATGTATCTCTTACCCTTGAGATTCCAGAACAGGGAGTGCCTTGTAATGCTACCACCAGGTTTCCTCAGTTTAGATCCATCGCCAGCGTCACCTTCTCACCTTTTGTTCCACTGGCACTTGTCTGGTTCTTGTCCTCAGTTCTACATTGGTGACCTTGTCCTCAGTTCCACATTGGTGACCTTGTCCTCAGTTACACATTGGTGACCTTGTCCTCAGTTCCACATTGGTGACCTTGTCCTCAGTTCTACATTGGTGACCTTGTCCTCAGTTCCACATTGGTGACCTTGTCCTCAGTTCCACATTGGTGACCTTGTCCTCAGTTCCACATTGGTGACCTTGTCCTCAGTTCCACATTGGTGACTTTGTCCTCAGTTCCACATTGGTGACCTTGTCCTCAGTTCCACATTGGTGACCTTGTCATCAGTTCCACATTAGTGACCTTGTCCTCAGTTCCACATTGGTGACCTTGTCATCAGTTCCACATTGGTGACCTTGTCCTAAGTTCCACATTGGTGACCTTGTCCTCAGTTCCACATTGGTGACCTTGTCATCAGTTCCACATTTGTGACCTTGTCCTCAGTTCCACATTGGTGACCTTGTCCTCAGTTCTACATTGGTGACCTTGTCCTCAGTTCCACATTGGTGACCTTGTCCTCAGTTCCACATTGGTGACCTTGTCCTCAGTTCCACATTGGTGACTTTGTCCTCAGTTCCACATTGGTGACCTTGTCCTCAGTTCCACATTGGTGACCTTGTCATCAGTTCCACATTAGTGACCTTGTCCTCAGTTCCACATTGGTGACCTTGTCATCAGTTCCACATTTGTGACCTTGTCCTCAGTTCCACATTGGTGACCTTGTCCTCAGTTCCACATTGGTGACCTTGTCATCAGTTCCACATTTGTGACCTTGTCCTCAGTTCCACATTGGTGACCTTGTCATCAGTTCCACATTGGTGACCTTTTCATCAGTTCCACATTGGTGACCTTGTCCTCAGTTCCACATTGGTGACCTTGTCATACCACTTCAGTCCTTCTATTCTTGTCGCGAGAGGTTCAGATGTTATTAAAATGAAGACTATCCTGGACACAAAGGTGTATCAGATGATACCAGGATAGTGCCAGATAAGAGACTGGTCTTATAAGAACTAACCCCTTCTCTGAAAAAGAATAAGGGTGTAGTGACATCAAAAGTGGGGTCAAACTATGTAAACCTTCAAGTATGATGATAGTATTGGTTACTGAAGATCTATCTGCTACCTCTCCAGATCCCTCCTTGAATAATGGATATATATTTGTTTTAATGGCTAATTGTCTAGGGATAGATTAATTATTAATATGTAATATCTATCAAACAGAACATTATCTCCATTAGAATAATTAAGTAAGTCTGAGTGAAAGTATTTACAATTTATTTATCCTATACCGTGTATCTTTTCGGCTAGGAAGAAATCATAAAGAATTCAAATGTTTTTTTTACAAAATTGAAATAAATAAACATGGTAGGTTCATTTCCAAAATGGTTATATATGATATAGTTATTTTACACATATCAATTAGTTATTTTGTAGAAAGGTATCAATGTCTCTGGTCTGTAAAGTTGGTTGAGTTATTAATAAAGTCCTTCACATGTCACCACTGCCAATATTTGGTGTGTTTTTATTTTTATATAATAAGGTTGCTGGATATTCTGACAAGTGGAGCTTTTATGTCCACTTATCTGCTAAAAATATAAGTAGAGTCCTCTGTAGCCAGGATCACTGTCTGGATCTCCAGGCTGGGAAACAATCTAGATGCCTTGCTCTGAGTATATTGAGAACTACTGCATCCACTGGGTTCATCAGATTTGAAAGTCTTGTAGACTCTTGGTCAATACAGGAATAAAACCTGGAATGCAAATAATCATAATACTTGTATGGTCTATCATAGTAGATCCACACACACACACACACACAACAAACTTACAAACATGTTCAGACATTGTGCTAACAGTTTGCACATGACAATTTACCTCAGTACCCTACAGCCAGTTCAATGTGATTACTCTTTTCCTTAATACATCCTAAGATAGATCCATTAGTGCATGATTGGCTTCCATACAATGATTTGGTTAAGTACAAAATAGTAAGTGACATCTTAATTACATCATGTTATCAAATCCTGTCATCCTATCTTATGTTGGTGAACAGTGTGTCGTTCCAGTATGAAATACTCATTCAAATACCCTAATAAACTTACAGTCGTATTTGTGACACAATTAGCAAATATTCTACACCTTTTCTAATGCTGGCTTTTGTCTCTTAAATCACACATGTTTGCAATCAAGCCCGGCAGCACATTCGTCCTGTAGTTTTTCCTTTTAACACATCATCGAACACACAAGTGGATATATACAGGCAAATAACATACTTATATACATATATATATATATATATATATATATATATATATATATATATATATATATATATATATATATATTACCCTCAGGCAAACACACATACGCTGATACAGGCTTTAAATTGTACATCTAGCTCTGCTGCTAGACACAGCGGCAAACGTATTTGAAACCATAAGTTTTGCGCTCTTTTCCTGTCAGCTCGTTTTTGAAAATAGTAATGGCGTAAATCCACCAAGTTCAAGTCTTATATAGCACCTTACCCGCCCAATCGGAGACTCGGTCAAAACCGGTGTTAGGAATCTAAAACTTAAACGTTTTTCTGCCTTCCCGTACAATGTGTATAATTTTTAATATCTTTCTTAATAGTGGACCGATTTTAATTATCTAAAGTTATGATTAAACAGTGAATTTATATCTATCTGTCTATCTAGTAATTGTTTAGTCAGCAAAGTGCATTTAAATCTATGCAGACTTTAACTAACTAAATTGGGGACTACTCTGATGTAATAATGTCAATTAAAACGATTTTTCTCTTAGAATAACATACTATTTGAGGAAGTCTTTACCTTTATCTCTTAAGTACTATCCCCGTTGTTAAAATATTTATACTTTTTCTTTTAACTATCGTTAGTCTTTAAGAAATTAAATAACTCCGTACTATCTTTTACACATAGTAGGCCTCTATGTTTAAGCATAAAAGGTTTCCTTATCACTACTAGAAAAAGGAGTGTTCTCATTGGCTGTTATCGGTCTGTTTTATCCTATTATTTTGAGCGGTAAATATGACCGTGGTGTATCATATCTTGTAGAGTTATTCGAATGCGTGATGTGAAACAGACGTCATTTCACGACAATTCTACGCAAGCACACATTTATGAACATCCGTAGCTTTTTGTTGTTCTCCATGTTCCAGAGCCACACAAAAGGACAGACTTGACGTTTACGTTAAACCGTTTATAGTTGTTTAATATTTTATCAGAGTTGGGATTGGCTAGCTCTCCTTCATGGGGAGAGGGGGGAGAGATCAAAAGAAAATAGTTGCCATCTTGCAGATGCCATTCGGTCACTCAAGTCAACCCGGCATTCTCATGGTGCATATTAGAAAATGTGACTATGTGGCACAGCCGGTTCTAAGGATTCAGTCACCCTGAAACATCAGGGGTTACGTCTCCTTCAGCCAACTATTTATGTGATGGCCCCTGGCTCTACATGCACGCACGCGCGCGCGCACACACGTATATATATATATGTATATATATATATATATATATATATATATATATATATATATATATATATATATATATATATATATATATATATATATTCCTATATATAACATCCTAGCTTTTTCTGTCAGTGCGTAACGCTAGGGGATGCAACTTTGGTTGAAAGTTAGACATTAATTGTATTGTTGCTGTCAACTACCAATTTATACTGTGGATTTAATACTGACACTAATTTAATACTTGGCTCGCCCCGCTAGGAGACGACCACAACATACAATGGGTGACACAGAAAGATAACACTTTCTACAGGAATTCCCTTTTTAATAAATAACGGCACACAGTACAACCACACACACGGCTGAAAACAGTATGGAATACATATAACACTGCCCGAGAAACTTCTCGAAGTAATATATCAAATTAATCTCACACATGACAGTATAACAGTACAATACAAACTCTGTACTGAAAAATCGCTCACTATGGCGAACCATAGACTGGGTGATGCGCCAGACAACAGAGGGCAGTCTGTCGTGGAACGAGTTGTGTAAACCCACTACTTTGTTAAATCCCTATGTCGAGAGCCCAGCCAATCAACGCACAGTTTCTGAGCCGGAATAAATTACAAGAAGTTACGCCAGGAAAAAACTTAAGCCCTGTTTTTTCGGATGTGGGTCGCGGCCATCTTGTTCACGCAAGATGGCGGAAGAAAACTGAATAAAATTAGGCTGTACGAGCATAAGACGAAACTGCAGGCAACCAATCAGCTTGCTCCGCCAGGTACCAACCAAACGCTTTTCTTAACCAGTAGAAGTTACTTTACCTGCCTATATAATCGGGCGAGATTTTATGCTAAAACACGCAACACCAGACACGAAGCCAGAGATACCGACCGACTGAAGAGAGGAGCTGTCAGCTTTGATTTAAAGCTTACCTGAGAGCATTGACCTGCAGTCTGCTTCACTACGTCGAGTCAAAACCTGGCCGGTTTAAAATCTTAGAGGGTTTTATTCGTGTCATCAAACCTGAGGTCGTATGTCGTGTCAATCCAGCTGCCTGGAACGTCGCAGGAGCACAGTGATTGCACAGGATCAACCTCTTTAGTCCCCCTCAGTCTTGGGTGGGCTAACGAAACGACCATCAGCGGGTGTTTTGTGTCAACCAAACCAAGAAGGACAGAACTTTTAAGAGATGAGTACACAGTAGTACCATTTCTGTCAGCATTGTGAGCAAAAGCTAGTGTCAGTGACGAGAAAGTGATTTAGCGTAGAAAGAGACAAGATTAACAGCACAGCTAATAAATGTTATAGACGTAATTAACAGCACAGCTGATACATGTACTATAATTGAATAACAGCACAGCTGATATAAATTGTGTTCCTATAATTGGAAAACTTGTTGTAATATATTTATATATCTATATAAATATTTGTAAATCATATGTAAACTTACAAATCCATTACATTCCATTTTTTCAACATTCACCCTTCAGCACAAGAGTAGATAGTGTATATACTAAATAAATAATAAGGAAATTGTATTTGAAGACTTATCAATTTTATCATTGTTAAGTAAAATCTGTTTCCTTGTCTTAATATCACAGTTAGTTACACAGCGGAGGTGGCAAGTTATGTCGGTCTCCTCTCTACTAATTTTTCGAGATCAGAACATTCACAGCCGTAACTAATTTGTGATACCAGTAGTTCTCTCAGACACTGGGACTTCACCATTTTTCTGCAGAAATTCTATTTCTGTAATTGTCAGTACTATACTGATCCTAGAGCCAATAAAAACCTCACGCCACAATGGCGGCTCGTTCCTGGGATATTTCTGTATATCTTGAGCCATACTTAGTCTATTCATCTATCTACACTCTATCTTGTGCCACGCATAGATAACAAAAGAAACAAATTTTTGAAAAAAATTCTTTAATAGGATTTTTTATTGTTTTCTTAGGAGGAGTACCATTTAGTACTCAGTAAATAGTTGATGCTCACAAAGTTGCACGGAAATTTTTTGTTCAATTAAATTAATTCAGTTTAAGTACAATAATTTGGTTATAGTAAATTTACATACCCTCTCTAAGTAACGCCATGGCTGATCTAGTGAAGTTCAGGACTGCGATCATGCAGATGGGTAAGGAATTAAACATTACAGGTGATGCTCTTACTCAGTATGTCACAACAGAAGTGGACAAACACATGGATAGGGAAGAAAGAAAGTTGCCATTAGAGAGAGAAGCCAAAAGACTGGAAGCTGAGAGAGAGCAGCCAAGAGACTGGAAGCTGAAAGAGAAACCAAAAGATTAGAAGTTGAAGCCAAGAAATGGGAGGCTGAAAATGAGTCAAAGAAAATTGAAGCTGAGGAAAGGAAATTACAAGCAGAGAGAGACCATCAGTTGAGATTAAAAGAGCTTAAATTCAGGCAAATACTGGCAATAATGGTGGTAGCTCACCTCACTCTGAGAATAGCTCCATCCAAAGCACCTCAAGTGGGGCCATGAATTTTCATCTGGACCCATTTGTTGAGAAAGAAGACGCAATTGAGTCGTACCTGGATAGATACGAAAGACTTGCCACTACCTATGGCTTAGTGAAAGAAAAGTGGAGTCTAAAACTATCTCAGGGATTGAGAGGTGTTGCCTACGATGTATATTTGAAGCTCTCAAGAGATGACCAGGAAGATTATGAAATCCTGAAGAAGGCACTGCTTGTGAGATATGAAAAGAACTCAGAATCACATAGAAAGAAATTCCGAACAGCTAAACTTCTTCCAGGAGAAAACTATCACCAATTCTCTGCTAGATTGGAAACCTATTTGAAAAAATGGAGTAGTCTAGGAAAGTGTCAGGATCTGAAAGAAATGGTAATGATGGAGCAATTGAAAGAGTCCATTCCTCAAGAAATGAGGAAGTTTATCATGGAACAAGGAGCAGAGAGATTGGGAGATATTGTAACTGTTGCTGAGAGATATCAAGCAGCTCAGGCAGAATTATTAGGAAATAAGAAGAAGCAGGGTGAAAACTTCCAATCATCACAAAACTATTCCAAATATGAACAAAAGGACCATACCACAAGGAACAAACAAAGATTTGACCAAAAGGACAAAAAACCTCTAAGATCGGATAAGACACCTTATCGCAAGGAAGGAAAGTGGTGTAAAACGTGTCTAATGAGTAACCACAATACTGCAGACTGCAGAAGGAACAACCCTCCTTATTACGCTGCATGTCTCACAACAGGGATCAAGGGAAGGAAGGAACTGGCAGTTAGTCAGAATGACCTCCATCATCCCCCTGTCTGTGAGGAAGTGACATGTAATGGCACTAAAATTCAGTGCTTATATGATTCAGGTTTGGAATTCGACTCAGTCGTGAGTGTAACCCTAGTGCACCCTGATCAACTTACCACAGAAACAGTGGACATACAAGGGGCAATGCAGAGAACCGGCACCATGACACTTCCCATAGCAAGGATCAACGTGAGAACTCGCTATGTGGAAGGAGTGATTAGAGCAGCAGTAAGTGATGTGTGGTGGGTTTTGATGTTATTAAGTGTGGTTGCTAGGTTACTTAGTGTACTGAATGAGGTCAGCTGTGAAGGTCCCTGAGAATAACAGTTTATGTGAGTTTACAGAGTACCTTACTACTACCACCTATGACCTCAAGCAGACTTATTTATGATTTATATGACTGATAGCTACGTTTAATGTCTAGGGTAATGAAATGTGGTGTGCTGGTAATTAAGTACACAAACACACACACACACAAACACTAATATTAAGCTCTATGATCAATTCAATTAACACTGTGTTTTAAAATTTAGAAATTAAATTTTTTTCAAATTTATTTTGTCCTGAACCAAGTTTTTCTTCTGGTCAGGACTTTTAAATCAATATGAATTAATGTCAATAGAAGTACATATAATTGAATAATCACATGAAAGGCTTGTACATATATATATATATATATATATATATATATATATATATATATATATATATATATATATATATGTATATATATATATATATATCTATATATATATATATATATATATATATATATATATATATATATATATATATATATAAGTTAAATTTGCTAATATTGGTACTAACTAAAAGTCTTTAGGAAAACTAATGCTGGATGTCGGGTCGGGGTATTTGCATCATACCCAGTCTTTGGTTAACAATGTCATTTGCTCCTTATACAGGATTAATGGTGGACAAAAAGTTTCTTATTTTTCAAAATGTAGTTTAAATTATAATTTTGTAGTTGATGAATCTCAGCAGGCCAGGTCTTTAATACTTTACTGGCCTGTGACGATGAAAGAAAGTTGTTCCTTAGGCCCACTCCTCACATGCTCTGAGGTAGTATGGTAGGCATCTCATTTCATACAAAGTTGGACTTCTTCAGAACATCTGGCACTAGCACAGTGCCAGACAAAGAAACTCTGAAACCACAAAATTAGGCTATGTCTTAACATACTACCTAATCCACCATGTTTACAAGCAATAATACATGTAATTAAAAGACAGGGTCAGATCTCTCTGACCGACCCAGCATTAGTTTTCCTAAAGACTTTTAGTTAGTACCAATATTAGCAAATTTAACTTATATATATATATATATATATAAAGTATATTAATGGCACTATATATAAATATTTTATATAATATATAGTATTATAATATATATATATATATATATATATATATATATATATATATATATATATATGTACAAGCCTTTCATGTGATTATTCAATTATATGTACTTCTATTGACATTAATTCATATTGATTTAAAAGTCCTGACCAGAAGAAAAAACTTGGTTCAGGACAAAATAAATTTGAAAAAATTGTAACTTCTAAATTTTAAACACAGTGTTAATTGAATTGATCATAGAGCTTAATATTAGTGTTTGTGTGTGTGTGTGTTTGTGTACTTAATTACCAGCACACCACATTTCATTACCCTAGACATTAAACGTAGCTATCAGTCATATAAATCATAAATAAGTCTGCTTGAGGTCATAGGTGGTAGTAGTAAGGTACTCTGTAAACTCACATAAACTGTTATTCTCAGGGACCTTCACAGCTGACCTCATTCAGTACACTAAGTAACCTAGCAACCACACTTAATAACATCAAAACCCACCACACATCACTTACTGCTGCTCTAATCACTCCTTCCACATAGCGAGTTCTCACGTTGATCCTTGCTATGGGAAGTGTCATGGTGCCGGTTCTCTGCATTGCCCCTTGTATGTCCACTGTTTCTGTGGTAAGTTGATCAGGGTGCACTAGGGTTACACTCACGACTGAGTCGAATTCCAAACCTGAATCATATAAGCACTGAATTTTAGTGCCATTACATGTCACTTCCTCACAGACAGGGGGATGATGGAGGTCATTTCTGACTAACTGCCAGTTCCTTCCTTCCCTTGATCCCTGTTGTGAGACATGCAGCGTAATAAGGGGGTTGTTCCTTCTGCAGTCTGCAGTATTGTGGTTTACTCATTAGACACGTTTTACACCACTTTCCTTCCTTGCGATAAGGTGTCTTATCCGATCTTAGAGGTTTTTTGTCCTTTTGGTCAAATCTTTGTTTTTTCCTTGTGGTATGGTCCTTTTGTTCATATTTGGAATAGTTTTGTTATGATTGGAACTTTTCACCCTACTTCTTCTTATTTCCTAATAATTCTGCCTGAGCTGCTTGATATCTCTCAGCAACAGTTACAATATCTCCCAAAATCTCTCTGCTCCTTGTTGCATGATAAACTTCCTCATTTCTTGAGGAATGGACTCTTTCAATTGCTCCATCATTACCATTTCTTTCAGATCCTGACACTTTCCTAGACTACTCCATTTTTTCAAATAGGTTTCCAATCTAGCAGAGAATTGGTGATAGTTTTCTCCTGGAAGAAGTTTAGCTGTTCGGAATTTCTTTCTATGTGATTCTGAGTTCTTTTCATATCTCACAAGCAGTGCCTTCTTCAGGATTTCATAATCTTCCTGGTCATCTCTTGAGAGCTTCAAATATACACATCGTAGGCAACACCTCTCAATCCTGAGATAGTTTTAGACTCCACTTTTCTTTCACTAAGCCATAGGTAGTGGCAAGTCTTTCGTATCTATCCAGGTACGACTCAATTGCGTCTTCTTTCTCAACAAATGGGTCCAGATGAAAATTCATGGCCCCACTTGAGGTGCTTTGGATGGAGCTATTCTCAGAGTGAGGTGAGCTACCACCATTATTGCCAGTATTTGCCTGAATTTAAGCTCTTTTAATCTCAACTGATGGTCTCTCTCTGCTTGTAATTTCCTTTCCTCAGCTTCAATTTTCTTTGACTCATTTTCAGCCTCCCATTTCTTGGCTTCAACTTCTAATCTTTTGGTTTCTCTTTCAGCTTCCAGTCTCTTGGCTGCTCTCTCTCAGCTTCCAGTCTTTTGGCTTCTCTCTCTAATGGCAACTTTCTTTCTTCCCTATCCATGTGTTTGTCCACTTCTGTTGTGACATACTGAGTAAGAGCATCACCTGTAATGTTTTAATTCCTTACCCATCTGCATGATCGCTGTTCTGAACTTCACTAGATCAGCCATGGCGTTACTTAGAGAGGGTATGTAAATTTACTATAACCAAATTATTGTACTTAAAACTGAATTAATTTAATTGAACAAAAAATTTCCGTGCAACTTTGTGAGCATCAACTATTTACTGAGTACTAAATGGAACTCCTCCTAAGAAAACAATAAAAAAATCCTATTATATAATTTTTTTCAAAAATTTGTTTCTTTTGTTATCTATGCGTGGCACAAGATAGAGTGTAGATAGATGAATAGACTAAGTATGGCTCAAGATATACAGAAATATCCCAGGAACGAGCCGCCATTGTGGCGTGAGGTTTTTATTGGCTCTAGGATCAGTATAGTACTGACAATTACAGAAATAGAATTTCTGCAGAAAAATGGTGAAGTCCCAGTGTCTGAGAGAACTACTGGTATCACAAATTAGTTACGGCTGTGAATGTTCTGATCTCGAAAAATTAGTAGAGAGGAGACCGACATAACTTGCCACCTCCGCTGTGTAACTAACTGTGATATTAAGACAAGGAAACAGATTTTACTTAACAATGATAAAATTGATAAGTCTTCAAATACAATTTCCTTATTATTTATTTAGTATATACACTATCTACTCTTGTGCTGAAGGGTGAATGTTGAAAAAATGGAATGTAATGAATTTGTTAGTTTACATATGATTTACAAATATTTACATATATATATAAATATATATTACAACAAGTTTTTCCAATTATAGGAACAAAATTTATATCAGCTGTGCTGTTATTCAATTATAGTACATGTATCAGCTGTGCTGTTAATTACATCTATCTATAACATTTATTAGCTGTGCTGTTAATCTTGTCTCTTTCTACGCTAAATTACTTTCTCGTCACTGACACTAACTTTTGCTCACAATGCTGACAGAAATGGTAATACTGTGTACTCATCTCTTAAAAAGTTCTGTCCTTCTTGGTTTTGGATGACACAAAACACCCGTCTGATGATCTTTCGTTAGCCCACCCAAGAACGAGGGGACTTCGACATACGACCTCAGGTTGATGACACGAATAAAACCCTGATTTTTAAACCGCCATGCTCTCGATCGTTACTTCTATGAAAAAAAACAAAAGCTTCCAGGTTTTTTGACTCCTGAGAGAGACAAGACTACAGATTGTCAATGCTCTCAGGTTCTCTGACAAGCTCCTCCGTGCTCTGGGTTCCAGCTTGCAGTGGATTGACTGGACAATCTCGACCCGATTTGATACAGACAGCTAAAGTAACTTCTACTGTAAAAGAAAAATTTGGCTTGTATCCTGGCGGACAAGCTGATTATTCTAGTGTGTGAGTGAAACAGAAGCGTTCGTCTTCATGCTCGTACTGCCCTGTAGGATTTTATTCAGTTGGCTCTATCTATTTCCATCTTGCTTTCCTCATTTCGAGGACAAGACAGGTGTCCTCGACCCACATCCTGAAAAACTAAGGGCTTAAGTTTATAATTCCTTCAATCGTAACGTTCATGTAATTTATTCCGGCTCAGCGTACTGTGCGTTGATTGGCTGGGCTCTCAGTCCAAATTACAATCACATCCAAAGATAACCCAAGGTGCTTTACACAACTCGTTCCACGACAGACTGCCCCCCTGTTGTCTGAACCGCCTATCCAGTCAATGTTTTGTCCATATTCAACGATTTCCTTCCCTCAGTACAGAAACTGGTATGGTAACGCACAACTATACCATGTTGGGCGGGTATTAATATTGATAATAGCTTCGAGTAACCTGAGACCATAGCCCTATTTTCCATATGTCAACTGTTTTTCAGCCTGTTGTGTGGTTGTACTTGTGCCGTTATTTGATTAAAGAGGGAACCTTTCAATTTAGTTTTTTACAGTGTTATTCTTTTTGTGTTCACGACCCATTGTACTATGTTTGTGACGTGTCAGAGTAAATAGCCACTTTATGAACAAGTATTAAAGGTTTCAGTACTAACTTACAAGTTAGTCCACCTGGTACAATGAAGAACAGTACAATTAATGTTAATTTCAAACCAAAGTATCCTAGCGTTTTGGTTACGCACCTAACAGAAAAAAGCTTAGGATTTTGTAGGATTATATTATAAATATAGCATTTTTTAATAATAATAAATATATATATATATAATATTCATAATATTTATTCATATAAAATTGATTTACAATAGGATATATATACGTGTGTAAAAGCGCGTAATGCGTTTATAGCATTGTAGAAGCCAGGGGCCAAGATAAAATAGTTGGCTGTGATTGAGACGTAACCCCTGATTTTTTTCAGTTAGGGGTATTGAAAAAAAATTCTTCTGTGGTAACATAAGTTAGGTCAGTTTCATTTTTTGCGAATTATAGCACCCCCCTGATTTTTATGGGCCGGAATTGTACTTGAGTACCTAATTGTTCATCTGCAAGTTTTCACCATTTTTCTTTTTTAAACCCCTTCCCCATGAAGGGAGCTAGCCTCATTTTTGTTGACATAAATTTTAAACGCCCCACTAATAGGCGGTTTATACGTGGATGTCAAGGGGTGGAGGGGTTAGTGTGGCAAGTGATGAAACTACGTAACTCCCCCCGCCTGAGAATTTGTGATCAAAAAAAAGACTACGGATGTTTTTAAATCGACTTTTTATTCACGATTGCGTAGAAGTTGTCCGTTGAAATGAGGAATGTTAGTTTACATTAGCATAGAATAACTTACAAGATAAGATTGGATACATTCACGGATAGTTACCGTATCAAAATAATAGGATAAAACAGGGATAACAGCCATGAGAACATCCTTTTTTAGGTGATACATGAAATTTTATGCTTAAACATAGAGGCGACTATTTAAAAGATACGGAGTTTATTTAAGTTGCTTAAGCTAAAGGACAAAAGATAGTTTTTTTGTGTGTATTAAACACGCCTTTTAGTATAACGGGGATTTTAGTAATGAGGATAAAGGTTTTGATGACTTCCTCAAATAAGTAATTTTTTCTTCTTATACAAAAATTGGTAGTTTTTTTGAAAATTAATAACAAAAAACATTTTGGAGTTTTTGTTTTACCAATTTTTGTTATTAAATTCTCAATAAATTTATTTAATGCAAATTTGCTAATTATTGATAGACAGTAGATATAATAATTCATATGTTTAATATTCATAACATTAATAAATTAAAATCTTTCCATAACCAAAGAAAGATATTTTAAAAATTATATTACATTGTACCGTGCTTATTTTAATTGTTTACGTTTCCAGTTTTAGATTCCTATATAGGATACATCCGTTTTTGACCGAGTTCCGATTTGGGTTTTTTTGATATATAAGGGATTAGAACTTTAATTTTACGCCATTCTATTTTAAAACCGATTTGGACAGATAATGAGCCCTTAAGATTATGGTTTTCAAATACTTTTTTTATCCTATGCTGATCTGTGTTCTTAGCAAGGCAGGGATAGATGTATTGATTTAAAGCCTACAGTTTAGCCTAGTTCCATGTTTGTTTGCCTGAGGGTAATATATATATACTAGTATGGTAGTATAGTATATATTATAAATATATTTGGCGATCAATATTTTATTTGTTGTATATTAAATATGTTATTTAGCCTAAGTAATTATATTTGAGTTTTTAGGGGCACGTACGAGTTTTTGATGTGGTTAAAATGAAAAACTACAGGTTTTTACATGAGGATGCTTTATTTTAGTTTTCCGGCATAAACATTGTTGATTTAAGAAGACCAGTCTACTCCGCTTCATTAGAAAAGGTTTATGTGAGGGTATTTGCTGTTATTGTGGTCACAAGTTACGGGTTCCTGGGGTGGTTAGTTTATTAGGGGGGGGAATTTGAATGGCGCTGATTTTTACTTCGAAACGACAATTTACTGTTCGGGTTTAACGTAAGGTTAGGTTTGACAGGAAGATTTGGATTACATGAGTAGATCAATATTAATTAAGATGTGGGGACTTACTATTTATGTACTTAACCAAATCATTGGTATGGAAGCCAATAATGCATATGGATTGTTTTGTGGATTGTTTAAGGAAGATTTCGGAATCACATTTGAACTGGGTGAACCATGGGTACTGATGGTAAATTGTCCATTGCAAACTGTTTTAGCATAGAATGTTACTAGCGTATTTTGTGGGTATTGGGCTAAACATTTGAGGTTATGTAGTGTGGTGTGTTGTGGTTCTTGTACTATGATAGACCATTCTAGTGTTGTATTATTGGGGGGTATCTTTGCATTTAGTCTGTGGTGATTCCTGTAATTGACCAAGAGTCTACAAGATGGGTGTATTGGGTCAAATGGGGGAATACAGGTGGGTGCAGTGTGGTTTTATCAATTATTAGTGCAAGGTAAGATTGGCATTTCCCAGCTTGGAGTAATTCCAGACATGTAAATCCTGGCTACTGAGGACTTACTTTATATTTTTTAGTACAGATATTGGACATTATAGAGCTTTTTATGTTGATAGTCAGAATATCCTAGCAACGTTATTATATAAAAAAATAAAATTACATTACCAATTATTGGCAGGGTGATCATTGAGTGTTAATACCAGACTTTTATTAATTAAATCAACCATATTAATTTACAGTTCAAAGAGAGGCATGATAGGGAGATTCTAACAAAATAACGTATTGAGTAGAATGAGGGTAGTTTTGGAGTTGGGTAGATTGCAGATGGGACAGTAACTATACAGTATAGTAACCATTTTGGAAATGAAACAAAGTAGGGTATTTGTCAATATGAAGTGTGCGTTAAAAAGTGAAGGGTGAATGTCTTTATGATTTGGCTTCCTGCCGAGGCATAGAATTAAGAGGATTTAAATAAATTGTAAATTACAATTAAGTACACTTTGGAAAATTATTCTAATCTAAGATAATGTTTTTTGATAGATCTAGGTTACATATTCATTATAATTTGTTATCTATCCCA